>JAXDDW010000003.1:2327500-2725000 GCA_034670385.1 Hoplostethus mediterraneus | reverse complement strand
GACAGAATTCATGATCCACCATAACGGGTTGAACACACACACACATATTTGCGATTCGCTTCGATCCCCCGATGTGTCCGGGGTCCAGATTTCTGCACAGCTGCACACACGCCGGACGCGGGGAAAGGCCGCGGTGGTTGCCATAGAAACAGTTTTCCTTACATCCAACTGCCCTACACGCGTGTGTCCCCCCCGCACGCGCCTATAAAATAGCCTTTCGTTTATGTGGACCCTGCGTGGCGGCGTCTCAAAAGCTGAACCGATTTCAACTCTGGCTAGCCATGCGTGGCGCAATTTTGCAAGACTGAGTTCGGCTCGCTGCTCCGTCTGGGCGGGGCTCGCGAAATTCCCGCTCTCCGTCCTCCTCTCAGAGAAAAACAAAGGCACACTTGTGATGTTGCGTAACGTTTGGTCCATTACTGCATTTTGAGAGAATGAAAGAAAATGAGAACGAGAAGAGGCCAATCTTCTTCTTCTTCTTCTTCTCTTGTCCAGCTTGCGTTCTCAATTCCCACTTAACCTCTTCACGGTTCGATAAGAAACAGGCTGTTACCACTTCCTGTTACCACTTCCTGTAACCACTTCCTGTTACCACTTCTCCCAGACTGACCGGGGGAACACTTGAGTCGTTCTGCTCCTCAAACTATTTACATTTTTTTGGGGTAAATGCTCCGCTGCAGAAATAAGTGCGCTAAAGGATTTTAAATAGTTACGTGTTTTACTTCTCTCTCCACGCTGCCAGTAAACTTGCATTTTTGTTCCACTAAAACTTCCTGCTTTCTTTTGTTTTTTCATGTGTATCCTCGGAGAGCACCCTCTGTTGAACCGCCGGTCTCTCGTTTCATCTCTCTCACATTTTCCTTTCACTGCGCTGCTTTTCTTCTCCGCTGGCCCGCTCACCCCTCGCCTTTCCTCTCGTTGCTTCTTATCTCTTCTCTTTCTCTTTAAAGGGGCGTTAAGAAGTGCACGACTTTTTTATCGACTTTTAACAAATTGCAACAACATGGAAAGGTCTCTGATGTATCACCGAGCAAAATACTGGAAGGAGAGGAGAGGCTTTTTGTGGCTTGAGAATGAAATGTCTCGTGATGCCGGTCTCTTGCTCTTGGCACCATCCTGGCACCTGGCAAACTAATCGCTGGGCCATAGGTATTGATTAACACACCTATCAACCCCCTGCAGCTCTATTACGCTCATTTTGTGCAATGGGACAGTAAAACTCTGACTTATCGCACCTTTTAAACCCCCCTCTACGCCGTCTGCCTTGCCCCCTCCCCCTTTTCCTTCATCCTCCCCCCTCGACCTCCCATATTCTCTGCTCCCCCCTCTGGCTAATTTCTTTGCTCCAGAGATGGCAAACACCATTAACGCGGATGACTCATTAACAATGTAATTAAGGAAGGCGGGTCATCTGCACAAAAGCAGTCTCAACAGCAGAGCAGCGCGATGGAGACAAAACACCACTTTGAGGTCGTTCATCTCTGGCAACGGTACACTCACACACACACACACACACACACACACACACATAGATTTCCCACACTTGGCAGGCTATCAGTTTGTCATGCTAGTGTGATGTAGCTCTATCTGCCAAAGACACACGTACTCAGTAATGGGACCCGTGGCCCAATTGACAGGAGATGAAAGACACACAGAACAAACAATTGAACTTGGCCCTAAGAGAGGCTTTGGGCGTCCCTAGGGAGGAGGAGTGATTATGGTATTGATTGAGAGCACTGACTGAATGCCGCTACACAATGCCGCTACACACACACACACACACACCCACGTGCATACATGTGCACACACACACACAAAGACAAACAAACACACATGCAAGAATACATACACACAGAGACACAGAGAAAGAGGAAACACTCGCAACCAACAAATGCATGGATATACACACACACACACACACACTATTATCATGCACATAAAGCATGCACATACACACTCAAAACAAACTCATGCACACACACACACACGTGCATACATGTGCACACACACACACACACAAACAAAAAAACACACATGCAAGAATACATTTACACACACAAAGAGACTCAGAGAAACAGGAAACATGCACACTTGCAACCAACAAATGCATGGATATACACACACACACACACACACACACACACACACACTATTATCATGCACATAAAGCATGCACATACACACTCAAAAACAAGCACATGCACACACACACACACACACACACACGCACACACACACTCACTCAGTTCAGCTCAGCTCGGACAAGTCTCTCATTGATTATCGCTGACCTGACACTTTCATCTGAGCTAAATTGCGAGAGGTGTGAGAGGTTGGAAGGAGGGGGCGCTCAGGGGATGGAAGCAGGGGGAAAGGAGGATGAAATGGAGGAGGAGTGGAGAGGATGGATGGATGGGGGGGGGGTGGTGGTGGAAGTGAGAGCGAGATGAGGAGAGACAAGGAGAGTCAGAAGAGAGAGTGGGAGCAGGGGACAGTAAATCGAAGGGAGGTTAAAAAAAAATGAAGCGACTGTGGGAGAGAGTGACAGACAAGATAGAGAGAGGGATGGAGGGATGGAGGGATGGAGGGATGGAGGGGCTGATTGCACGGTGTGATAGCTGTGCCGTATGTGGGCCAGCCAGTAATTGTGCTGTGTATTGAGCTAGAGCTGTCAGGCCAGCTATTAGCTCCTCTAACCGGCTGGAGTGGACAACTTGAGCACTGCCACAGGAAACAGTGCTGTGAGTGACATTTAGAGAGAGAGAGAGGGAGAGAGGGAGGGAGGAGAGAGAGAGAGAGAGAGAGAGAGATAATCAAGAGGAGCCAAGGTGGTAACTCAATAAGTATAAGCTCCCTCTTAGTCCCGGTCTTCGCTTCTTGTCATGTTCGAAACATGACAAGACACCTGCTACTGCACAAGCATCTGTATACCGAGCTCTCTCTCTTTCTTTCTCTTCATTCCCTGCATTCTTTCCCCTCCCCTTCCCTCTTTCCTTCTTTCAACCCGCCTCCCTCTGTCCCTGTCATCTTCTTGTTTGAGCCCCCCTCTCCTCCATTTCACCTTGTCCCATCTCTCGAGCCCCAGCCCCGTGGATGAACGGATGAATGGATGGATGGATATTGGGGTGGAGCCAAGTGGAATGACAGGTGATTGGAAGATTCATGTTCCCACCGCCGTGCACATAAAAACCGCGTTGACTCGCATCCATAAATCTAAACTTTTATGACTGCAGATGTGGAGATGATGGTACGGCTAACGACGAAAAGCTAGCTTACCAAAACCTGGAATCAATAAGTTGCACCACTACAGAACGGTTTCCCACAACGGTTTCTAACACCGAGTACACAGCAACGTCTCGTCTTGTGTACCTGTCGTCATTATGGAGAGAACGACTGAGCATCGTCGCCCCAAAAAGGTCGTCCACACAGGGCTGTTTGGGAGATAAGTAGATAGTTGATCACAAGTTAAACCCAGCGCGGTCTTAAAGCTTTAAGTGGGGGGAATCAGACTTGAGAACTAAAGAGTCTCCAGAGGGGGTTTGGAGAGTCCTTGTAATTGCTTGACGCTAATATAAAGCTTGAGGAAACGAGACACGCTCAACCAGCGGGAGACGGAGACTTCACAGGGCTTCAAACAAAAAGTGTACGTTTTGCATTTGTGTGTGTGTGTGTGTGTGTGTGTGTGTGAGGTGCAACCACACGTGGGTGTATGCGTGAGGTAAATCCACGCTGGTGTTCTCCCCCGAGGAGGAGGAGGCGGCGGCGGCGAGGGAGACGGAAATCAAAGGGCCCCGGCGAGAGAGGAGCCCAGCTGCTCTTAACCCGGCGGGCGATGAATTATACATGCTGATCGATCGCACGCAGGCAGACGCCCAAAAAGGTTCCCGAACTGCCACAGAAAAAAAAGAGATGGATGCTACCTCGCGGAATGAAACGGCACAGGGGGGGGGGGGGGGGGGAAGAGGGGGAGGAGGGGGAGGAGAGGACGGAGTAGCACCGACAGTTTGCCTACGGACATTTTAGATACTTGATATTTGTAAACAAGCTGGAATAGATGAAAGGGCCTGAAGATGTTTCATTAAATCGCTTTAATCAATGTTGATTGAAAACTAAACACTCTGATTCTTTTCCTCTCAACCCTCGGCTATCCTGACTCTCTTTACCATCGTTTCATCTTCCTGTCCTTTTTCTCCTCTCATCTTCTCTCCTCACTTCTCCTCTCCTTCCTCTCCTCTTTTCCTCTCCTTCCTCTCCTCACTTCTCCTTCTTCTCCTCTCTTCTCCTCCCCTTCCTCTCCTCACTTCTCCTTCTTCTCCTCTCCTCTCCTCTTCTCCTATCCTCACTTCTCCTCTCCTCTCCTGCCTCTCCTCACTTCTCCTTCCTCTCCTCTCCTCTCCCCTCTCCTTTCCCCTCTCTCCTCACTTCTCCTTCCTCTCCTCTCCCCTCTCCTTTCCCCTCTCTCCTCACTTCTCCTTCCTCTCCTCTCCTCTCCTCACTTCCTCTCCTCTCCTATGACTTCATGATGCTGACTGATAAACGTTCATATGTACGTATGTATAATTCATAACACATTTTCTATATTGTTTTCATGAGTGCTGCTATAAAGCACCAGTAAGCATCACGTGGTCTTATAAGCATCTTATGAGCATCTTATAAGCATCTTATGAGCATCTTATGAGCATCTTATGAGCGTGGTCATAAGGTATTCTGGGTGAGTAATACTCTCTCCTCTTCTTCGTCTTCGTCTCCCTGTCCTGTTTTGGTCTGGAGCCAGTGGGAGTGATTCCACAGCTACATCCAGCAGGGCCTCTGATTCAATCATGCGACTGCGTTTGATCAATGGCTTCTCTGTTTCTCTCTCTCTCTCGCTCACTTTCACACACACACACACACACACACACACACACACACACACACACACACACTAACACACACACACACACACACACACACTCCCTTTTTCAAACTCAGTTAAAGCTTCCCCAGTCTGCTGTGCCATAAAACTCATGAGGGCTCGAACTCACAAAAACTCAAAAAATTGACAACGGCATTCCCTCTGAACATCATGAGGTTAAAGCGTATAGTATACTGGTATACTAGAGTATACTATAGGACAGTAAAGAGTTCAGAGTCTTAAAGGAGTCTTTGTTTTCAAACACACTGTCAGAATAAGAATAATGGGCCGCAGCCACAGATGCATCAGATTAGATTCAAATGACTACAGCATGGCCCCGAGGTGGGGAGGGCCACGGAGCTGCAGTGAGCCGCTGTCATACAATGGCCTTGATCCTATTATCCACATCCAAGCAAGTAATAATGTGTTTTGCTCTTACACACTTTCTGTACACACAGAAATGTAGGCGCACCCTCATGCACACACACAAACACACACGTAAACACCATATCCTGTTGACATACACCGAAACCTACATAAGGTACTTAGGACATTCTGATACTGATGCATGTGAACATATCACGCCTTTTAATGTTTTCTGAAGGTCGTTAAGGTCATTGTTGTAGTAGCTAACGTACAGCTAAATCAGTCGGTAGATCAAAGATAGTTTATTCATGGTTACATGGACAAAGTGATCCTCAAGGGCGGGTTGTCAAACGTGCGTCTAAACAACCCGTCGCAGATAAAAGGTTAACTGGGATGTCCCCACGCTCATCCTTCTAGATGTGGCACACAGAGACGGTGGCACTTTGGGAACACACAGCTCGGGTTCAAAGGTCACGATGTGCTGAGAGGGCATCACGGCAATTCTCAAGGGTCATGCAGTAAAGGTGCTGGTCCTCTGCCCTGAATGACCTCAACATACATAACATGAGACCACCATTAGGCTATGGAGGGTTAAATGCGACAATATTAAATAAATAAATCATTAAATAAATCATTAAATAAAAGGGGAAATATATGAACAATTAATTAATTAAAATGGGAAATATAATATATTTAATTCCACATTTATTTAATTATTTCCATATTTAATGATTTATTTAATGATTTATTTATTTAATATTGTCACATTTAACCCTCCATATTAGGCCACCACTGAAGGAACGTGGTAATAGGACCAAGGGCGTCTCTCAGAGCTTCCAGCTGTGAAGGTGAGAGAGAGAGAGAGAGAGAGAGAGAGAGAGAGAGAGAGAGAGAGAGAGAGAGAGAGAGAGAGAGAGAGAGAGAGAGAGAGAGAGAGAGAGAGAGAGAGAGAGAGAGAGAGAGAGAGAGAGAGAGAGAGAGAGAGAGAGAGAGAGAGAGAAACAAGCCCCAAACACACATGGTAGAAAGTAATAGAACCATTACTATTCACTCCACTGTGGAGGAAATGGAAGTTGAATAGTGGAGCATTCATGAACAAGACAAGATATACACACACACACACACACACACACACACACACACACACACACACACACACACACACACACACACTGTTTACTGGTATGTGTTATTTATGTATTTTATTCTTTCTGCTGAATTGCAAGTAGGTTGACAAGACTGCTGTTGTCACATTCATGCCAATAAAGAATAGTGAGAGAGAGAGAGAGAGAGAGAGAGGGAGAGAGACAGAGAGAGAGACAGAGAGAGAGAGAGAGAGCAAGGGAGACAAAGAGAGAGAGCAAATTTCCCTTGAGAAGGCCGACGGTACGTTATTTGTCCGTCTGTGTGCTGTCCTGTCAGCGGCCCAGACAGAGCGCTGCTGTCAGGGTGTCCCCCTCCACCCCCCCGCTGTCCCCTCCACCCCCCCGCTGTCCCCCCCGCCCCCCCGCTGTCCCTGACTGAAGGGTTTGGTGCTGAGGCGGGAGATGAGAACGAGGAGGAAGTAAGATAGATTGAGTTAAATGAGAGGAAGGAGAGGGAAGAGAAAGACAGAAGGCAGAATCCCCAGGCGTCCAATAAGAGTGTGGTGAGCAATGACACACACACACACACACACACACACACACACACACACACACAGTGTTGTTTTTGTAAACAGCAACTTTAGGATTCAACTGTTGTCCCCCCGGGGTAATAATCAGAGGTTTTGAATGCTAGGCGGGTGACAGCATCACTCGATGACCAATCGCTGTCCGTCTCCAAATGTGTCAGCGTTTCACAAACTTGATTCTCTGGTTTGAATATTCGTCTGAAGTACTACACTGCCTTTTGAAATCATTTCTGGGTCATGGACAAATTACTCAGTACATGAAGGGCTGTGGAAGCACTCAAGTGAAAAAAACAACAACTTGAAGTTACAAAGCAAATTAAGCACCAGCAAGAAAATGAGCAGGCCAAGTCCCTGATCTGACGTCTCCCATCTCTCTAATCTGTATCTCTATCAGTCTGTCACCCCCTGCTGTTTCCACCATACCTCCTCCAGTTCCACCCATCCTCTCTCTCTCTGTCTATCTTCCTCGCTCTCTCTTTCCATTACCACTCTCTCGCCCACTCCATTTCCCTGGAGTAAGAGTGTGAGTGCGTGTGTGTGTGTGTGTGTGTGTGTGAGTGCTTCTGCCCTTTCCTTTTCTATACCATGCAAACCGTTTGGAGACCTGGAAAAAGTGAGTAGTCCTTGATGAAACAGATCCATACAGTCACACCCCAGTAATGGGACTCAGGGGGACGCTGACTCTACAACAACAACAACAACAACAACAAATAACTATTTCACATGGGATGAACTGAAAGGAAGTACAGATAATGTGGTGCATCTTCATATCTGAGCCCAAACAGCTGATGAGGGTCTTAACGGGTGAAACATGTTATATACATAGAGAGAGAGAACTGCTGAGCGGGCAGTTTCGAGCCAGCAGGGTCAGCCGCCCCATGAGCCTAGATCAATAATGAGGCTATAAACTACTGGGTGTACAGTAATGTGAACCGAGTGTTAGCCTCAGTGTAGTGTAGTGTGTGTGTGTGTGTGTGTGTGTGTGTGTGTTGAGCCAAATTCTACCAAATACTGTCATTCATAATAGTTTCATAATAATCTAATAATTTGGTCAATAAACTGGTCTGTAGGTTTTCCAAGTTACCATAGGAACCGCAAGGAACCGAAGTGAATTGACACCGAAGTGACTTGACACTCGTGGCTGGTTCATCTGTGCCACGGTATTGACGCTGAGCTGAATGGGAGAGTTATTTCCAAATCAGCAACTCAAACTCAAACCCAAACTCAAACTCAAACTCACGCGTTTACAGGAAGTGCGAGCCCAGATGTACGCCCTCAGGACACCGCGTGTTAAATGGGGCAGATTAACACGAATGTCATCACCATTCAAACACCGTGAAGCAAAATGATGCTCGGAGCTTCTTTGTCTTCGTGTAGGTTTGATAGGAGGCACAAAAAAAACACTGAGTTAAAGTGAATTTAGAAAAAAACATTGGGGTTTTTGAGACGGGGGGGCGGGGCCGAGTTAGGGTTACACAGTGAAGACAGGGGTATACACATATGCACTACATCTCTGTCACTTGGCAGGGGGGGAAAAGTGCAAAACACCAACTTCACCCTCTCTCCCTCGCTTCTTCTTTCTCTTTTTTCTCGCGAGGAGGACATTATTTCCATGGTGCGTTCATGCTTTGGGGACGTGACATGACAGAACACGGGGGAGGCATGAACAAGATGGAAGGAAAAGGCAAAAAAAAAAAGAGGATAAGTGAGCAACATATCACGTGCTCTTCATTCTCCATGACTCTCTGTGTCTGTGGTTGTGCATCACGGCAGCACTTTCCCTCAACCCCACAGGACTACGCTGTCTTGTTTCACTTCACTTTTTCTTGCATTGTTTCATTTTTACTCTCGTCGGGGAACGCGCCGTGACCCCAAGAAACAGTGTCAGGCAGCGTGGCAATAAAGAACTGAGGCGATAAAAAAACAAGGGAATAGCATCCGCTCTCGTCTCCAAAAGTCAAGTCGGGGAGGTTTTCTAGACTCGACCTGTTCGGAAGATGGAAAGCGAAGGCGCTCCTAAAAACCCAGGGAGAGTTGCTACTTCCAATTGACGTCACAGCAAGATGCTAACTTTAGCCGTTCATCTCATCATGTCCCCCCGGTGAGCATGTGATGTGCCTCATGAATTCTCCGCTGTGTACTGGAGTCTTGCCAGCTGTATACCCATCGTGTGTGTCCTAATGACACAATATTGTAAGCGACCACAGAAATATTCTCTTCTGTCCCCGTGGGCTTTTTGTCAGTGATGTGTGACCAGCAGAGCATGTGACTGCCCTTGTATATATATATGCACACACACACACACACACACACACACACACACACACACACACACACACACACACACACACACACACACACACACACACACACACACATGTGCATGTACATACACTATATCCATATGTTTGGCTCTGATGACCCCACCCCGGGGACCCGTAATGAGGAAATAATCATCATAATTAGTATGAGGTTCTTTGCCATTAGGAGAGTAATTGATCTTACAGTCCTCAATCAGTTTGAACACATTGACCTTTACACACCATGACATGCTTTTGACTGGAACAACATCCATGAAAGCAAAGCCTTTCGTCGCCCTCCCTGCACCAGCCTCTCCGTTTTTCCAGCAAATAAAAGCAGGATTTTTAGTATAAAAATACAAGGAAATCTAAATTTTATGTATATTTTGAGCATTTATTGTTAAATACGTCTAAATTATGAGATGGACATTTTTTTTTTCCATTGTGACTTTAAGCGTGGCCTTCAATTCAATGTGGACACAGTCTAAGCCTCATGGATTTGCTCAAAATGTCACGAGTATCAATTCTGTTGAAACATTTGTAAGCTCGTAAGGGATCTCTTGATTTTTTTAAAGACTCGTTGAGCTCAGAGAGAGAGAGAGAGAGAGAGAGAGAGAGAGAGAGAGAGAGAGAGAGAGAGAGAGAGAGAGAGAGAGAGAGAGATAATGAAAATGAAAGAGAAGCGGTTGTAGGATGAGTCGTAAAATCGCAGCGATCACGGCGCCACGTTCGGCTCTTCATGACCCAAATGACCCACCGCGAGTGCGAGTTTAAACGCGGGACCCCAGAAGGAGGAGGACCGCTGAGCACGCTGCTTCTTTTATGAGCGTCAGCGTTTCGTAGAGCGGGTAATGGACGTGACGTGATTTCATCCTGACCTCGCGGTGACGCCGGGCGCCGCCGCCGCCTTTCCCCCATCAGGTTGGGCTGTAACTGTTCACGACTCTCCCTGTCTCTGGGACGGACCAAGCTATGAATCTCTGAGCGCTGGTGTGAAGCCTATCATACTGTAGCGGTTTCCACGTACTTGAGCTTGTTTGCTGTATAAATCCAAAGAAAAAAATAAATATTGCAAGCGCCTGCAATTTTGACCAGCCTGCACTTTTCTCCTCAGATTCTTCAACTTTCACCATTATAGCAATTTTACACCAGAGTCTGATTTAACAGTGTGATGAAATAATTGCCTTGCATTTTTTAGCAGTACAAACACAAACTTTTGTTTTGGATACTCAATCAGAAAAAAAAAAAAAAGCACAATTTGAAAATGCTATATTCTGGGGATGCTGTAACACTATTTTAACCCTGACAGGAATAACAATGCAATGATGACATTTAAAGATTCAACACTATCAGCCTGTTTCAACGAGAGCACTGTCAGAGTGTTTGAGTTTGTGCATGCCACTTGTTGCCGGCGTGCATTTCTGTGTGTGTGTGTGTGTGTGTGTGTGTGTACAATCTGGATGCTGCTGTACCTCATGCCCCGCGTGGATCGGTTGTGAAGGTTCTGCAGCAGCTGCGGGAGGCCCAGCATGGCCTCGAACAGCACGGCCAGGGAGCCCAGCGCCTCCACGAACACGCCGGAGTCCAGCAGCAGCAGGGTGACCAGCGCGCACAGCACCGTGAAGCCGAAGCAGAAGAGCAGGTAGTCCTCGAACGCGCTCCACTTCCAGAAGTAGCGCAGGTCCAACTCTGGGGAGGGTTGGGGGGGGAAGAGAGAAGACAGGACTTCAGATGCACGGCTATTATTTTACGCACCCTCTAACTTGTCACCGGTACTTTTCATTCCAGGCAAAAATAAGAAATAATTGTCGTAACTACGCCTACACCAGAATATGTGGCTGACTGGAGAGTGTATGGAGAGATTATAATGGAGAGAGTGTACTTTTTTTGTGATATATAGGGAAAGGTGGAAAAAAAGAAGTTAAATAGAGGTGATGGGTAGAGGAGAGAGGCAATGGGAAACCAAGTGAAGACAGGACAGGAGGGTTTAAAGGAAAGATGAGGTATGATTGGACAAAGACGAGGAGGAAGAAGGAGGAAGTGTGTGTGTGTGTGTGTGTGTGTGCAGGTGCTTGCGTGCAGATGGAGACACATGCAGGATATAGGAGGAGAGAGAGCGAGGGGGTGGGGAGTGTTTCATTAGAGAGTGTATGGAAATCGTGCAAATGCAGCACTCCTAAATCAATACTGTGCACATTCATAAGTGGATGAAACAAAGATAAATGAGAGACTCAAAAGCTTTTACATTTCTATTACTTTGGAATAACCTGGGGCGAGGGCCGTTTAGAAAGTTTATTACCATCGGCACAAAGCTATCCATCCACCGTCTGATACAATCCTAGTTGCCACGCGTAGCCTATAGAAAGCTATTCCCCCCACTATTAAAGCCATATTCACCAAAGGAAAGCTGTTTCCTTCTCGTCTAACACAACCTTCAGGACGAGCTGGCCGAGACCAAGAGTTGGCAGCCTAGTGAGAAAGACGATTCAAAGACTGTGAAGGCAAATTATTGGTTACCGTCAGAGTGTACCGATAATTGAAGCCTGGAGGTAAACAACTGTCCGAGTTAATTGCAATTTGAACATCCAACATCACTGCAAATGTACAGCGTAGGATAGTGAGCGCAAATCACTTGTGGTGTGAATGCTACACGTCGACTCCTATTGTTTTTAACTAGAAATATTCACGTTCAACTTGTTCACGTACGCGTCGATTAAACATCATACAATCAGCTCCCCGCAGAACCAAAGATCCAGTGCTACAACAGGAGATTCCCCACCGTGCAATCGGTACTATAGGACGCCTCTGTGCAGCAGCAGTGCAGCAGTCACATAAAAAGAGGGATCTCTACAATGCCCTACCGATCCAGTCTGCCTGGATCGGTTTCAGAGGAACCCGGGTTACGATGCCACGCAGCTTGAACACTCGGTTCGGGGGCTTTTTCCGCCACCCTGCCAAAGGAAAGCTTTCACGGGGAAAACACATGAAAAACATTCACTCCGCCATCAGCCAATCTCCTCAGCGGGCCATAATATGTGGTGATCAACAATCTCATTCCTTATGTATGACCGTGGAGCTGTGGAAAACCAGCTGACATCAGCTGAAGGGGATTGATGGCTACATCAGAGTCCATTAGTTAGCGGGGCGACTGGGCTGTGACGGTGCATATAGGAGAGCACCTGCCTTCCCCGCCTCCTGCTGTCACGTTCCACACTGTGACTGGCTGCACCTATATGAGGGGAAAGACCTGCAAGTATACGTTTGTGTGTGTGTGTGTGTTCTTGTATGTGTATCCTTATGTCAGGAAGATGGAAGGTACAGGAAGGGACAAGAAGATGAGGAAAGTAAGGACACTTTGCTGGTCCTCATGTTGGTTTATGGTCAGGCCTTGGGTTTAGGGTTAAGGAAGAATTAGGTTTAGGGTTAGGTCAAGATAAGAACAATGTTGTTTCACATTGTAAAAAAGGCACTGGCACAAGTTATATCCTCAAATCGATTCCTCCTATATTTGTTCCCTTTATTGCAGGTAGGGCATCCAAGATGGACACCCCCAGGGAGACACACGCGCAGGAGATCCTGTGCAGCCATGTTTAAACAATAAAAGAAACATATGTCTAACACAAAATCAAAAAACAAAGGGCTTTTATTTTGAAGGCTGGAACTACCACCGGAAGAGGGCCCGGAAATGCTACTAGTAGGTGATAGGGTTAAGGTTAGGCATGTAATGGAGAGGGTTATGGGTGTAAATGTGGTCAAGGGAAGTCTGTGTGTGTGTGTATGTGAGAGAGAGACACACATACTGTTGGATACACATAGGTTTGAACACACACACACACACGCACATGGACACAAAAACATACAGTAAGCCTGACACACACACACACACACACACACGTGCAGACACACACACCGAACACCAGGCTGGGAGGTTTCCCATTACACTCCAGTGAGCTGCATCTGCTGTTGCATCTGGGGACGGACGGAGTAAGACATCTTGTAGCGAGTGCAGCGTGGCATGTTTGTGGCAAACAGAGAATGTGATTAATGGCTTTATTACCAAGACCCATAAGACACATCGCCTACAGATGACAGCGCGGATAGGAGCTAGGAGACGAGGCAGAGAGAACAGAGGGCTCGCACACATGCACTTCCTTTCTCTCACACACACACACACACACTCATATTTGAATGCTTTATTTGACTCCATCAATTTCATTACATAGCAAATGATACAAACATTATGGAGGTTAAATTATTGGCACCAGGAGCTTACACTCATACCCCAGATCTGTTCAATGAAGGTCAGATGAACAGCCTCCTTCTAGCATCAGGACCGCAGGACCGGTGGAAAATACATCATGATCATGGTTAAACCACACTGGCATCACACAGGGATGTTTGTCACTTGTTGTGCAACTGAACCCAGTTGTTCCTCACACAGTGCGCCTAGTGTCTTTCGGGGTATCGCAGGGCTAGATGGTACTTCGTCGGCAGCACCTGTAGCCTGAGAGCGCGTCTTCATAGGCTGGGACACACAGTCAAAGCTGCAGCACGTTTCCCCTGCAGCATCAACCAGGTCCGGTGATGATTGATCAAAATGTCATTGTTTGGAACAAAGCTGCAGCACTCACCTCTCCCCTCACAGAAGACACACACACACACACACACACACACACACACACACACACACACACACACACACAACTCTCAGAGCATGGCTAAAGTCTGTCCTCAACACTGATAGAAGCCAAAAAAAAGAGCGAGAGCCTGGCACACTTCAGGTGTTATGGAAAAGCCCCTCTTCACTCCTTCAACAGCACATCAAACCTGAGCCACTGAGCTCCTGGCTCCGGTTTAGCCGGCTGGCAGGAGGAGAGGGGGGAAAGGGGCTTAGAGGCATGCCCTTTATCACAAACATAAAAGCCCCGCTTTCCTTTCCAACGCGGCCGAGGTGGCGAGGTATAAACACGCTGACGGCAGCAACAATGACAGTCGTGGTATTTTAAAACTACTGTCAACTTTTTTTTTAGCGCGCAAAGCCACCCACTGAACCTCTCTCATCTTCATTTCTCAAGTCTTAATTCAGCTTACCTCTCTCTCTCTCTCTTTCTGTTTCTTATCAGCACCACACACACACACACACACACACACACACACACACCAAAACACTCTTCTCTTGTCCTCTTACTCAGGCAATCCAATCTATTTTCATATACAGCAACAACCCCCCCCCTCTCCCTTCTCATATCCTCTCTCCCTCTCTCTCTCTCTCTCTCTCTCTATCTCATCTCATCTCATCTCCCTCTCCTACTGCCTAGCATGTTTACCTGCCTAATCAAATTGCCTGTAAAAGTATAATGGAGAGGCACAGCCATGCATCATTCATGGAGATCTCTTTCATTTGCCCTCCTCTCATATCACGTCCAAACTGACCGTCTCTTTTCTCCCCCCTCTCTCTCTCTCTCTCTCCCCTCGTTGTTTCCACCCCATTCCTCTCCCTTCTGTCGCTATTCTCCATCTACGCTGCATCTTCTTTCACCCCCGACGACACGCCTTCATGCGGTTGCCTTCCTGCCACCGCAGCCAAGCGGCTTGGCCTTTTCCAAGCAGCATCCTGTCTGTGGCGGCGGCGGAAACGTCTGGTCTGTCAGGGGCCAGGGGCCAGGGCCACACTTCAAAGGCCCCCGGAGACAAGAGTCCCAGGAGGAGGCGAGGCAGACTCTTTCTTCTCGCAGACTCTTTCTTTACACAAAGCCCGCAGCAGATCAAACAATTCAATTACTAAAACGGCGGAGGGAAAATGCCTCAAGTGTCAAAGGGCACTCTCCAGTCCAGATACAGTTGTGTGTGTGTGTGTTGTGTGTGTGTGTGTGTGTGTGTTTGTGTGAAGTTGCTCTGGGCAGACGAGTCTATCGCTGCATGTGAGTGGTGTGTGTGAATACGCATTTGTGTGTGTGTGTGTGTGTGCCTCGGTAAGTCTATCTAGGGTACAGCAGAGTCAAGGCTCGTCTTTGTTCCAGCACTGTTACACCTTGACACGACAGTCCGGAGGGGAGAGGAGAGGTTGGGAGAGAAGCAAGGAGTAAGTAGGGGGAAGGGAGAGTGTGTGTGTGTGTGTGTGTGTGTGTGTGAGAGCGAGAGAGAGAGAGACAGAGAGAGAGAGCATCTTTGAATCAACTGGATATGTGGAGGGTAAACTCAAGGCATTCCTTGTCAGGCAGAGCAGGGAGCAGAGCACAGAGCTGAGAATAGAGACTCCAAGACAGAGACAGAGATGCACACTGACAGCTCGAGAGGTTCGAGATCTGCTGACTCGGCACTTTCAGTCTACTGAACGGGACGATGCAGCTCTGCGAGGTCTACTAGACGCATTTTAAGATGGCAGACAGCTCCTGTTTCTGGCATCTTCAATACACTGTTGACGCTGTGCCTAACTTGTTTTTTTTAGGTTTTTCTGCAGCACAAAAAAAGGATCTTGTGTTTTTGGCGCCGTCCTAGTGGCAGCCTGTTGCAGCAGCTCCCGTAGGTTCTGTGTTTCTTGTAGTTTCTTGTGACATCAACTGGACGAAGAGGGTTTTGACCATCCTGTCTGACCATCGGGTTACTTTCTTTCTGATCGTGCTGCCGGAGTCGCCTAAGCCTGATATCCCAGAGGAGAGCTGTGGAGACGGCGCCGCCGAGGATGCCGAGCCGGAGTGAAACGGAGAACAAAGATGAGGAACTACGAGGCTTTCCTCCCTTCCATCACCATGGGGAACGTGAGGTCTCTGGGATGGAGGATGGAGGAAGATGGAGGTGCTCGAGGCACTAGTTAAGAGCCAGAGGGAATATCGAGAGTGCAGTGTGTTTCACCGAGACATGGCTGCAGGATCATATCCCTGACTCGATTGCTAGCATTGGCTTCCAGGCTGTACGGGCGGTGTGGTGTCATCCTGGACATATTACTGTTAAGGAATGTTTCTGTAGCCCGGACATTGAACTGTTAGCCTGCGCTGCTACTATCTTCTGAGAGACTTCACGGCCGCCATTGTTGTTACTGTTTACATTCCGCCATCCGCGGCCACAGCCAGACACAATTCCCCAGTGCCTTCATGGCAATCTCTGGGGATTTCAACCATGCCTCTCTCTCCTCTACACTGCCCACCTTTAAACAGTTTGTCAAGTACCCTACCAGGGAAAATAAGACTTTGGACTTGCTGTATGCCAATGTCAAGGAGGCATTCCCACCCGTCGGCAGATCCGACCACAACCTGGTCCACCTCTCGCCCCTCTACAGGCCTGTTGTCCAGCGGCAGCCGGTGACCACCAGGACAGTGAGAAGATGGTCACTGGAGGCCAACAAGGCCTTACAGGTTTGTTTTGAGGTCACAGACTGGGATGTGGTCTGTGAGTCACATGGGGAGGACATCGACTGACTCACTGACTGCATTACGGACTACATTCATTGTTGTGTGGATAACAGCGTTCCCGCCAGGAAGGTACGCTGTGTTCCAAACAACAAACCCTGGATCACCAGCGACCTGAAGGCCCTACTGAACGAGAAGAAGAGGGCCTTCAGAGAGGCAGACAGGGACGAGGTCAGAACTGTCCAGAAGAAGTTGAAGGTGAGGATCAAGGAAGGACAATGTATGCCTCTCATTCACCCATTCACGCACTCACTCACACACTGATGGCAGTGAGCTACCATGCAAGGTGCTGGCCTGACCATCAGGAGCAATTTGGGGTTCAGTGTCTTGCCCAAGGACACTTCGACATGTGGACTGGATCTTCTGATTAGAGGACGACCCGCTCTACCTCCTATCTCCTGAGCCACAGCCGCCCTGGGCTCCATGGACAGCCCGGTATCACCCCCTTCCCCCTCCCTACCTGGACTGGCTTTCACCACCAACCAGGTGAAGAGAGAGCTGAAGAGACTCCACCAGGGCAAAGCGGCAGGCCCTTGCGGCATCAGCCCAAGGGCACCGAGGGACGCCCCACAATCCTCAACGACTACAGACCAGTAGAGTTAACATCCCACATTATGAAGACCATGGAAAGGCTAGTCCTCGCTCACCTCAGACCCCTGGTGAGTTCATCAGTGGACCCCCTGCAGTTCACCTACCAGCCCCACATTGGAGTGGATGATGCAGTCATCTCCCTGCTGCAAAGGGCCTACTCTCACCTGAATGAAGCAGGAAGTACTGTGAGGGTCATGTTCTTTGACTTCTCAAGTGCCTTCAACACCATACAGCCCCTGTTGCTGGGTGACCCATTACCATTCTTTAACTCTGTATTGTACCATCCATTCATTCAATCTTCCCTACTTGTATATATGTAAACATGCCATCCATCCACTGTACATCCTGGTTTTATGTTTTTTAGTATTTAGTATTTAAGTATTTCGTTTTTTAGGCCTTTGTTTTTTTGTATTTTGTACATTCTTGTGATACTGTTATGCTGCTGCAACCCCAGAATTTCCCCCCCGGCGATCAATAAATGATCGATCTATCTATCTATCTATCTATCTATCTATCTATCTATCTATCTATCTATCTATCTATCTATCTATCTATCTATCTATCTATCTGATTCATTTAAACAGTCAAATGTTACTACACAAAACAGGCCAAAATGCCATCTTCTTCCATGGATCTGACTCACAACAGACTAACATCACCTATACCTGAACCTGACATTGTGGTCAGGATGCAGCTGCCATCCCACAATATCTACCGGTGACTCGGACTGTGTCCGTAGTGCCATTTCAATTCACAGAGCACCACGGAGCACTGACAGGAACAGACATGTCAGGGAAAAAAAAATCCTCTAATACTTTTACGTCATATTCTATAAAAAGGAAACCACAGAAGCTCCGTAGCCATTTGGATTGATAGAAATGTTGAAGCCATTGAAAGAAGACCAGAGGAGGTGGCAGAAACATAACTCGTTTCACAGGCAGGACAGGTCTTAACAGAGAGAGACTGACAGACAGACAGACCGGACAGATGTCTGCTGCTCTCTCTCTTCTGCTGCTTTTCTTCTCTCTCTCTCTCTCTCTCTCTCTCTCTCTCTCTCTCTCTCTCTCTCTCTCTCTCTCTCTCTCTCTCTCTCTCTCTCTCTCTCTCTCTCTCTCTCTCTCTCTCTCTCTCTCTCTCTCTCTCTCTCTCTCTCTCTCTCTCTCTCTCTCTCTCTCTCTCTCTCTCTCTCTCTCCACCCCCCCCCCCACAGCCCTTTGAATAATGCAAAGGTTTCAGAAATAGTGTCCACTCATTAGGTCACTGTGGGCGTGTAACAAGCGCACACACACACACACACACACACACACACACACACACACACACACACACACACACAAAATGTGAACAAAGAACAAAATGTGTCACCTTCCCAGTGGCTTTTACTCCCTTGCACTTGTTCATATTTAACTCGGCAGTGGAAGAAATTCATTACAACCCCGCCTGGTAGACAGTTTTTAAAATTTATTTAACAAGAAAAAAATGTGAACACCGCTGACTGCGGGGTACTGAGGGATTTCTCAGAAGCTTCGTGTAAACTGCTGATCGTGAAGTTTAAGAAAGATTTTTTTTTTTTTTTTCTGCAATCAAGTCTTTATGAAAACTTTTCATTCATCAGCAGGGAAAAGAAGAATCCGCACACTGATCAGGCGACACAAAGGTAATTAAGGTATACCAAAAAGAAGAGAGAGGGGGAAATGAAAACAGAAACAACAGCGAGCAGAACCAACTCTCATTACGATTCCACAGATGCCTCCGAATAATTTCATACCCCCGTCCTCCACCCTCAGCATGCCTCAATGCATTTCACCCCATTCCCCCTGCTGCTCTCCCTCCCCTCCCGCTAATTCTTTTTTTTTTTACCTGTTTCCCAGTGGAGAGGGCTTTCTTAGACGGTACGTTAGGAAATGTCAGACTGAACCGATACAGGTGCTACGCGGAGGGAGGCTGGTCGGTGCTGCCTGGCGTTGGACCCATCCATGCGTTGCAGGGGTTATTTGCGGTAACAAGGACTGCCGTTTCCGTCCACAACTCGCCTTCTTGCCTGCCTGGCAAGATTTTCCAAGTGTTGTTCATGAAATCTTCATTAACTTCCTCGGTCAAAAACTAGCTCTTCAATCACAAAAAAAGGGAGCATTTGACCCTAAAGAACAGGCTTAACTGACTTCTTCAGGCACAGAGGTAAAAAAAGTCTAAGAACAAAGGGCTCATTTACAGGGCAGGTTAATAATGAAGTGATTTGAAATGTGCAAGGCCACGATAAGCATGAATGGGGACACAGCCGAATGCGCAATGCAATAAAAAGTATTCAGTTGTGACAACGCCGTTAAATTCAGCAGGATTAAGATTATACTTTCTGCGGGTCATTCATTCCTGTCCCTTTTGTGCATTTTGCTGAGAAATTAAAATGATCTCTGCAGCCAACTCGCTACAACCGACTGACTTTGTCTCCGTCTGTCCCGTGACAGACGGAGACAAAGTCAGGAGGGCAGCAGGCCGCTTTATTTTGCACACAGCCGGCCAGTCCGCCGGGCTTCCAGGAGCATCCCAGCTCTCCACACCCCCCGACTGACCAGCTCTTCCAGGCTTCTCCCAGTCACACAATCACTCGTTCACACACACGCACACACACACACACACTGGTTAAAAGGGCCCGGCTGCAATCAGCTGTAATTGGCCGCAGCCGTGGGAGAGTCAATCCACTGACTCGACTCTCTCCTGGATCCAGCCTAAGCCTCACCCCCGCACCCCCCCCCCCCCCCCAGTCTGCCACCATCTCATCCCATCTTGAAGATACTGTATACACAGAATTGCACAAACCTGCCTTACACACACACACACACACACACACACACACACACACACACAGGGAATCACTGCTTCCACTGTAATTACTGTAATACATTTTCAAATTACTATGTGTGTGTGTGTGGAGAACGTGGCGTACTGTACTGTGCAGTATGCCACGTTATTTACTTGTTTCTCTCGCGTTATCTTTTTGGGGCGACATTTTTAAGCCTATATTGGATTTGTTGCCTCACCGCGCTACTTGCATTTCGTTTTTTTCATTCATTCTCCGTTTTTATCTCTCGTGTGCCAGTGAATTCCTAATATAAATTAAGCATTAACAGCCGACCGAGATGTTCTATAATGTCAGAAGTAACTGCATTGGTCTGACTAAGCCCTGCTTGGCCTGAATCGGTCGTGCGAAACCCTGCCTGTGTCTCCTAATGCAGATGTAGTCACAGAGATGACTGGCGCATTTATTTGCATTGCATTTATTTTATTAGAAAATGCACTCATGCAGAACACATATGATTGTGCGTGCACGTGTGTGTGTGTGTGTGCACGTGCGTGAACAGTTTGCCAGCCTACAGTGTCTGACAGAATAGGGGATGGTGTAACAGGCTCCTGCTGGCAGATTTCCAAGGTTACGACTGATCAATCAACAGTGAATCCCTACTACTGCTACACTGTCTGTCTGTCTGTCTGCTCTCTCTCTCTCTCTCTCTCTCTCTCTCTCGCTTTGTCTCTGTTTATTACTCTCGTATTCCGTACCCCTTCCCCTTTTTCTCCCATTTCTCCGTCTGTCTTTCTTTCACGCTGTTAAGACTCCCTCTCTCCCCCCCGCCCCGCCACCATCTATCCATCTCCCGTTCTCTCCACTTCCCTCTAAATTGAGGCAGCACACACTGATGCAACCTCACAGTAACAACATCAGAACACGCTTCCTGATACTTGCGTCAGATACTGTATGCAGCCTGGTATAGTAAGGCACTGAAGGCCAGGGATAGGTGTGTGTGTGTGTGTGTGGGGGGGGGGGGGTTGCCTCCAGCTAAGAGGGTTCATAGATTGACACTCTGTATCATCGATTTTTGCATTTCAGGATGTTTGCCAAGTCAACTTTTACTTTCTCTGCCGTTTCCACTGTAAAATGGTAATACGTGATAACACTATAATGCTAAAAGACACCAAGAGAAACTGGCAGCACCGCTAGCTGCAACCTGCAACTACCCAGCTGGCCAGCGTGCATCTATATGTGCATCTATATCCTTCCTCTTAGCCTTGCCTATTTGTCGTCAATTATTTGTATGTGCTCTTGTTTATTGGCTCTTGTTTATTTGATACACTTATTTGTCTTAGCTCTTGCTCATTTGATTTTCCTATTTGTCTCATTTGTTTAAGAAAAGTAGGTTGCTAACTTATTGCACTCTTACCTTCGCACTGGTTCTGCTCTTAGATGCTTGTTTAGGAAGGAAATGCACTTACAATTTCTGGTGACTAGTAGTTCTCTACCTACCTATGTTGAATGCACTTATTGTAAGTCGCTTTGGATAAAAGCGTCTGCTAAATGCCTGTAATGTAATGTAATGTAATATGTTCAAGTAACCCGGACGCCTTAGCCTCAGGGACCAATAGTGTGCTAAACGTGTGTTTCAGAGGACATATAGTCAAATAAAATTGAAATTGAATTGAATAGAATTAATAATTAACTCAATATTATTTATTAATTTATTTCCTTTGCTCATCCACGTCCATGTTTCTCCCCTGTAGGCGATAAAATATTGCAAAAAAAAACAAAAAAAACAGCAGTTTTCAAGCACTGAGTGTATTCAGGGTAAACATGGCAGAGAAGCACTCATCATATCATCCCTAGTCGGCCCCCGACCCACCAGCCACTCGCACAGTTGTATTATAGTTGTATAAACGCTCCAGGTGTAAGTAGTTCCCTGTACAGTGGAATGGACATTATCCCTGGGTGATAACCACACACACACACACACACACACACACACACACACACACACACACACACACACACACACACACACACACACACACACACACACACACTAGGAGAAGAGAACAAAGGATAGTAGCCAACTGGGTAGAGAAGAAGGTCAATGGACATCCTAACTAAATAATGACTTTTAATGAGGCACTGCTGTGCTAATTAGCGTGGGCTCAGACTGGGTGATGAGGTAATTGTACCCCGAGGAAGAAAATTAAGTGTTTGTGCCTGTGTCTGCCACGTGTATGTGTGTGTGTGCGTGCGGAAAGGGCTGGTTTCGAACAGCTGGAAAGACAGATTCCCAAGAGGATATTAAAACCCCAAATGGAGGCAGCGTTCTTCTCTCTGTCGAATAGAAGTTTCCCACCTTGTGATTTCAGTCACTTGACATTTTTAATCGCTCGCATCGAGTTTCTTTTTCTACACATTTCCCAAGCTGTGCAACAGTTGACTGGCCTGAACGGTCGGTGAGCAAAACAATGGGGGCAGTCATGCAGAATTGGTCCTTTTGTGCTGTATACTCTTAAAAGTGCATTTCTAAATATCAGGCAAAGTGCACACTATTGATTCTGACTGTTCTCTTACATCTTAGAACATAGACTATTACAAAGATAGCAGTTCTTGTGGCCTTGAGGTTTCCCGACCTTATGAACAGTAGCATGTTTTGATGCTAAAAATGTGCAGATTCACAAGCGTACAGCAGAAATGAACAATATCCCATCTTCAACAATTTTCACCTCTGACTGTGTTTGGCAGCTTCTGGCTTTCCCGTCCACACTATTTTTGCAAAGCATCCAAATGGGTGCATTTTGGCAGTCCCGCCTCATCTAAATTGCTGATAAATTCACAACCCAGTCACAGATTTCCCCATTCATGCATTCAGAGTGCCACTATCTTGGAAGACTCAGAGCTCACTCCGGGGCCGTGGCTGAGGAGGAGGTGTAGAGGATCGTTCAGATTTACAACAGTAGCCAAACCAATACATTTGCAAGCAATTTTCAAGTGCGATTCATAATAATTTGACACTGATCAAAGAAAGATTTCACCCGAACCTCAATCCCTTCCCATATGTTTCACTTTGTTCCAATGGAAGATGGATGCTTTCTCTTTCACAATGGATTTCCGACCACAACCTCCCAGACTGTAGACACTGCATAGTACATGTTACACTGTGGGACGGCCGGGAGCACTGAGACGTTGAAGGGACCGATATGGTTTATGAACATGGTCCATTATGTAAATGCATGTTCTCTCATATCCATCACATGAGGAAATGTCAACATATGGCCAGTCATTACATAATGATATTTACATGATCTTATACAGCATGTCCAATCAACTGAAGACATTGTACATTTCAGACGTGGCTGTATTCTCCAGACTCTAGGGGGCCCTAGGCAAGATTTTCTTTAGCTGCTATCAAAGCAGAATCCACTTTCCCTCTTTGCCTTTGGCGATAAAGTAGGCTATACTAGGATTAGGGTCTGGCTAGTAAACAATTAACTAGTTTAACTAGATCAAATGAACTAGTTCACCTGTGATCTGCTTAAGACCTTAATTTGTTATTAGTAATAAAACCTGAATCATGACTTTTTCTGTCCATTCATGCATTCTTTAGTTGTCTTTTTGCAGCCCCAGAGGAAGAAGTGCATTTTGGGGGCGCCATCCATGCAGCATAATGACACCCTGCCTCCACCAATCAGATCCGTCCGTGCCACGGGGTTGCCCCCTGGCTCAGAGACATTAATTGGCTTTATGTTTACAACCACTGATTGCAATTATTTTTACTGGAAAATAATACGGCCAATGAGAAAATATTTATTCTTGCGTTTCTTGTAGGACAAGGAAAAAAAAGTCAAAATCTTCAATGTCAAGTGTGAGCTGAAAATCATCTTCCAGTGAGCCTAGCCATCATCACTGCTATGAAGGTGACATTTCTATACAACCCACTTGCTTTTGTTTTGATCAGCAGAGCATTTTGAAATACGCACACATTGCTGTTGTGCGGCTAATAATATCCGTGCCCCTAACCTTGTCCTCACACTTTGTTTTCCAGGCACGTTATCTTTGATGTACACCTGCTTATCTCCATGGGAGGGTCGCCTCCCATTGATAATGTGCCTGGCCTAGTAGACCCTGATAAATACTTTGGACCCTCTTTGTCCCTTCGCCGTTGTTTCCTTATCTGGTCTTTTTTGACTCTTCCATCTGGTCAACAGCTGATCATTATCGGGGCAGGTCACCTTCACACAGGCTTAACTTTGACTGTGTGTGTGTGTGTGTGTGTGTGTGTCTATCAAAGGATGAAACAGAGAAAGTCTGTTTGTGTATAGGCATGACAGATGCAGTGGAGCGCAAACCCACCTACACTGAGCCTGAACCTTTTTGGACAGACATACAACTTGATGAGATGAATTCATAGTATACATCCTACTGTGTCGCATCAAACCGATTCAAGTAGATTCATCCTTTTCTGAAAGTATAATAGATTTATTGGTGCCTTATTGTGATCACTGACTGCAGGTCGTAGTTTACCCAATGTTTTTGTTACCATTACATCACTGATGTACATGCATTTGTGTGTGTGTGTGTGTGTGTGAGAGAGAGAGAGAGAGAGAGAGAGAGAGGAGAGAGCCCAACTGTAGATAATGTGACGTGGTCCGTGGTCTCGTGTTAGAACGTGTTGGAGCGTTGCAGTGATGCTTCAGCACCCTCTATTCCCGCCACGCTACTCCTTCATCCTCAGCACCAAGGTCACTGCAGCTCAGCAGCTTAACTTCACTAGTCTGTCCAGCTATCATCCACGAGACATGCAGCTCCACGGTCCACTACACCTTTCAGCCCTTCTCCTCGGTGCCACGGCACACTAGTACACGGAGACCCACGGCACAGGAAATCCTTTTTCCAGAAGCGCTTAGTGTAAGCATACAAGTACACTCACCAAAAAGGTTTCTATACATGCCAGAAAGGGGCTCGGTTGGTTTGTATCACAGAATTTCTGGCTGCTATAAAGAACCATTGTAATCGTTCAAAATCGCTGCAATGAAAAACCCTTTATGAATCATACAGGCGTCATTACACTGACTGACTCGTCTTTATTTCATATGACTATAGGCATTATGGTGGAAATGAGATTCAAGCGAGATTACCAAGCAATATTAACACAATGCATCACAACCAAACTGTTAGAGTGATTATGGCTTCATTGCAGAAAGTCAAAACCACTAGAACCATTTAAAAACCACCAGTTGCAATAAATACAGGACCGCTAATGGTGCTTCAATTAGAAGGTAAGAACCATTCAGAGATTCAAATAGTGCTTAAAGTAGTGATTGTTCTATCATCATGAAGCCTGCAAAAAAAAACATCTAAAAAACCCTCTTTTTGGGAGAGTGAGGCAAATATTAAAGAGCTTTTAGTTTCTGTCCGAACAAGCGAAAACATGTGACGGCAATGACTATACTTTGATTTTGAGTTGTTGATGTCTTTATGATGTCTTAAGAAGTTTCTTTACATTTGAGCAAAATCCCGAGGCACATTGGACTTCGCTCCACAGCACATCAGTGCCACGTTTAAGTAAAACCTCAGGCCGCTAGTAGATTAGATGAAACTTTAATGAACCCTGTGGGGGGAAACTGGGTAGTAAACAAGATGAGCGAATTTGCAGGACTTCCTGGAATGTAAGTGATTGCACTGCACTGACCAGAACAGATGCAATGTTCGTGGTGGGTAGATAACTTGATTTGCGACAGGTGCTAAATTCTGCTCCTCTGTTCTTTGGTGTTAATTGGGATAATAACATGGCAGGGAATCGCTTGGCAGGGGTGGTAAAAAGTAGAAAGTAAAGCTTCAGGTAGTAGAAATCCTAACCATGTATTTGCTCCGACCTGGCTCTTACCAAGATGAAGAGTTGTGCTAATTAGAATCACCTGGTATATGGGATGGGTGGAGGAAAAACATGGTCAGTACTTCTACTTTCTACTTTTTTTCTACTTTTTACACCCCTGTCGCTTGGTCCTTGTTGTAAAGCTACCAATGGTACAACAAGACAACAAGACTCCCTCTCATAACTCAGACATGATGCTTTTTTAGGAATTGAAAAATCACAGGTTATATTTGCTGTTTGGCTTTGTCACACGTGTCATGAGTGGACTGTACTCCAATTCAACCAATCAGAGGAGCAGAAATCAACTAATCAACTAGAACTAGAGAGAAAACAAAGCAGCGCTCTCATGATGCCGGTTAAAATCACATGTAATAGGAGAGTACCACTTTCTTTGAAGCAACGTCAAACTTGCATTTTACTGTAGATAGCAAATCCTTAACTATCAGTGAACTTCAAAGAGAATGCTGAAGTTGCTTCAGGGCAAACCACCCGCGGATACACCCAGATATCCTGTGTGATCTCGAGAAGCCTTCAGATATTTACAGGTTTAAGCTAGCAAGCAGGCAAAGGCAGCGCAGAGGCTTATTATGGTTGATATCAGGATGGGTGAAGGACATTGCTGGTGAAGGGCTGTTTTATCTCGGATTCACTGTGCTTACTGGGAAGTTACACTGCTGGATTAGAGAGGAAGAGGAGAGAGTGAAGGAGAAAGGGAGGAGGTGCAGCGAGAAGGTGAGAGGGAGAATGGAGAGAGAGAGAGAGAGAGAGAGAGAGAGAGAGAGAGAGAGAGAGCAGAGGGCATGAGAGTGAGTCAAAAACTGAAAGACAGAATGAAACTAAGCATTGCTGATAACTGTTATATAAGCCCGGGAAAGGGCACACGCACAGATGGGCACACGCACACACACACACACACACACACAATCAAACGCAACAACAAACACACACGCACACACACACACACACACACACACACAGCAGTGGCAGGGCTTCTCATGGCAGTTAGCTGGCCAATGTACCTGGCTGGATGGGAGTCATTTTCGGGGCGGCTGACTAACCAGTCCCTCCCAGGACTGCAGTCCTTGGCCAATGACTTTTTAGGGAGGAAGGTGGACAGACGCGCCAGAGCGAGACTGAATGCTAAAATGTGGAATGGGGCGGCGGCGGCGGGGACGAGGGGTTGACAATGTGCTACAGTCTTCAGTCAGGTGTGTGTGTGTGTGTGTGTGTGTGTGTGTGTGTGTGTGTGCGTGACAAGGTGAAACAAACAATGTTGTTGGATGTTGGGATGCCATGTAGTCACTGTAGACTGATTTATGGTATTGTAAGCAAGCACCATCAATCTTCCTGTCACAGAGTGTGTCAGTGTGTGTGTGTGTGTGTGTGAGTGTGTGTGTGTGTGTGTGAATGTGGAAGAGGGAAGTCGAGGTATTGTTGAATGGCTTCACCTTCACAGTAGGTTTATAAAAATGTTTGAGCAGAGCTTTCCTCAGCATCTCTCTCTCTCTCTCTCTCGCTACTAGTTTATTCAACCCAAGTTGCATCCCTCTGCCAGTAAAGTAATATCACTTTTTATACACCTTTATCTGTTCCTGAATTTCAATCTCCCCAATACCGTCTCAGCATAAGATGTTAAACCATATCACTACACTAACAAGTCAAATATGGTGCTAGCTAGCTAACAAGGTTAAAGTTGCTATATGACCTGTATTGTAGTTTAACCTGGACTAACATAAAGGCTAAAAGGTTTATCTCGTGCTAACATACTGAATGTTTTTTAGGACTTGCATAAAAAGTTTTTTTTGTAGAACATGAGGCTGGACTGTTATTTTTTGGAAAAATGACTCAGAACCATCATCTGGAAATTCGTAGACTTCTTCTACATTTTGTCAACATAAATCCAACAAAACCTTTTGAGGCAATGTGAACCGACTGTAAACTGTCAACGTAATCGTGTTCCAGGAACAACAGCGACCCCAGGAAATCAGCTGGTGCGTCATGCATAAGTGGCTCCTATCATGTTGGGCTAATGTGAAGGTAATTCAGTCGCTGTCAGCACATATAATATTCTGACTTTGATCTGGAACTCTTGTTTTCCAGAGTTACAACATTATGAGTAAGAATGAGGAATCCATTCCTACGTAGCAGGGGTCAAAGGGCCACATAATTGCTGTGCTGTCGTGGGTCACTAATGCCAATAGCCCCAATTAGTTAAGCCTCGTTGAGGGGATGCAAAAATACACACATACACACTTAGTCTGAGGAAGCAATCAATGAAGGGCACAGTCAAGGTTCACCAGAAAGGTCAAAGCAGCCCACTCAGACGTGCTACTGCAGCAGAAATGCAGGAGGAAAAATGTTTTTCCTGACAAATGATTATTTTATTTGCTCCATGACGATCACAACATGAAAGAACAATATCTCTCTTCTGGCGCGGAGTGGTTTTCTGGCTTCATGAAAACCCAAAGATGAAATATCTCCCTCCGAACAGACATCAGCGACATAGGTGTTATGATGTCTTGGTGAGTAGCCCTGGGATTGCGTACTGTATGTGTGCGCGTGTCGGTGTTTGAGGTGAGTCCTGCAGGCGCTGCTGTTCTCAGGAAGCTTACGGTCTGAGTGGTGCAGACGAGACGGAGGCCCGGACAAGTCTGGTGTCTCTTGGATGGCACAACGCCCAGGGCACTGCATCACCTCACCAATTAGGACACCGGGAAAACAGGCACTCTGCCATGTGCGCTTTACCTCCAACACAACTTGTATAAAATGTGGATTTGCCCGGAATAGTTTTAGTTTTTAAACTTTCTTTAATTTTTTTATTTAGTTGTATTTGTACGTTCAGTTGGCTTCTCTTTGCGTGAGACTTTGAGCGCAACTTGTTTTGGTTCCACAGGAAGTGAGCGATGTGATTCCTTTGCTGTTGATTCCATAATTGCCTTTAGCTTTTGGAAATAAGCAGAGTCCACTAGCTAACTAGTGGCTAGGGCGGCATTGGAGCCAATAGAGAGACATAACAGTTGGAGTTGTTTTCAAAATCACCATGTCGAGATCTGTGATGCAACTGTGACACGGCAAATCCTAAAACCCAGACAACCCAGACAACCCAGACCACCCAGACCTGCTAAATTGGATGTGTGTTGTTAGCAGTGTTGCCTTCCTTTATGCTGGCAGTTACATCCACAATAAAATGGAGGAAGAACCACGTCTCCCTCCTTTAAGGCAGGAGCAAGCCGCTGCTATGTGTGAGTGTGTGTGTGTGTGTGTGTGTGTGTGTGTGTGTTGGTGTGCGAGAGAGACGGAGCGTGAGACGGAAAGAGTTTTCTCTTAATGAGCAGGCCAGAGGGTTGCTAAGGGTTGACTCTAACACATTCCTTCTGATCAAGGCCTGATCAGAGCAGAGCACAGAGAGCATGAGTGAGCGGTGGATGGGGTGGTTGGGGGTCAAGCTCATTTCACTTCAACTCAGGTTGGGGAAAAAAAAATGAGCTTAGACCGCAAGGGGATCGTGTGTTTGTCATGCCGCCTCCTTGACATTGTAGATTCAAGGACCAATGTGCATTAGCTCAGTAAGAACAGGAGTACTGGTATAGCATAATCTGTGCAGGCCAGCCCGAATGCATGTACTTAAAGTGGTAGTCATTGTACCAAGTCCACCCACATTACACCGATCGCTGCTGCAGGATTTTCAAAGGAGTTGAAAATGAGGAGTGGGGCCGCCGGTTCAGCAGCAGCTGAACGGGGGACTTCAATCGCTGCATCTGTGAGAGGTAAAAGCTGGTCTATCATCAGCGCTTTTATTCTAAGATACTTCATGAAGTAGGTTGTCTTGGTGGCGTGATTCCCCCGTGGTCTGGACATACTGGCAGCCATGTGAATGCTTTCCTCACTAGATAAGGTAAGAATGAGATGAAGGCAAGAGGGAGAGAGAGTGACTGCATTAAGAGAATAAAAGTAATAAGATTAAGAAATGTGAGAAAGAGAAAGGAGAGCGGCGAGGGAGAAAAAGAGAAAGAGAGGAAGAAGTGCCCCTGAGTTAGACTTAAAACTGTAAAGAGGGGGTGTTCAAATGAGAATAAGACAGACAACCTATAGGAGCAGAAGTTAAATCCAATCAATCACACTCAGTTTTACACACAGGTCCACCACAAATAATGAAACTATGTTTCTGCTATTGTGTCGGCACACAGTCAGCATAGTTGGAGATACAAGGTCAATTTGCTGTCATTCATTTTGTATAGTATGAAAAGCAACTAGCAAGACTTCAATCCATCACAGTAAAAACTTTGCTTTTGTCAAAGTTTCAATGTCCAAGTTGAGTGTTTTCATATCAGTGCATGCATTTAGAGGCCTCTCATTGGACCAGACAATATGTCAAGCTCTTTGATTGGATGAGTGAGGTTACAGTGTAAACATAGGATGTAGACAAAACTTTTCACCGCTCACTGACCCGCTCACTGACCCGCTCACTGACCCGCTCACTGACCGCCACGCTCTGCTAAAGTCTCTGCTAAATAATCCCTCCAAGGCATGTCGCCTTACAAGCTTTATTGTCACACCCATGTCTTCTTTGTTATGTTATTATGTTAGCCGGGACAGCAGTCGATGTCACGAGATGTCACAGGTTTTGACACCATTACGTTTGTATTTCAAAAACAACACAAAACAATGTTATGTTACAATGGCAAGTAAACTAGACGTATACAGTACTACTCTAAATGACACCTGTATTCTCCTTTGATTGACATACCCAACACACACACACACACACACACACACACACACACACACACACAGATACACACACACACACACACACACACACACACACACACACACACACACACATATCTGTCAGGTTACATGTGGCAGAGATGGATGGTGATGGATAGTGTCTGTCTGTCAGGTCATCTTTTCTCTCTCGCTCCGGTCTAATGAGACGACACACTGTCATGACTGACACAACCAGATCGGGAGGGTCAAAAAGAAGTTCATGAATTACTAACCCACATCCATAAATAACCGCAAGGTATTGGGGCAGATGCAGAGAGAGAGAGAGAGAGCGAGAGAGAGAGAGAGAGAGAGAAGAGAGAGAGAGAGATGTGCTCGATATCATATTTTCCATTAGAAAGCCAAGAGTTTCCATTCAATTTGATTTGAACCTTTTTCTCAAACAGGTAGGTCAGTTGATTTTGATTTTCATTGACTGGTGAAATGTGTCATGAAAGGCGTCTCAATAAAGCGAAAGATATTCGTATCACCTTTTCGTTTCCATGAAATTGACTGAGCAGTGGGAGACTCCAGGTGAAAGCTGTGCTCTCTTAGAAGGGAGATGGCTTTGAGACAGCTGAGACACAGATTGTGCTGAGGGCTAAAGAGTGTGTATCCTGCTGTCTATCATTAGTGAAGAGATCTCCTGGGAGAATGTCCAACCAGGTCCGGGAGCACCACACCGGATGTGGTAGAATTTATGTCCCTATGTCTTGTCTTATGTCTTACCCATCTCTAGTGCAAGTATGAGGTAATCCTAAGAGCCCATACTGAATACCGACCCCATGAGAGAGTCAAGAAACCTTCTCATACCATACAAATCATTTAGCCTAGGTTGTAAGTAACCTTGTAGATGTTTTAATGATGATGACACTACCCCCCCCTCCTGTCTACCCATACCCATGTGTGTGTATCTCTTCTGAGCGCTCAGTATTGTATTGTATTGTATTGTATTCTGTTTGCTAATAAATGTGCTCATGTAATTCATGATTGAAAGACTTCTGTCTAGATCTGAATTTATTCAACACCGGACCAAGGGCACAGATATATACTGTCTTTCTACCCGTCACATCACGGATACCCAACATCTGGTATGAAAGAGACATTAAACTCATTCTACAGCACAACCTCTTTCCGCAAACACACAAACACAGCAACAGCAGCAGGTTACAAACACACACACACACTTTGTCTGGAGAGTATCTGCTGTACTCCTCCGTGTTTCAATAATTCATAACAGCCCCTGGCAGCTGGCAATCTCAACCCTTCAGACAGCCGTTCCTCCATCTCCTCGCTTTAAGACCTACCACCTACCACCACGCTGCGACATACCTCCAGTCTGTACAGCACTGTCCCGCAGAAACAATGACGGGGGGGGGGGGGGGGGAAACAGCCCTCCTCAATCCAAAGTGTACTTCCTAAACTTCTCTTCAGCTCGTAATCTGAGGCTCAGCGCAAACCTCGACCCGAGTGTTCTGTGAGCTTCTCTTGCGAGGCAATTTATCGCCGCAATTTTTTTCCCTCTGAAGTTATTTTATTTCCATTTTTTTTTTTTTTTTTTTATATTCTGTCCATGTCCCCTGCTAATAAACCACCACTCGCCTACCTGACTTCATCTGACTTGCTAATTAAACTTTTGCTGTTATCGGGGATTTAATTAAACACAGGATGGGTTGAAAGTAAAGCACAACACCCTTCTGTGTGTAGTGGAATATGTAAATGCTGTTGGTTGGGTTAAAAAAGTGTGTGTGTGTGTGTGTGTGTGTGTGTGTGTGTGTGTGTGTGTGTGTGTGTGTGTGTGTGTGTGTGTGTGTGTCACTCCTGATTTGTCCTGCTGCAGTGCTGCCTGAGTGTTGCAGATAAGGGTGAGTGGCAGAATCATCATACACTGCACTGCACCACTCAGTGACTACTTACTGTGACAGTACATCGGGTCAAACTCACACACAACACACACACACACACACACACACACACACACACACACACACACACACACACACACACACCACACACACACACAGACTAGGCACTCCAAATGAGAGGCCATATTTTAGTCGTCATCTAATACCTGGCTTTTACAAAATGATCTTCTGAAAGATGAAAGGTTACAGGTTCCAGTTCTGGTACTACCATCTGACTTGAGCAAGGCACTTAACCCCCCTGCTACTTAGTGGCCAACAGTAGAAGACTGTGTTGTACTGGGCAGCGATGTGTCGTCTTTCCCTGGATGATTGAAGGTGAAAAGGAGCTTCGTGTCGTGATGGTACAACCAACCCTGTTGTACCATCTGACTGAATAACCATTCTTATCACACTTCCCATAATTGCTCCGTCTAACCTCTCCAGGAGAGGTTATCTACAAGGGATTCAAATTGCTTTCGCCACTCGAGCGCTAACGTGTTTGAAAGCTGACCCGCGGGTCAACACCAACCTATCGACGGTCCAATCTCTCCCTCGCTTTGTGGCCCGGTAAGCTCCTGCTGGCCTCCCCAAACAGGAAAAGGTTAACAACAAACAATTGGCGGCTCTTGGTTTCTTCACTCGGGGAAAGTGAAAGCGGTGTTGTCGGCGAAAGGTGAGCACTGGTGAGTCAGATACGAATTGAAAATAAACTGAACAAGATGAAACGTGGCGAGGTGTTTAGGCTGGGCTACACCCTCTCTAACCAGTAGAGGAGGATGTTGTCCTACTCTGCAAATGCAGCCAGAATGACGGCACAATTAAGATCTCATCTTCTTATAAATACCCAAACATATACATATATATATGTTTCAAACCTCCATAATTCACACATACATTAGACACATAAAGATGAAGAATTTCCTCCTGCGTCATCACGCTGCGTCTCCTCAGCATTCCATTGCATTTTCCATTTTCGCTTGTTCAAAGTTACTTCCGACTTTCATTGTGGCAACCCTGACAGTTAGCCCCAGGTCATATTCGCCTTTGAATATATTCTCTCCCCTCGCCCCCTTGTCAGCCACCCAAGCCCTGTATTGTAAGGCCAGGACTGTTAATGTGGCACCCTGGGGCCAGCCACTGGAAGTCACTGCAAAGTCATAACTCTGAGTCAGCTCCCAGTGTAGAGACCATTACGCAGACTGATGTGCAGCTCCGGCACGCAGCCTCTACCGTTAATCCTCCAAATCATCTAACGTCTACCGTTTGATTCATGCCGTGATCCATAAGTCGTGTTCTTTGAAGACCATAATGCAGTTTCAGAGGACAGTAATAGATTGTTCTTTCTGAAAAGCAAAATCACTTTCACTGTCATCGAGTTTCTTACCTCTATCAGTGATCATGGGTTAACTTATCTCACGTTACACACTAGTTTTCTTTAACCCTGGGCTAACAATTGACCCCAGGTATTCAGTGGTCAGGATTTCACACTGTAAGCTTGTAGACCCCGGGTTAACGTTTAATGCTAATGTTTAACTCGCTGTTACATTCTAACCCCTGTTGCATTCTAACCCCACAACATTTCACACTGTTGTTCTTAGCACCGCATTTCGGGGATAGCACTACAAAAGCGGTGCTAACCCTGCTTCGTAGCAGGGTTTGTTAACCCAGGGTTAAAAGCGGTGTTAACCCTCTTTCAAAAATGCAAGTGTGAAACGCTGCTTAGCCCGGGGTTAAATGTGTCCTTAACCCAGGGTTAAGAATGACGTTAGCCCGGGGTTAAGTGTAGTGTGAAAAGCATAAAAGGTACTGTAGCAATGTCCCAGATCAAAAACAAGATCACAAACAACTCTCTCTTCACGGACGTCCCTTCATTATGTAGTTATTGCATCATGATAGCATTAAGAAGGGCTAATGTAGACAATGCCAACAACATGTAAAGAACAATAAAAATTAAAAAAAAACACTTTAAATTTCACCCAGTGCATTTCTGCTCAACCTCGTTTCATGATAATGAAGGTAACCCTGCAGGAAAAGTCCATTCGGGTCTAATTGTGTGGATTTTCTCTCTGCCTCCGCTTAAATGGAAATGCATTTTCACTGTGTTTGCTTTGTTCATGTCTGTTGGTGCTGGTGTTATGTGTGTGTGTTTGTGTGCTTATAAGTCAATCCTGGGACAAAAAAAATCAATTTTACAATGCTTTTAAGATGAAAAAAGTGCATGGTTGACCACCCCGAACATGAATATTTGAAATTTATAAAGTGTATGTGAGGTTCACTACGTGTTTTGTAGGTACGTTTAATTTTTTGCTTTTCACAATGTGTGTGTGTGTGTGTGTGTGTGTGTGTGTGTGTGTGTGTGTGTTTATGAGGTGGTAAATAAGGTCAGCGAGTTGGGGACAGGTGTTGGCAGATAAGCAAAGGGATCACGGATGACCCCGGTGCACACATGGACGCTGGCGGTCTCACATGTCCCCTTCTGAAAAAGAGCAGGAAGGAGAGGAAGAGGAGGAGAAAGAGGAGGAGGAGGAGGAGATGGGATGGGGTGGGGTGGGAGCAGGAGAGGATGAGACAGGAACAGAGGGACTGGAACAATTGAAGGGACAGAAGGAGTAAAGTGAAGGGGAAGTGAGAAAGAAAGAAGAAGGGAGCTGCGAGAGGTAGCACGCGATGGGGGGGGGGGGGGGGGGGAGAGGAGAAATGACAGGATTGGAAAGTGAGTCTGAAAAGACGCGCTACAAATAGCTACATACTGGGGTTTTCTTTTAAGTCGCTCGGAAAGAAAAACTATGCCAGCTTGCGCCTTCAGAAGAAGAGACTACTTTACACACAGCTGACCCCGATGTGTTGGAGAGCGTTAGCGATGGAGGGAGGGGGGGGGGGGGCGATGGACGGACTGTACGGATCTATTCTCGTCCTAACTCCCCCTCCGCCCCACCACACCCGCTTTCTACCCGCCTCTCTGTAATCGGACCTCGGGCCTGCCCTTCAGACCGGGGGCTCGGCGTGGTCTGCGGCTCAAGACCGACACAACGAGGGCTAGACTGTCCTGCAGCTCTGATGAGAGAGGAATCGCCTTACGAAGAAGTTGCTGTTTCCTTCCTCACAAATCAATCACCATAAAAAAATATAACTATCAGTTACCGGGATTTATTTCTTCAATAACGCATTTTACTCTGCATGATCCGAGCAGGATATTCCATCGTCTGATCTGACTCTTATGGGCTATTTTCTAATAAAAACTGCACTCGGATTGAATTTCTCTCCACCCATTTGCAGAAACAATCAACTCGAGCCTCTCTCAAAAAAAAACAACACAATTACCCATAAAGGCACCCTATAGAGGCCAACCCTGAAAATAAACTTGGATGGGCTCCCGTCCCCAACACAAGTGGGCATGCAGTCAAGAGGAACACACACACACGCGCACGCACACACACACTTACACACAAGGAACAGTGGGTGCTGATATTGCTCTGCTTAATCTTAGCACCTTCCAGCCCCCGCCGGCCCACCCTCACCCAGCAGCACCACCCCCTACTTTCATGACTGATGAGATCTCCAGCCACACACACACACACACATCCAGTGTCATGCTCAGAATAGTCTAATTATGTATATGTGATCCTACAGTGACTGATATATCCATAGGACATTTCTGCTTGGCCTTGCACTCTCACATATATCTTAATATCTACATCAGTAATGCTCCCTGGGCTTTACCAGGAAGTAATATCTAGAGCTATAACTTCAAGATACATTAAGGAAAAAGTAATTGATCGAAGAAGAGCTAAAAAAAAAAAAAAGGGGGGAGAAGAGGAAAGTAAATGACCATCATAGTCAAAGAGGGAAGTCCAACAGAAAACAGACGCTTCACCATTAAAGCTTTTCCAATGGCCCCCTCTTTTGGCAAGAAGTAGCAGTTGAAACTTAATTGTTGTCTTTCAAGTACTTGTGGGGACACACACACAAGTAACAAGCCAGCAATCACACCCATAAAAATCAAGTGTATAGTGGTGGCCAAAATTGTTAGAACACCTGACAGATCTGAAAATATTGACCTTTTCTTGCCTCCAAAACATGATTTCAATTCATAATGTTCATGAAACATGCAGATGGTTGCTCTGAGCACAACAAATATCAGATGAAGTGAGTCCTACTGTTTTTATCCACTTTTAAATTTAATATTTGGTATGTCCACCTTTTGCAGCAATTCAAAAGAATCACACAGCTGTGTCCTAAGACTCTTGCATCACCATCAATTTAACCACCATCACACCTGACAATGATTACACAAGTAATTTGGCTTCTTCTGTGAAGGAACATGATTGTGTGACATTGACAGTGAAATAGGCCTAGCTTGTTTTTTGTAAGGAAAATGACATAAATCTCCTTATGATGGCTCTATTCTATGGTTTATAGAGCATAATGATGACTTTGTATATATTTCATTTGTTTTATGTATTAGGTATTAGGTATTTTAATGGCCAATTGAACAAAAACAACTGAAACCTCTTAAATGTATGCCAAGTGTTCTAATAATTTTGGCCACCACTGTATATGGGACTTTTTGTTAGTTGTGATGGTGGTGTTGGAAGGCTCTGCGTTACCTGAAAGTCGGTGTTGCTTGGTGCTGACCCGGTTGGTGTTTTGCACGGCGCAGCAGAGGTGGAGCATGGCAAACATGGTGAGGATCATCACCACGCTCTGGAACAGTAGGGTCAGCTCAAACTGCTTCCCTATCCTGCAGGGGAACGGAGGCCGAAATACAGGATGAGCGCGTTGCGATGCGAAAAACGAAGGAAATAAATTGAATTGAATCATAATAATGAACATATATTCTATTCTATCCCTTCATCCCTTCATTTCATCCGTGCCATATGCACTATGAGCAGCACAGACAGACCTTTTAAATACTGCAATATTCCACCATGAATGGAATCCACAATGAATGCATTCGATTTCCTCTCCCTTCCTCCCAATCAGAGGAATGACCCGTGCTCCCTGGTGTGTAAAACAATTTCAGGAGGAGCCTCGTGTGAATAGCGCAGCATGGTGGCTATGATTAGCACCAGGCAGGATTACGCTATCATCCTATCTCGCTCCTTTCTGTGATTTCTACACCGATTCCATTAGCGCCTCACTGCCTGGCTGATCTGAGGAAGGACTTTAGAAATGGGAAAGAAAGAAAGAAAGAAAGAAAGAAAGAAAGAAAGAAAGAAACCTCAATGACAGAAATCCCCTTTCTAACTTCTCTTTCATATTCCTGTCTGTTCCTACTGCCAAAAAATGATATGATATGATATGATATGATGTGATATGATATGCCTTTGTTCAATACTCAATTCTGATTGGCCAATGAACACATTCTAAGGTCAGTTTTTCCTGCTTTTCCTCGTGATTATTTCACTGGCCAATCAGAATTGAGTATTGAACAAAGCCGTGTAATAACACACAATAAGCCCTTCAGGGTGATCAGCAGCCCTCAGTCTCGCCCTATATTACCCTCTACATATCATACCAATAACATATCACACTACACCACACCCTATAATTTCTTACATATACTCTCCCTCTCTTGCGTCCTCACCAGAAGAAGATGCGCAGTATGTTGGCTACGAGCAGCACCAGGCAGACCCTGGTGGAGAAGCCCTCGGTGTTGCTGCTCCTCTGGATCTCCTGGTACTGGGGGAAGTAGGGCAGGGCCCCGCCGAACACCATGACACAGGAGGCCAGCCACGTCAGCAGAGTCCAGAAGACCTCCATTTCCTCCTCCTGGAGACCCACCTCTGGGTCCATCACACAGACAGGGGCTCAGGGGATGTTGAGGTAGAGTAAGGGTTGCGCTGGGGGAGCAAGAAGGACACAGAGACAGTAGGGGTTATGAGGCGAGCAGACCTCCTCACCAACAGGGTCTGAAATCACCACCCACCAAGCACCAGGTCAAATCAAGCAAAACAATGGCTCTGTATCAAACAGGCTCCTGATTGGCTGTTTACACTGGATCTACACAAAGCAGTAGCGCCCAAACTTCTGCAAACTCTTTCTATAAAAGCTTATTTATATGAAATATAAATAATATATCAATTATTTTGGCTAGTAAAAATGATTCTTGACAGCTAAACTTTTTGACCACACACACCACACACACACACACCTGTGCACATGCATTATGCCCATATACACTCAGACACGCGCACACACTAAGGTATTACAGGCAGGGATGGACGGAGTCGTGAAGAGAATTGGCACAGGAAGTAGTTCAAAAAAGCATTCAGATGCCCACGCGGGGATTCAAACCTTTTCCTTCATTGGATAACCGCAGAGAGGCAGGAAGGTACGAGGGGCACGGTTAATAAAATGACAGCCAGGGACGGGGGGGGGGGGGGGGGGGGTGACAGGCGGGGAATTGAGGTCAAATATCCGAGTTTAACCTTTGGAGAGCGGGGAAGTGGAGGGTTGGAAAAGGTTTAATAGGCAATAGCTGGTGAAGTCAGAGATGACAGGTAGGTGGGTATTGGCGGGACCACTGAGGAGACCTGGGGGGGTAAGAGGTATGAGACAATAGGACTCCTGGTATAGGGATGATATAACTCAGTTACTGTCCATTGCTCCTGCCTTCTCTCTGACTGCAGCTACACTACAGTCCCACAGTGTTCCCATACAGTAGTTACACAATTATTATTATTTTATTGGACAGTTAGCAGTAGAGAGAGACAGGAAAGATTGGGTGAGAGAGGAGGGATGACATGCAACATTTAAACCCAGGACGTCACGGTCATGTGGTATGCGCCTAGAGCAGGCATTCTTGAGAGGATAATACCATCAAACACCCAAGCAAAGAGACTAGTAATTCCCACTTTTCCACGAGCAACCTAGAACTACCTTGTTGCTTGATATTTCTGAAATGTTTATTTCCAAAACACTGATGAACAAACGGACGTGACCACAGATATTGTTTCCTGTATGAGCAGGCTTGCTGCTGTGTACACAAACTCATGACCTCCTCGTGTTGAGCAAAGGTGTAGTGAGAAGTGCAATGGGGAAGTCGGTCAGGTAATACTCTGCAATAGGTTTGTGTGCTTGTGACCAGTGAACAGTGAGAACAAGTAGGATTTCACAACAGCGCCTACCCGTGAAATAGTTGATATCAAGCGTGTGTGTGTTTCTCTCACATTATCAAACATTAAACAGAGTGCCAGTGTGTATTTGCTGAGCTCCTCTATTACCGTAAAACGTCAGCTGACTAGTCACTCAGCAACAGTTCAGAGACGGGCCGGTCAAAACAGACTCGACACACTTGAGAATTATTTCAGTCATGACAATATCAAAGACATCAGGGTGTTTGTTTTTTTCTGAGGGAAACTTCCTGACAACAGTCAAGATATGACTGCTGATAATATCTCAACCTTGCAGCACACTCTGAGCACTATATAATCTCGACTCACTAGGCCGAGCCCTCATTGAAAGTCAAAGTGTGAGAGTCATCAAGAGGATGAGCGGGGTCTAATTACCCTTCAGACAGCTGTTATTTCACATAACTCAGCCGTGAAGGACGTGAGGATGACAATGTTCCCACCAAGGCCTCACTGCTTTGGTAGTAAGGGCCAAGCAGATGGTTGGCGCAGGGTCCAGCTGCACGCACGTTGATACTCTAGTTATTGATAACTCAGTGACAGTACAAAGAATGTCTCTGAGCAACACTGAAAATGAAAGAATAACCTGCAAAACAGCCCTTGAAACATAATCCATCATGTATTAAGGTTTCTTTTTTCCTTTTAAAAAAAATAATTGTCCAAAAGTTAAACATTACTCAGGAACTTGACAATCCAAGGCTTCCCCTGCCCTTGTCTTGTGACCTGGCAATGAGAGAATCATCACACCAAGTAGCCTTCCTGTGTTGGGCCAGTTCTAGCTACAGAACAAGCTTTGTTATGCAAGCAAAACATAGTTTGGAGGGGTTGGGCCAATAACATGCCTGTACTTCCACACATCACTTTGGGCTACCGGGCTACTCAAACTGCAGTAACAGAAGGCGTATTTACACAGTTATAAACTAACATTGTGACTTAAAATAGCCCTGATTGCAATCTTGTATCCTTCAGTATTCTGGAGAAAACTGATATCCATGAGCGGATTTCCCTGAGGGGAACGGCTGAGAAAGCATAATTTGGGAAATTAACTACCCCTTGAACCCGAAACATTTGCAATAAACCTACTAAAAAAAAGTGTCCACGATACAGAACACGCACTGTTTATAAGGCAATGCATAGCCGTCTACTACCACTCATCATATCTCTCTCCTGCTGATGGTTCACGTAGTTCAGTGGCAGAATCGGCAATCAACAGTTGATATGAAATTCATGGCGAACCTCCAACTTCACTTACCAGTCGCCTTCATTCACATTTACATTACTGGACCAGCGGCTCGCAGACTCAAACGAATACCCCAACGTCAAGATACATAAAGTTCCCTTGGCAGCTCCAACTTTCAACAAATCCCAACTCGCTCGCAGGGGAGGGCATACACACGCACGCATACACGCGCACCTTGAGAGGGAGACAGAGCGCATGCTGCGTTCCGGGTATATCGGAAAATTGGTAATACCTACTTCCCTCAAGGGAAAATACAATGGGACGGACCTTCAAATCAGACTATCAATTAGGGAACTGGGACAGGATTTCTCAACCCCAAGTTTTCCGAGATGCAGAGTTCTGACGTCAGGTCAACACAAGCACACACTGTAAATGCTACACAGCATTGCTTTTTAAGATGTTTCTAATTCTCAAAATTTTCAGCATTGCATGACCTTAAACGTGTGGTAAATGGTTAAACATACAAATTTGAAATATAAAGTTGCTAACATAGTTGCTAACATTCTATGCCTATGTTGCTAAATAGCATTGCCATAACATTAAGTGTTGCATGGGGAACAGTATTTTATGTTGGGCAAATTAAATCTCCTGGTCATCCATGTTTCCCCCCTGTTTTTTCTGAGCAGGACCACTAGAACGCACGGATGTTGTAACTGGGAATTTCCAACTACCGTATTTGACCTGAACGCAGCATTACACACATCGTATACAACTCGTGAGTAAAACAAGAAATTAGAACACATAAATGCATGCAGTTTATTAAGAGAAAATGCTGTAAACGAGTCCCGTGTGAGCTGCTCTTGACGAGTGAACAAGAGTGGAGTGTGGTAAAAGCTCCCGATGAGGAACTCCACATTCCTTTTCACCGCGGTCTCAGTTGCCATTGCCATATTCTCGCGAGACTCTGTCTCTTCTTAGGGAAACAGCTGACAGTGCGGTGGGTGGTGCGAGGAAGTGAAATCTATGTCGGACAGTTGCTAGTCAGATAATAAAACAACCAAGACACAACACGTTAATTTTCACATTACGCATTGCTAATCATTTATACAACATCATGGCTGAAACGGATCCCAAGTCGGTGCAGGACCTTACCAATGTGGTGAGTCGTGTTGACTACTGTTAGCTACCACAGCTAGTTAGCTAGTTTACGTTAGCAATGGCAGTAAGCCTGCTAACCATCTAGCGATGTTAGTTAATAAGCTAAGGTTAGCCATAATGCATTTTTACATAGAATTTGTTATATTCTCAGCCATCTCGATGTCGTTGCTGTTCAACCATGAAGCTGAAACGTTGTGACTTTTGCAAAGCTTCATTGCATGTCATGGTCAGATGTTGTGTTGTAAATCAAGCCACCCATTCACAACAGAATAAAACGCATAATACATAAGACGTCGAGTTATAAGCCAGTGTATTTCCATAGCAGTGCTGGTAACAACACAATTGGTCCAGTATCAATTCATATTGTTATTTATAGTAATAGCTGGTTTCAACCATAGGACGTGTGGAATGTGCATTTACATTCCAATTACCATTCCATATAGAACAAGATGGCTGCCATAGGATGTTTTTATATATGTTGTCATGGAGATGAGCATGGACAAGAAGGAAGAAGAGGGAAACAGATTTGCAGTAGACCTCGCATCCCCATTTGGAACAAACCACATCTGAATAGATTTTTGTAGTTATGATCTTCAGTATGGAATCACCAAACTTTCTATACTGTAGGTGTTCAGGGGGCAATAAAACCTATGATACAAGCTGTCGTCCATGTACATTTGCTCATTGTGTCAACTACTAGAGAATTAATTAGAGGAAACTATTCTTCAGTTTGCTGGGGACACCCTGCAGGTCCCCAAACACTTTGGGAACCAATGAGAGAGCATGTTTTGTAGAGGTCAACAACCCAGTGGGCAGAGAATGGACCAGCAGTGGTAGGCTGTTCTGCAGTTATGCTGGTGTTAGTGAAATGAAATCTGCTTCCATGGAGCTCCCACGTTGTTGTCAAGGAAACAGTTTTTTAATTTTAGACCACAGGTACATAAGACTGCTGATGGTATACAGCGGCAAAGGGATTGTTCAAGTGAACAGGCCAGTGAAAGAGTTTGACCACACAAACTGATTCTGACTCTGTCCACAAATTAGTGTTTATTTCTGTGATGGTATCAAATTTTCTATGGTCGCTATCTTTAGTGAACCAAGACATTTCACAGGAAATACCCTATCTATACATTCTATGGTTCTATGATTTCACAACCACCTAACACCTTATTTCTGCCGTGTGTGTTGCACAGGTCCAGACACTACTGCAGCAGATGCAGGACAAGTTCCAGACCATGTCTGACCAGATTATTGGGAGAAATATCCAAACACTGATTTCAAATTCCAGCAACAATTGTTTGATTAAATGCATTAAAGCTCAGTTTTTCATATGATAGTGCCATGGATAAGATTGATTTCCTACATTCTTTTCCTTGTATTTTCCCTCTATGAGCAAAAGACAGAGGGAAGCACACAGAAAGAGCTTTTGACCCAGCCATAATTTGTCCCAATGAAGTGTGACTATGATATCTGTTGTTTAAGTTATGTGCCTTAACCTTATATCCACTCGACGAGATGAGTACGCGCATTGATGACTTGGAGAAGAACATTGCTGATCTGATGACGCAGGCTGGTGTTGAAGAGATCGAGGCGCCACCCGAGAAGGCCAAGGAGGGTCAAGGGTCATAATGAAGGTAAGAAGGAACTGGCAATCCTCATTTAGATTGAAAGAAAGATGGGCGGGCATTGATTGACAGATGAAAAGGATGCAAAATATTTTCTGTAGCAGTCTCAAATGTAATTTGCAGAATTAGACACCAAAACTGCCCAGCATTTGAGTAAGCGTTTCATGTGGTTTCCTGCCAGTGCAAAGATAATGCATGTTCATAGAACAGACAAACGCACCTTCAGTCGCTCTACTCAACCAGCTTACCTCAACGTGTACCTCCTAATAGTATAGCAAGGTTGTTTTTATTTGTCCCACAGGTTGCCAGCGACACGGTGTGAAGGTTCTATCTTCAGGAGCAGCAGATTCCCCCCCCCCCCCCCCCCCATTCTAAACATGACTTATATTGATTTGGTTTGTTGTGTGAAATGCTTTTTTATATATTGAATATTGTGATAAAACGGTTACAGTTCTTATGTAGTGACTTGAAAAGTAGGACATCATTTGTAAGCTAGAATTGTGTGATATGCCCTTTTTGGAACTTCCAATTTCCACACATAGGGATGGAACTTTAAAGATGTTGTGCACCAACCTGGTTGGGTTATTTGGCTACCATCACCATATTATTACTTCATTAGATCCCATCAAAACTCTGGCTAGTGGGGACAGTGTTGCTCTAGCCTATGCCGAGAAGTAGGCAAGGCTAACAGGGCAAGTAAAACGTCCATCCCTGCCACCATGGATAATCGGTAGAGTGACCATTTGAAGCATGAGATATTTAAAAACAGCACTCTTTGTGCCAAGGTGTGAGATGCATTCCAAATCTGACTGATTTTGTTCTATTAAAATAATTTAATACAATGTTTGTCTCATGTATTGAAATGATAAGTCAGTATAACAGCTATCACCAGCGGGCCATGGTTTGATATTCAGACGAACAGCCATTATAAAATGATTGCAGACCATTCTTACTTTACTGCATACTAGGAACCTTTATTCAAAACGTATATGAATGTAAGTTTTATAAAGCAAAAACAAAATGACTGACAATCATATTCCAAACAAAGTGCCAAAAGCATCAAAAGGAAGTGCGCAAAAGTAAACACAAAACTTGATGTATATCACAATGTCAGAGCTCACTCATCTGGCTCGTTCAAAAGATTCAAAACCCAGAGGATGAAAGGTGCCGCACAATAATAATCACTAATCACTAGATAAGACTGGAGTTCAGAGTTTCAGTTAGAACTCAAAGTCTGCCTCTGTCATGTCGATGGCCCAGGCAAACTTGTCCCTCTGGCTCTTGTTGTAGATTTTATCCAGAGGCACCTCCACGTTCTTACACCTGGAGGGGGGTAAAGGGGGAACAGATTGTTGTGTATACACCGCCAAAAAAAATAAATCACTAACAACATTTAATCTTGTATTGAAGCTTAAAATAATTCTCAAAACAAGCACAAGCGTCTGCCCACGGGGTGAAATAATTGCACTTGTTTCTGATGCAAATCAACTAATTCCAACAATTTTCTTTAATCAAGTGATGACATCTTGTTAATAATAGTGATCTGCCTGATTGTAAGATATTGTCACTTCAAATTCAAATGACTATAGAAAATACTGGAACTCTCTCACCCAATAGACAGATTTATGCACTGCTTTAAGAAAAGAAATCTTGCTATGTATGGGCAGATACAGTGGTGAGCAGTAGTAATTGGTGTAATTATCCTGGTGTGTATGAAAAACCATATTGCCTTTGTAAAGTTTGAGTGTGTGTGCTCGCCAGGCCACTAGGATGTGGTGGTCCAGGTAGTTGAGTTTAGAGAGTATAAGTGTGTGTGTCCACTCACCAGGCCACACTGATGCGTGGGTCCAGGTAGTTAAGTTTGGAGGTGCCCAGGGCAATCTGCTTGTTCTCCTCTCTGTCAGTTGCCTGGACCTCCATCTTCAGCAGCTGCTCCTCACAGCGCTGCACTGCTGCCTTCTTACGCTCCACCAACCTTGGAACACACACACACACACACACACACACACACACACACACACACACACACACACACACACACACACACACACACACACACACACACACACACACACACACACACACACACACACACACACACACACACACACACACACACACACACACACACACACACACACACACACACACACACACAGGTTGTGAACCAGTCGGTTCACCTCACTCCTCTGGGAGAAATACATCCCTCAGGATAATAAGGATAAACAGTGATAAAAATATTAATAAAATATATGGTCCTAGCTCTAGGGATGCAACAAATGGAATATGTAAAGTAACAGACAAGGCAAGAAGAAGCAAGAAAAAAAAAAACAAGTCTTACCCTTTATCACACACAGATAAAGCAAGGGAATGAAAACTTGATACACAAGTGAAGAGATAGCTCACCCATTGGGTGTTGAGTGTGTAGAATTTAACCTGCAGCTCACTGTTCATGCTGTGGTCGTCATGTCTGTAGCTTAGTGGTACTTACAGCTAGGCTGCTGTTAGAAGGGCTCTTTGTGTCTGTAGCTTGCAGTTTGTTCTGCAGTGTAGTGGGTGGTACTTACGTCTGCAGCTTGGCGTCTGAGCTGCCTTTGGCCTTGGCCTCCTTCTTGGCCTGCTTGAGCTCAGTCTTGGCCAGGGCCAGCTGCTCCTTTCTAGCATCAATCTGGATGAAGCGCATAAGAACATAGGCATGTACATATGCATGGATTGTTGTCAACTTTAAGATATCCTGGAATGGGCTGGGAAGAAAACTAAATCTCAGTCTCTGATGAATTGCTTCTTCTGTCCTTGCCTTCTTCTAAGGAGATGGAAAAGTATCTGGAGGTAGTAGCATTGTCCCTGATAATGCATTGTGAGAAGATTTTAATAGTATGAATGATTGTGTCAGAGGAATGAAGGGAAAGACCAGATTCATCACTGAAAACGATCTTTCTTACCTTGGCCTGCAGGTTAGCCATGGACTGATCAAAGGTCTTTGGCGGCGCCCGCTGGTGGTTACAGAGAATGGCAACTGCTCTGTTGGCCCTGTTGTAGGAGAGGAGTTTCTCTGCCTGGTTGTCAGACTCTGTGAGGGTAACAGGGATTACAAACAAAGAGCTTTGTTTTGTCTTTTTTTAACCAGAGTCTGATGCACAGAAAGTAAAATGAGATGACCAAAAAATAACCCCATGAAATCTGCTGCCCTTTCTCTTTCAATCATCGTCTACCCATCATCTGCACATCAACCCACACACACACACAGAAATGCGCACACACACACACACATGTAATTACAGGTTGCTCATCTAACCCCATGCTGACAACAGACTGTCTCTCAGTGGCAATCCAAAAATGAGAAGGAAGTGTGACATCTCGAAGAAGAAACCATAGCAGAGGTAGCCAATGGGATACTGATAGGAGTGAAGCAGAGGACCACAGTACTGAACAGTGTTTAGGCTTGTTACTAATATACTAGAAGTAATTAAGAAGTAATTACTATCAGTACTCATATCACTTTTCTGTTACCCCCAAATAAAAACAGATGTTTCCTCTGTCTTCAGGTATGATGAAAATAAATCCAGGGATAGAGATCGGCTTATTAAACTAAAATGTGATATGAAGGAGTGATAACAAATGTAACATTGTAGCAATTTATTTCTCTGATTGGTAACTAATATTGTTACTGTGGAAAGTAATAATATTACTGTTACGGCCTATAACTGTCACTGGATGCAGTGATAGTCTAGTTATAGCTGTTTGAAATCAGGGTAACTTTAATCAAGCAAGCTAATAATGACACACATTTTTTTTTTCCAAAGATGAGAGGAAAGCGTGACAACTTTATCAAGGGACACCGATGAGAACCAGACAGATAGAAGGCTGGTGCATGAGAAATAGCAGACAATCTGGGCACTATATAGAGTTGCGAGAAAAGGTTTGTGAACCCTTTTGAATTACCTGCATAAATGGCTCCTAAAATATAATCAGATATATAGTCATTTAAGTCATAACAATAGATCAACACAATGTGATTTACAAATAGTAGAAGAGATGTCCTTTTTATTGAACATATTGTTCAAACATTAACAGACTGCTCTTGCTGTGATCTCTGCTGGATACCCACTCCTAGGGAGAGCAGCAATGGCACAATATACAATCTGACTGTAGACTGATGGAGGCCCAGGTTTTTGGAAATGTTTATGTTGCCTTTTCCAGCCTTATGAGCCTCATCAACTCTTCTTCGGACGTCCCCTGAAATTTCTTTTGACTGGGTCATATTCCACTTCAACACATCTCTTTTGTTTTTTGGAGAGCAGACTCTGTTGGTAAGCAAACCTTGAGGTTTTTCTTTATATGACATGACACCTAACCCACACCTGAATGAATGTGTGAATGTGTCTGTGTGTGACCTACTGTTGGTGAGCCCTCTGAGCTGCTGCTGTAGGGTGATCGAGGCGTTGTATGTCCTGAAGACCTTGGCTGTCAGACCTGGCATCAGGGAACTCAAGTGCTTATTCAACATGGTTGTCTGCATTGGGGAAGGATGAAGGAAATACAGTCAGTAGAACAGATTTCTAGACATGCACACCAGCACTAGGTGGCACTGTAGCATCGCACCAGTGTAGGACTTAAACCCCAAGCCACCTGTAATCTACCGTAACAAATAAAACATAAAATACCATCCCTGCCTTCATTATCATCATCATCCATTAGAGCAGGGAAGATTAAAAAAGGTCACAGAATTATTTCCCCTCTAACAGTTTCTATAGGTATTAGTACAAGTTGGAGCTGTCATGAGCAGGAGTTAAGACAGACGTTTGTGGCTGTCTTAACGGCTGCAGCTTCCAAACAAGGTCTAAGACATGAGACAGAGTTAGCAGTGTAAGGGCAAAGGGCTGTGGGGAATGGAAAACAAACATGTCTGCTTAGTGTACACATATCGATACGAGGTGCAGACACAGAGGGGCACGTATCGCTGCAGATGGATGCACACATGGATGGAAAAGGTAATCCATACGAGTTTACCAGTGGCCTCAACAGCTCTGGTAAAACAAGTAACGATGAAGATTACTCAGAGTAGGGCCAGGATACACCTGTCCAAGGCCACAGACTGGTGTGTCTCCTCTCACTGCAGGAGCACATTAGAAGCAGGGTGACGTGTGTGTGTGTGTGTGTGTGTGTGTGTGTGTATATATATATATATATGCATGCATGCAGACACACACGTCAGCCTTCCTAACGAGCTACCCTGCTCTGCCCGTTCAATGCTAATGAAAATGTCTGCAAGTCTGAGGGGGAAATGTGATAGCGCTTACCCCTCTATCTCCCTTGACAGAGTGTGTGTGTGTGTGTGTGTGTGTGTGTGTGTGTGTGTGTGTGTGTGTGTGTGTGCATGCCATCAGTGTCATCTCCCAAGGCATTATTACAACAATGTCATTGCTGCAGCTCTAATTTCCTATCTCTAGTAAGGGATGCTCTGTACTGGATTCCCTCATTAATATACTGCCAATTTGTGGTGATGGCAACTAATGCCGGGGAAAAATGTTGACTGCTGCCATCATGAACTGTCACTGCAATGATCTGCTTCACACCTTCATTGGGTCCATTTGCGAGCTCTCCGCATCAATCCCCTGGGAAAAAAAACATCCCTTCAAGTAGATGGTGGAAATATAATGAAATCTAAAGAAAGCAGCTCATAGTGATTAAGGAAAAAGGAACAGGCGGTGTTATTAATTATATTTGACTAAAGCCCCATTCGGATGAGATTAGTTTTACAGGGCAACCTGGGAAAGAAAATATTTGCATGGCTCCTCAGGTAATTCTAATTGTCGGACGTACACGGATGCACACATCACTTGCGAGCCGATAGCGCGTGGGATGTAGGACCAAAACTGAACCAAACTGTCAACTGCAAAAGGCAATGTTCATTATCTCTACCTGTAAACTACCATAACTAACCAGCAGGCCTGTATAAGCCTCATCAACACAGACATGCAGTCGTGTGATGTGTTCAGATGCTCTCCCAATAGGAGCGTATGATTGTGGTGATGACGAGTGTCGGGTCTTCCTATAGGCTAAAAAGTATTGCGCACAATTAGAGATCACCGCCATCAGGAGGTACGTAGCAGCGTGTCAAGACTTCTCGTTCTGAACAGCCCGCGAGCTCAAATGACCAAGACGTCTCATCGGCCCCCGTCACTCAGTGTGCATGTGTGTGTGTGCAAGCATGCGCAGTCAGACCAACATGCAACTGAGTGGATTGATATTAAGGCCCACTTTGCAAAAATAAAATGTAGGGAGAGTCCGGGTCAAATCAGTCTCAAAATACCCAATATTCTTGCAAAATAAATACATAAACAAATAAATGTAACTACATTTCTACATTTTGTTGGTTGAGAAACAAGCTACTGCTGCTCATGCACGCCCCACAGAAATACGTGCATGTGCATGGACACGCGTGAACAATATTGGGAATCAGAAATACGAAGGTCTCCCGGCAGGTCACTTGAGCGCCACATGTTCAGGGAAGGGGCTGCTAATGGTGCATGGCTGGGCAGACTGCCACTTAAGAGCCTCTTTCACACCTTTCCCTTTACCCTTAACCTCTTCCGTCCCCCTTGTTCACTTCCATCTCTAATCAACACCTTCTCCCTGACCTGCTGACGCTGACAGGCACTTACCACTCATCTTCTACCCTTCTCCCCATTTCCACATCTTCCTCCTCCTCCTCGTCTCCACCGTACAGAGCATGGCTGTCACTTAAGGCCTTCAACTCATCCCTCCATCTTCGCTTCCTTTCTCCCCACCCCCAACACCCCAACACCTCTTCCACCTTCTGCCTTCTTTCATTCATCGCCCACCTTCTCGTTCCAACCTCCCCTTACCTGAACCGGCTGTCACCGCTCCCGCCAACTCGTCCACCCGCCCCCCCCCCCTCTCTCTCTCAGTGACCTGGCCTTTCCAGGTGTCAATCAGGCCTGCCCACAGCAGCCATTACCATTCCACCTCCAACACACCCTGACATTTCCTGACGCACTGGAGGGCAGAGAGCAGAGGCACTGCACTCCCTCCTTCAAATCACTCCATCTCTCCATCTCGCTCCTTTCCTGCCTCACATCACATCTTCCTTTCCCCACCCATCAATCTTTCCATATCGCCGCCTCGCTTGCTCTTACACCTTCCAGCCTGCTCGCTCTCTTCTTACCTACATCTCTCTCTTTCTCCCCCTCTTTCATTAACCCACTCTCCTTTCTGATCATTCAGCCATACCATACTGTACGTTCCCCACCTACAACCCTGTGCTGGGCAGATCTCTAGCATGGCATTTCTCATCAATCAGAGCACTTAACCCTGGGTCACTAGGCTGTGTGCTGGCAGAACAGACTGGTTTCCACTACAGGAAACCAGGCTACTGACTCGTCTGTCCCTCAATTCTCACAAAACAAAAGTGATTTTATGTTATGTTGTGTTAGCCTGGGAATACTTCCAAATAAACAAACAAAGCTTTTGATCTCGTTTTATAAAGCGTGAGTGCGCCCTGGCGAGCCTCACTTAGCCCCGTGGTGGAGAAAGTACCTCCTCTGCACGACTGGTGTGTTCTTCCTGGCCTCGCTGCCTGCAGCTAGAGGAAGAGGTTGAGAGGACACTAGATTTTTATGTGCAGTAATCCATCCGCCCAGCATGCTCGCTCTCAATTTTCACTCTCCTAGTTTCATTTTTTATCTGCCCAAGTCCATCCCCTCTCCCTTTTGAAATTTCAGTCTCCTTCCCATATTCTCCCCTTCTCCTCACCTCCATTGCCTCACTTTACCTCTTTTATCTCTCTACACCAATAGCCCATCCTCATTCAATCTCATTCTTTGCACCTTACAACCTAGCCCCTGCCTTTGCTTTCCTAGGCGTCTGTCTCCACTAGGATTTTCTTTTTAAAATGAATACTTTTCTGAAAACATCGCGACGATTAGTTCCTTGCACTTTTATCACAACCTTCAAAAAGGTCAGGTACCCTATGTTGACATAGATCACGATTTTACAAAAGTAAATTAATCAAAGCACTTGTGAGCAGACTGCAGCTTTCACTTTTACATCAAACCAAAAATAGCTCAAACTGGTTGTCATTTCCCCCCCACAGGCTGCTGCAAAACTAATTACAGAAAACCTGTAAAGAGAGCCACTCACATTAAGGCGGTCAAACAGGTCGTCGCCAGGTTGCTTGTTCTCCAGGAATAGCTTCAGATTCTTGAAAACCTGGGAAGAAATTAACAAAAAGACAAATGTCATCAAAAGGGTTTCAAATATTTTGCTCACTAGCCAGAATTTGAGTTGGATCTTGTGGACACTTTGTAGTAATAATAATAATAATAATAATAATAATAACAATAACAACAATCTAGGGCTGCAAATCTTGAGTTACAACATCCCTGATTCAGGCACTGCTGTTGAAGATGAGAAATATTGAGCAGAAGAGGAAATTATTATTCACTTGTTGGTGCTGTAAAATCCTGGGAGGTCAGCAAACAGGCCATTCATTCACATTCATTCAGTCATTAATCGCGAAAGCTTATTGGCCATTTGGCCAGAGGACATCTTTTCCATCCTAATGAGGGCTTGCTCCCTCAAAAAGTCAATACTATACAAAAATGCTGGGAGCATTTTTTTTCTTAACAGCGTTTGCAGATTTTATTCAACTTTCAGTCAGGGCAGCCAGACACTATCCTGTCACGTGTGGTTAGTGGCCTGGATGGGCCAAGTTGGGGATTGTGGGTGCAACACATCGAAGGTGAAAGTGCAGTTGATTAATCGACAGTGTCGCAAGGAAAGCTGGAAAGTGGCAGTAGTATCCTGCGAGCTAGCTAGCAAGACAGACCTAAAATACCACCTCTACACCTTAGACTTGGCACTGTGGTGTGTGCAAGAGTGTATGTTGCTCCACAATAAAAAAAAGGATTCTATTTCCAGTGTCTAGAGCCTGACTTCATCACTTCTCCATCTCACAGTGGAGCCAGAGGAGAAAGATCAGCACAATTATATCTGACATTTCCAGCAACTCCTTGGATTTCACAGCCGCTCCCTTCTCCAAACAAACTAGCTAAAATATGCAAGACACCAATTAGTAGCAACAGATGTCTTGCTTTAAAAAACACACTGACACATACACACACAGATTTGTGTGGCAATTTCTCCTCAGTAAATAAATAATAAAAAAAAAAAAAGTAAAGCAAGTGCTCTCGGAATGAAAATGTATATCAGTATCTGTCTGAAAGTCTCAGAGAAGCAGTGAAACCAAAGTGAGCTTGCCTAATTGGTTTAGTGATGTGTCAAAAATGAAAAATAAATAAATAATAAAAACACCTCTGCAGTCTGTCTGTCGCCATCACAAGCTGTTCACACGTGGACAGATGTCCTCACACTGTGGGGCAAGTTGATGAAGTCATTCAACATCTGAACAGTATTCAGATTGAGCGGTGAAGTAGTTCAAGGTTCGAACAGAGATGATAGACCGAGACATATCTGACATACTGCTGTACTGACCAGCCATCGGCCAAGTGTTCCTGGGGTGGGTAAGACCAAGTAAGGCAAGACAGTATCCATATCGATGGTTCATAATTACCCCATGGCCAATCCCTGTCTGTCTGTCACTGCTTGACTTCGTTTTTTGTTTTTTAAATCAAATGTATGCATATGGCCCATAGCATGCACTCGCAACAATGTGGTTCATCGCCTTGCCCATTCTCTCCTACACTATATACAGACATTCAGCTAAAACACAGAACAAATCCCCTAATCATAGAAAAAACGATGCATTTGTTAGAATAAAAAGCTACGTATAAGATTCCATGATGTATTTCCATCCAGAACCTCTGAGTGGGAAGTGAAGGTGTGCAGAGATAAATGGTTGGGCACGTGATGCCGATGAGCAGACATCTTGTATTCCAGTGCGATTCTCCAGAGGTTAGTAATGGAAATTCCCCCATTCCGTTTCTGTTCCATTTTATTCCAAATGACATTTAGCAGCAATCTCCCCGATTTCCCAGGGAACTGAGGGAGCTTAAATATGCAAGGCACTAATTAATTTTAGCTAATGTGTTGCTTTTGAATACACTCATTTGAATAATTACACCTTCTGCCAAGAAACAAAACACTTTGGCTGTCAGGTGCTAAACATTTCTCTTTCCATCTCCGAAATAGCATGGAGTAACACCAGAGGAGGGGTTGAAAATGTCCACACACACACAAATTGTTCCCAGACTCATTTTGCCGTTTTCCTATATTGCACCATTGACTGACATGCTCAATATAGTGCACAGTGGCATTTATGAATTAAGGCGTCAACTGACAAGTTGTTGTAACGCTTAAATCACTTTGTGATAACATCCATGTAGAGAACACAAGCCTCTGCCACGTTTCTACAGTTTACACTGCTGCCAAAAAACCTTTCTACAATTTCTAAAAACACCAATTGACACATTCTAGTTCAATTGACTTCAAGTGGCTACAACTGCATGCAGGGAATAATCTGATTCCTTCCTGGCTTTTAGTTTGATAGAGATTAATTTGGCTAAGCAAATATATCTGTACTGTGAGAAAGAATGCTGTGTAAATATTATAGTTTGCAAACTCAAACATTCTGCAACATCAGTCATTTGCCCTGTTTGAACTGCCGCAATATTGCTGCAGTGACATTTCAATGCTACTTTCCTTTCCTCGCTAATATCCGATGCGGAGACCTGAGAAAAGGTGTGAGTGTAAACACAGAAAGTAGCTATGAACCTCAACAACAAGCTGAAGTTATGCCGGGCAACAGCTGCAACTTGTGAGCAATGTGGCAATCAACCTTATTACGATTACAGTCTGTTCATGTCAAAACAACCCGTGAATGATGAGACCAACATCACAGCATTCCAGATCTTAATCACAGTATAAGTACTTGTGAACAACACCTTAACTGAACAAACAATTAATATTGGCATACAAGCTATTACTATGACCAACATATGAACAACCTGATGGGGGGGGGGGGGGGGGGGGGGGGCGTATCACCTTTGATACCCTGCTGCCATAAATAAACCTGTTAACACAATATTTCTGTCTACCTGTGGTTGTCTCGCCCAGATAGAGCAGTCTGCCGGCAAAAAGTATGAAAATGATGAGAAGAAATGATGACGCCTATAGTAATAGTAAATATTGCCCTCAGCCATGTTGTTTTGTTGACATCAAAATGTACACACAACACTGCACGAGTCGGAGTTTGTACCCCCACTTAATACCGGAGTAAGGTAGGCATCTTAACTGGTATGAGTTAATCAGGTTATTCTGACCAAGTCCGACCCAAGACCAGACCAGAACGGCAGGGACCAACTGTTGTAACAGACGGACGAATTAAAAACACCCGCAGCCAAAAGGAGTCCAATCTATAAAAGTGCCCTGGAAACATTCCTCATTTCCCTCTTTCCCTAGGGCTCAATGCATGTCGAAGCGTATGCAAGTGAACTTCTCCTCAGAGGTTTTTTGCCAAAGACCCAAAGGGCAAAAAAAACTTGATTACTAGAGTGAAACATATTGGCTTTATATTGCAATCAACAGCCCCTGCATGTCCTTTGCAGATGTCCTTTCCTCTGGAGTGGTGACAGGAATTGCCTTTGTATTAAACTCTGGGAAGCAATTAGCGGGAAATTTGGATTTTCTGACTTGAATTTCCGGTTTGAATCAGCTGTTGTTTGCGTGCGTGTGTGTGTTTTTTTTTGCGTTACCTTCTTGATGACGGGGACCTTGTTGTAGTAGCGAATGGAGTCTTTACCCAGGAAGTCGAACTCCACCACACACTCGCTGCCCTCCAGTTGCTCGTGGAGGGTGATGTGCTCGACGCGCAGCGAGCAGCAGCCCACTGTGTCGGCCGTCTCCCCCTCTTCCTTTTCATTACCCGCTCTCAGCGCCAGCTTTTTAGGTCAGAAGACAGACAGACAGACAGACAGACACACACACACACACCGAATGCACACGTACACACAGCGTGCGCAAACACACAGCACATTCACCCCTCCATTCACACAGCAAAGACCGTCAGTCAGAGGACTACTAAATACACACATTTAGTAACACTAATTTCATTCAATACAGAGTGAGATAATTAGTTTGGGGTCTTTGGAGGAAAATGATTGAGATATAATAAATCTTTTCCCCTTAATGTGATCTTCCAGGCAATGGAGACACAGTGCTTTGATTTCCGATATGTTACACATGCACCTGGTATTGGATTTTAGTATTGGGGAAATCCTCCGATACCAATACCCAGTATTATTCCAGTATTGCCACATAAACACGGACAACCTGCATCGTGACCACTAATTTAGAGCTTTTGCTTCAGTAACAAGTCAGCGGCCCGACCTTGTCTATGAAGTAGAGGGCCACGGCTCTCTGGCGGGTGCCCATCTGTTTGGACTTGAGGTCGTGGTGGTACTGGTTGCGGATGCCTTCCACGCAGGACTTCAGTTTCCGAGCGACCTCGTACTTCTCCCAGTCCTTCTCTCCCTTCATTTGGAGGACAAAACGGGAGGGGAGGGAAAGGAGAGAGGGCGGTGGCCACAGAGCCAGAACAAGAGTGAGAAAGAGTGGTAGAGATAGGTAAAGAGCGAGAGAAAGAGAGATAACGAGCGAGAGTGGGAGACATGGAAAGAGAAAAGAGTGAGGAAGGGGAGAGAGTGGGGGAGTGAATGTGAAAGAGGATTCAAATATAAAATTTGCCTTAAAAAAAAAAACAAAAGTTGAGAATGTTGTTTATGTTGGTAAAATGACTTTAACTGAAAGTTGTTTTCAATTTCCAATTATTTCAGAAGATCTTGTACATTATCTTGTGATAATCTCAGCCAGAGCTGTAGAGCCATTATAGGACTCCCACAGTTTAAACACAATGTCTTCAACCTCAGTTAATAGGTTCACTGAACATAATGAAGACGCATGCGGAGAAGTGTTGTTAGCCATACAACACAGGTCCAACGTCCAAGACCAGCTGTTTCCTGAAGCCATCTGTGTTAAGAGCGACTGTAATTAAGTCAGTGATATATTCTAAAAGTGCTCTCACCGACCCTAAAACACATTTGCAAAACTAATTGGCTAAGCACTGGGATTGTTGACGAATGGAAAAATCTGGCCGTTTTGTTTCTACGTCAGAGGCAGAGGAATTGCAATGCTGAATTTAATTTCCCATTACCTAACTTCTGCTCTGGTGGAAGATAAGAAATAACATTGGAGAGAGGTATTCACACACACACACAAAATGGTGACACTAAATACCAAATGTTGCTCCATGTAAACAATTACTGAAGTTGTGCAGACAAAATAAGGCTCATAAAAAAAATTGAATACACAAGAGGCAACAGAGGATTAAATGAGTGGTTGACACACAGGCATCAATAACAAGTACTAATCAGCGACAACGGTGCTGAGGTGACAAACTCTGTGACTCTGGTGTATTACTAAATAAAACATTGCCTGCTTGAATGGAAATGCAGCTAGAGGCCACTGGACTGAATGCTATTAAAAGGCTGTAAACCCTCCGAATTCCCCCCAGATGCTGAAGCACTAAAGTGAAAGGTTAACAGGAGTCTTTAATTGTGATCAGCTGACGAGGAGAGGAGTGCTTAGTGGAATACAGGGTTTCCCTGAAGGACGGGCTGAAAAGAGACAGAATGCAGACAGTCTCTGCAGACGGCTTAGGTTAGTACTAATAAAACACTGCTGTGTTACGAACTAGCTTCTGAGCAAAAAGACACCAGTCTCTAATCTGGTTTCCTTATTGCAAAGACCCTCAGTCACTGAATGAGAACTGAGAATGGGTGTGAATTTGTTAGCTGTCACCCGCTGACATTAAGTGCTATACTAAATGTAAACACAAGTTCTTGACACTGAGCACGAGGTGTTCATAGTGTTTAGATCAGTACGTCTACAGTAACATACAAGAGGCACTTAAACTGGGTAATGGCCCGCCATTGTCAACATACCTTTCTTCACATAACACACGGGTGGTATTAATATGAACTCCGGATCTTAAAGCATTAAAGAGTTATAGGGGTGCTTGTGGTGTAGATATGAAGTTTCTATCATGTGTTGTTCTTGAGTTATCCACACACAGACACAAGACGGCACCATGACAACAAGATGTCCCGCATGCCATGGTAGTGGGACACAAAACGTTACCTTGAGTTTGGAGTTGGCATTGAGCATGATGTATTTAATGGAGCCCTGGATGTTCTCAGTCCAGCTGGCCAGCCATGTCACGGTGTTGTCATGCCGGACGTCCTTCCAGTGGTGACCGGCTGGCGGCACCGGGACACAGGATTCTCTGTCGGGGGGTGTGTGCAGTGACAGGCGAGAGTACGGCAAGAGTTGACTTCAGTTACACCACATTTTGATTGATTGACAAGCCTTCATCAGAGGATTATCATCATCAAACTGCTATAGATATGGATAGAAATATAGACCAGGGGATTTGAAAGGTCTGGAATCATAAGAATAAATGAAACCGAATGTATTTTCTTGTCGTATGTGGAGACTGAACCATGTCATTAACATTGACTTTGCTTTCTGCGGCTACTTGATCTGGAGCTGCAGCTGTCGATCTGGATATGCTTCAGATACAAAGAAACACAGTATGCTGTGAAGGAGTGAGTGATTTCGCTATAATTCCAGACTTTTGGACACCCTGTACTCACTCGCTGCAGTTGATGATGACATCCTCTGGTTGGATCCTTTTCTTCAGCATGCCCTGTTTGGGATGCTCACCCCTACCTCGGAACAGCCCCGGAGGCTCAATCTTAAAGTTGCCGATACGCTCCTTGTGGTGGTCCAGCAGACAGAAGCCATACTCATCCACTATCTTCTGGTTGACCTCTTTCAGAGCCTGCAGCACGGGGGGAAATAACTGTTTACGGCAAATAAGCAGCTGAGGATGAAAGATGGTCAAGGGTAAACCACCCAGAACCCAGATGAACTACAATGACCTTCTTTCAATACAAACAGGAAGAAAGATACTGTAGGCTATGGAAGTGCACAAAAGAACAGGATGTGAATACACAGAACAGGAAAGAAATTTAAAAAAAGTAAAAATAAAAAAAGACCCTGAACCTCACCAGTTTCTCCTCCTTGCTCATGTTTTTCCTGGCCTCCACCTTGGCCTTATGCATGGCGTGGATCTCTCCGAAGTCACATTTGTCAAGATTGTGAATCAGCAGCCTCTCCTCGTTGGTCATTTCCTGGGACAGGGACAAACGGAGGGGTTAGGCCAGAGTGTTATCTCGTCTTGAATCTGGAATGACCTCAAGAGTTTTATCGGCCATTGCAGTCATAGGGCATTTGGTATATAAATCCCAAACTTGTTTCCAGCTGGAACTATCTATGTACAGTATCTATACACAATAGCTCACCTTCTATACAATTTTTTTAGCATGCTGATCATTGCATGAAAATCTCATGAGAATTAGTTTCATTGGCAAGTCTGTATTGCACATTGCAACATTAAACATAGCACAAAATAAAAGTTAGAAAATTAGAGGGAGTGTGGGGGGGGGGGGGGGGGGGGGTAGTAATTCAATTAGCATCAAATCTGGGATATCATTGATATCATGCTGACATCCAATCTGGAGTGCCCATTTTATTCTACTTGTCTTAGGATGCATTGCGTCAAAGTAGCTAATAATGTACACCTTTTCATTCCACACCCATCAACAGCTCACACAAACTTCCGATGGGGAACAACACATACATGTTGTATCATATAAACAACATGACACGAGCATGATCAGAACAGTTCAGTCAATGACCTTTGGTTTAGGTTTAATTACTCTGTGGAGAGGGCAGAAAAAGAAGAAAAAGGTTGTGGGTGTGAAGAAACAGAGTATGGATCATTTCCTCCTCAGCAGGCCACTGCCGAGTGAGCTAGCCAAACAGGCTTGACACAGCAGTGCATTGAAGGCCACAGTGGCAGTGCAGCTGAGTTTCCACTCTAATTGTCGACTTTCTGAAGTTATTGCAGAAAGGGTCAACCCATCAAAGAGGTCACTAACAGGGCAGCAATACAGAGCAGCTCAGTGGAGCCTTTATGATTCATCTCAGAGCCTTCTGGTACTAAAATGTCATGACAACTTGAGTGGCTTTTAATGTGGCCTCCTGCTGCCGGGCAGCGAAGTCATCGCTGCAGGAAGTAGAGGCCAACATTTAGGGAACCATTTGCCCATGAAGAGCAAAAAGAAACGTCCTTTTCTTTTCCTTTTATTTCAGGGTCACTTGGGCCTGGAATGGCAGGACACAGAATTCTTCTGAAATAATTGGAAACTGTTTTATTTAACAGCCATGGCCATGATTATTGGCAGTATTTCTAATACTTAGTTTCTTTTAACCATCAATAAGCTTCCTGCACCTTTCTGCTGGCAGTTGAAGACTGGGAAAACCCACTCTTCAACTGCAACTCGTTCCAGTTCTTCAGTATTTGAAGGATTCCTTTAACCGGGTGCACATTTCAGGTCTCACCGCACTGTTTACAATGGGATTCAGATCAGGACTCATCACTGGCCACTCCAGAACAGTCCACAGTTCTCACCTGGACAATTCCTGGGTGCTTTTGGATGTGTGTTTTAAGTAATTTCTGCTGGAGGACCCATGACCTTCGATTGACACCCACTTTTTCTGACAATGGGTAGGACATTTCAGTCCAAAATGCCATGGTAAAAAGACAAAAAATTAAAAAAGGGCACAATGGAGGAGGAAAAAAACACTGAATACCAACAGCAAAACCTCATCCCAACCACGGAGCATGGTGGAGGGAGCATCATGGAGGCAACAATGAATTTGAAATTGTACCTCTTTTTCTTTTTGAAATTGTACTTTTTCCAATCCGAGCGGTTAACGTGACATGTAAAACGTGTGTTTTGTGTGTTATTTGTTCAGTCACATTGTGTTTGTCTATTTTTATGACTTAGATAAAGATCAGAGGACATTTTAAGAGCCGTTTACACAGGAACGCAGGTAATTCAAAAGGGTTCACAAACTTTTTCTCATAACTGTACTTCAAACAAAAAAGGTGAGTAAATCCCCACTGCTACACTGGCAATGGTTAACCAATGGCCAGAGGAAAAGACTGCTATCTATTAAGCCTCTTATAGATCTAGATTCAGTATCGAATGAGATGCAGCAAGAGAGCTAGCTGATGGTTCTAGATCAGCACTTTTGACAGCGCACGCACACACCTACTGACAGTCTGACAGTATGGACACAGTCACTCTGCGAGTCTAAGCATGACTGACATCTGATGGTGGGCGGGCACTGAGGGCAGTGGAGCGAGGAGAGGTTTTTCCGGCTATAATAAAACAGTTTAATTGGATTTGTTCGTATGCAGGGGAGCTAGTTGTATGGATTAGCATATGAATGCCTTCACACAAATCGTATTTTCAAGTGCATTGAGCACTAAGCAGCGCAAAATTAATTCTGCATGATATGCCTCGGGGCTTGGCGGGGTGTAGTTTGTGTACAGAGGACACCCTGACAGACAGACACACATTATGTTAACCCAAAGCCAGAATCCAGAGAACCAACACTCTCTTCTTGATGTCAACAACAGAACATTTCTTTGTTGACACATTAGGATTTTACACCAACGTGAGCTTTATTCCATTGGAGCCGTTTTGAAAATGTTCTTGTATAGCCAGTGAATGAACCATGGCTGTTGTCACAGATCTCCCATTCATTATCAAAATGGAGCTCTACTTTTCACACAGGGGACAAACCTGAAGGTCATCTCCTCTCGTACCTCTAGACCAGTGGTCCTCAAATCCTCGGGGGTCCAGAGTACTGCTGGTTTTCTATTCTGCCGGGTAGTTTCCATTCTAGCGGTCTCATCAGGGATTGATTAAGACCTGGGGTGCCAGGTGAATGCAATTAACTTGCTGGTAGGAGAGAAAACCAGCAGGACTCTGGACCCCGAGGCCCGGACTTGCGCAACTCTGATCTAGACACATTTGACAGTGATTTTGCTGATCCTGTCCCCGTCTCTAATCTACCAGGTGAGGAAGAAAGTTTACCAAGCTGCCTGGGAAAGACTTCATCCTTTGTCCGTCAACGTTAACTCCTTTTCACCATCGGTGGGGGTATAGTTACTGTGGTCACCCATAAAATTTCAGTTATACTTCTAGACCTTTTTCCCCCAAAACTGACAGGACCTGTGATACCTTCTGGCCCTACCTTCCTCCAGTCTCTGAAGAAGTTCTCACGGAACACCTCCTTGGTAGTGTACTCATGGTCCAGCATCTGGGCAAAGAACAGGGCCACCTCCTCAGTTGCCAGGCTCAGCTTCACTGCCTTACCTGCACACATATACACACATTTAGTTTGCTTAAAGTGTATGACTGGTTTGTGTCCTTGCTGCCTTAACTTAGTGGTTAAATGATTGAGGCAGTCTTAATCAGTAGCAGTAGAAATAATGAGCAGTGCCCAAAGCCAAAGTGAACTCACTCACTCATTCACACACACACTCACACACACAGTGTGGGAGCTCAGTTTGATCAAAATCAAACATGCTGTAGCACCCACCTCAGATCCCCTAGGAAGGCTGTCAGGCTAAGCCATGAATTTAGAGAGGTTGGTAGGGAGACAAGGACACAGATCTACATTCAACACCACTACTGTGAGTCAGCAACAAACAAATGTAACACATACACACACGCACACACACACTCACAGGGATTATGTGATCAAACTAACTCCCTATTGGAAAGTGCCACGGTGCGACTGCGGGAAGAAAGCCAAAACAATCACAGTCGTCAATCACAGTGTTTGATCCATTACACGCTAGGCATCCGAAGCTTCTGATATTGTGTGTGTGTGTGTGTGTGTGTGTGTGTGTGAGCGAGCGAGTATGTGCGTTGAATAAACAGGTTGACCCTAGCTCCAGGCTGGTCAATGCAGACTAGAGGCCAGATCTTAGGAGTGGATGAGGGATGAAGGGCACAGAGGCGGGAATGTCAACCTTACCTACCCCATTTCATTTTTCCCCCCTTCGATTTAAAGGCAATTTCTTTACCCCATTCTCCGCTTTGTGATTGCTTCCTTTCATTTCTCTGTCCTTCCTTTATTTCTTCCCCGCCCCACACAGAAATATTCACAAAACGTGGATGAAACCGTGCATACGTTCTCTTGGAAACCTGGTATGTGAAAAGTGAAGTTGAACTTGACGACAAAAAAAAAAGATGATAATGACTATTTTACTGGCTGAGATAAGATACGTCAGGGCTGCCTTATTTTATGCATGTCGCCAGTGATGGTGGGCACCACAGATGTGATGCCAGCCACGTTTCAATCGCCAAATTCACAGCTGGACTACACCCTCCTGGAGGCGGCAGGGGCGTGATGCACTGAATATCAGCTGGCATTTTAAGATTCAAAGCCGCTAGTAATCACACGTTCCACTTCCATGCCGAACTGACCATTATAGTAGAAGTGAACATTGTCTGGTAGAGGCTGGTACTCTGGAGGGAAGTACGGTCCTTTGTGCTCCAAAAACTTCCATTTCACCCCGTCTTCATACTTCTCTTCCTCCCACCTCGGAGAGAAAGGAAGGAAAGAATGAAGATGTGTTCGAGAAACTGAAATTGCACATCTCCAATTTTCCCCATGCAGTGTGTTTTTGTGTGTTTGGGGTGGGGGCAGGTCAAAGCGAGATGAAAAGAGCAGCCTTTTCCCAACCATCGCCAGCGATTCCGCTCCTCCTCCTCCTTCTTTTTGATCTTTATCTGTCTTGCCTCCTCAATTTCCTCCTTTGTCCTCTTAGGCTTTTTGGAAACGGGATGCTCTCCTTCCTCCTCTTTCTTCACCGCCTGTGCCGAGAAGAGAAAAGCTCTAAAATGTGAATTCAAACACGGAGACAGACCTGCCTCAAGAACAGACACTTACCTTTTCTTTTCTGTCCTTTACCTTCTTTTTTTGAGCTCTTCCATCGCGTTCTTCTTGCTGCCCCTGTTTCTTATGTTTTTTCTTCGAGCTGCAGGCATTTAGTGGGCAGAGGGAACACACGCAGCTTACACGTGATGCAGAAAAACATGGTATTTAACCTTCATAGCCAGCAAATGCATTTTTATCACTAAGAAAGACTGAATACTGATGTGTTCATGACGGCTCTTCTTTTCTGCATTTTCTTTGAATATGCTCTAATGTCAAGAAAAACCTACAGGTAAAGAAGAAAGCTTTCATTTCTAGCCAATCCAAGGCCTAGAGATCTGGCATTGGCTTACGTAGGTGTAGCACTGGGGGTGGAAGGACCTTCCATAGGCTCATCCTTTGGTCTTTTCCTTTTCTTCCCTCTCTTCTCTGCAGTAAAGTCCTCATACTCTGGCTCCTCTTTTACCGCCACACTAAACCGCAAAAAGCAGCAAAGACAACAAATGTCCCTCTCCTGAAGTGGAGTATAATGGCAGTCGTCACCCTTGCATTGGCTGTGTTAGTGTTTATTTCAATCGGAAATCAGCCTGGTTAGTAATCCTGGAGCTATGCAATTGTATTGGATGAGCTATTGGCTACCCCGAGTCTTTTGTTTTTGTTTGCATTGCAATTGCAGTTTGTAGTTGTTGTAAACATTGAACCGTTGTATAATCGCGGTTCTAAGTTGAGATTCTAGTGGAACAACAGTCACGTCTCTTAACCTCCCATTTACAAAAGGTTAATGTTTTTCATTTCACTTTCATTTTCTCAAAGCCTCCACTTTACGACCCCATTTTCTTCCACAGTGAACTTGGACAAAAGACAGTGATAAGATCTTATTAATTTTCTTGTTTCTTTTTTGGTCTCAGAAAATTCGAGTTGACCTGCTGATTTCAATTTAGGCCGTGCTTAACAAGCTAATAATGAGGTTGAGTATAAGGTAAATGCTTAATCGCTTTTCCCCCCCCACACAGTTTGCCACACTGCTGGCTAACCATGGTTAGCAAGAAACTACCCCTCCATACAGAATGGAGAGAAGAAAAAAAAAGAGAAAAAAAAGAAACAACACTACACTGACCGCGAGAAATCACACATAATTATGGTGATTAAACAACATTATATAAACAGATAATGGCATAATTAGAGCAATTAGAAATAAATAACTGCAAGACTACAAGCTTGAATTTCCCTGCAGAGTGAGGAAATGACGAGGAAGGGAAATGGGCCCAATCAATAAATCAACAAATTAGAGGCACTGCTGCTGAGAAATCGCACTGCTCTCCTGTCCTTCACATCACGTCTGGTTGGAGGGAAATGGTACATGTGATGCCATAGTACCATAATTCACATTGAACTGGGTTATTGAATCCCTATGGAAGCTGCTTCGGTAGCAGCTGCCGGGTACATATTGTACCAGCGTAATGCAGTCTCTCTGTAATGAGGCATTTTTCACTTCCTCCGGTCTCTGACTCTATCTAGTCTTTGTAACAATGCTGAGCTGGATTCCACAGAGTTATCAATTCAGATTCAGAGACAAGAGTAAGATGGAGAAGTCACAAAACCCAGAAGGACTGTACCTGCACAAATTGCCAATCTAAAAGTTGTTTTTTTATTAAAACAAGCTAAAAAAAATCTCTTTAATAGTTTCAATGCAAGAGGTTTCTTGTCAGTACATGACATGTCATGTCATGGCAGTCAATAGGCTGCAATTTCTTTCATTTTAGGTCTAATTTGAGACATTTAATTAGTCATTTAATTGTTTTCTGACTTCAGCATGGATACATTTTTTTCTCCTCCAACACTTAACAGGAGGCCCTGTATAGGTCAAAAAGTGCATGAAAAAGTGCAGGGACTCTTAACTAGACTCACACTCCACACTAGTACACCCATACTAAAAGTGCATAGTCTGACAGTATTGTACGAGAGGTTTTCTTTGCATACGGCTTGAGAGTGAGTTCAGATTAGGTAAACAATCATTCCTATAGAGAAACATTTTCTTCCGTGGAAAATGACTGACACATTCGTGCTCTAAAGCCTTGTGGTAGGTAAACATCTACTTATGAACTGCGGCGCAGTTGTAAATAGGGTTGGATTAGGAAGAATAAATCAGTACGTGTGGTGGAGGCTGGCGTCAATCATGGCCAATCAAATCAACGCCTCTCATTCCCTTTAAAAGCAGTGTGCTCCTCGCCATGGCACGCTGACAGTTTTGTAATGGATGGGGGAGCGCCCAGACCAGCTGTGCCAAAAAAGCTTCTCCCAACAGGAAACTAATGTCCTTGTCCAAGAGGTGCAGAGTCGCAAGGTGTGAGTATATACAGCACCCCGAATATGCTGCTAAGAGCAGATGATTAACCCTTTTTAAGTTGAACGTTTCTGGAGATAAGATCGTTAAAACTGGTCTCTGCACATTCAACTCTGCTAACTAAAGCCACAAAAATCACCAATTTTTGATACCAAAACTGTGCCGCACCACCAGATTTGTTTTGACACTAGTTTCTTGCAAGTGATACCACTTTGCCAATGCAAGGCCACTGCGCTTGATCTGCACCAGTACGAAATTAGGGCCCTCAGATTCACAAATCACTAGTTCAGCTGCTGAGTGGGTAGAGGAGGAAAAAAAAGGGCATGTGAAGTGGGCATACTTTATTTGGCATACTGCACCGCTGAGGTTCACTGCATTCATTGACATTTACGGTCTGTGGTTCTAATAGCTTTATGTTTGTTCCCAAACTCTGCTGCATGGGCTTAAATTGGCTTCAACGTCCCGGCATGAAACGCACTCAACTAGCGCGGTTACCACCTGAGTCTTTCTGGAGGGAAAACCCCTAAAGGGAAACATTAAAAGCTTGAGTTTAGAAAAATAGTTTTTCCAATTGACATCTCCTTTGAAATGTCAGTCAGTAGTACTGGCCTAGGCTGGGCTAAAGTATCGTCTGGGAAACAATCCATTAACAACTCTGTAGAGACACTGCTGTGAGGTAGATTCAACACAGCAAGCCTTTGGCCAAAGCCTGCCATCCCAACAACACCCTGCTGAGCATCCACCTATTCAAAACATGCATTCTCATTTATTACTTTCCTGACAAGCCACAGATATACTTGTCTTCATTGCGGTGCAAAATTAATTTCCTATGAGACAGCTTAACACCTAGTGAATGGCTTCTGTCCAGGCCCCTCGGACATCAAATCAGACAAATTAATTTCCATCACCTCAGACGGGAGAAGGAAAAAAAGAGAGAAATAACATTTCATTTGAATCATTAATGGATTAGAACTCATTTCCAAAGGCAGCAGCAAGGTGTTGATGAGACAGTTTAAAATATCTTATCAAACCTTTCAGTGGTTAGGTGAGAGATACTATCTGATGACTGACTGCCACCATCACACCTTGCTAGCTTGTCAGCTTATTATCAAGGCCTATAATGAGATGCTGTCAGCTGGCATTAGGCCTTCATCCCTACCCGACGCTGTTGGCAGTCTCCAGGGTTTCTGCCTTCGGTGGCTTGACCTGATGTGAAGGAAAGCAGACAATGCAGTAAAGCTCACCATCAAATGAGACTGCACAACATCTAGTAACACATAGATGCAAACAGCCGACGTATGCATGTATGTAGGACTGTGTTCACACTTGCACATGCAAAAGCAAATTAATGCATTAACATAAACACACACAAACACTAGAGGCCGTGTGGCATCCTCCAAGACTGATCAAATAGCATGTGTGTTACCCACTGGGACAAGCTGTTGCACAGAGCTGTGACACAGTCTGGGCCATGGGTCAGCGATAGGTAACCGGAGCTGGAATTTTCACCCTGGTATTTGTCATGCTCGTCCAGACAGGACAAAATTTATAGACATGCTCACATGACCATCACAAGCCCTCCCCTGGTGACACTTATCCGAGCCAGAGAAGGATACTGACACAGAATTTTCATCACGATGTTCTAAATTGGGGTCAGCCTAAATGGGACATCTGGCCAAATTCAAGCCATTGTCTAGCTCTGTGCAACAAAGACAATGTGAGAGAAATTGAATGACTTACCCTTCTCTGAGCCTTCCCATTGTCTGTCTTTTCTGTAGATCTAGTTGGCTTTATGCTGAAATAGGGATGGAAATGAGACAAGATGCCACACAAGAGGAAAAGCTTGTCAGTGATGTGTTACAGTCTCCGTAACATGTGAGGGGTTGGGGAAATACGTACAAATGGAGTAAATGCAAGTGGATTCGACATAGGCCAATTCTGCTATCCGTTTACTTTGACATGAATCAATGTATCTCTCAGTCAGTTTTGGCTGCCTTCCTACTACATCTAGGCTTACAGTTCGAGCAAATAAGGCTGATGTTGTATTCATGCCTCTGCCTAGTTAGTATCATTCCAGTCAGACAATGTCATAAAAGGCCACCAGTCAAACGGGCAGTGTCCCAGAAGATCCCCCTGCAGCCCTGAACATGTCTCATTGCAGTGTGACCTTTCCACCCTTCAGGGGTGGATGTACAATACAAGTGAGATGCAATTATGCCTCACCTAAGTCAGAATTTTTCACCAAGCATCCCAATCCTGAATATTAAGACTAAGATAGCAGACACTTTGGTGCTTTGGAAAATTAGTTCCAGGAGCCTTGTAGCTGAGGAGGGTACAGTTGATCCTTAATCAGTAATTCAGTCAGCGTGCCATGAAATAACACGAGGCTAGCTGTCACAGAAGGCTGCCTGCTCTACTGCCACTGGCGCTTACAGGTGTCTATTCATCTCTCTGCTCTCATCAATTACACGAGCCAATGACAGATCACTCTGCATTCATTTGTCTGCTCACATATGCATGGTAATAATAAACGCATCAGATAGAGGTAAATTAATTTATTCATATGAAGATGGAGTACCCACTGTACTCAGCATAATGAATGCATGCACTCAACGCCACCTACGCTCTCAACTACTCAGAGAGAGTAGCTTTCTCTAAAAATAAAAAAATAAAAATTCTTGGCGCAGGTCCTTTTTGAAGGTACACACACACAAACACCTCCCATCTGATTTATCACCACCGCTAGTACCCTTATTTTTATCTAAAGATTAATTTGTCATCACATTTTATCATTTCAACAACATGAAAGGCAAAGTTAATAGCTGGCTACATGCAAGAGCAGGTTCTGATGTGTGGCCTCTGTTGATGGTGAACAGATGTTGGATGTGCTGCAGTCCAGTGACACGCATAGATTATTTGGGCATTGCAGTAATTCGACAATTTTGACGCACAGGTATTTTATAATGAGGCTTGACTTGCTTTTGATTTAACAATGATTAAGTGCTAGCTAAATTGTGCACGTCAGCAAGGGAACCTTTCACTCTCTCACACACACATTCACCTCTTCGTCGGTGTATCCCCTCCAGCACCAGCTCTTTCATAATCACTCAGCTTTTTCAGTTTAGTTGCTTTGTGCTTGGCCTTCCCTTGTCCTCTGGTCTCCTTCTCTCTTCCCATCTCACACCTGTAACGTTACCTTAAGAAAACACACTGCCAATGAACTGGTTAGCAACAACAACAAAAAAAACTTTTAGTATTTAGTTTTCACACTAAATACTACTTTTAATAATTTGACGCCGGCCTTGGAGAGGTGTCGGCCTCCAATTAGCTACCGTTAGTTAGCCAATTGTAACGTTAGTTAGCTAACGTTAGCCAACGCCAGGCTGATTAATTTAATAAACTACATCATCTGAACAGATTATGAAATCACATTTTAACAGCGATCAAAATTTCACAATGTTACGCGACATGCTCACCAGTTGCTGGCGTATTTTCTCATATAAGAGAATAAGCTAATAAGATGTTTCGGTTGACTTGATGGACAAACTGAACTCTCGACTGATCCTAGCTAGCTGGCTGAGTGATGTCGCGTCAATTCCATCTGAATTCTGATTGGCTGAGAAAGTCCCAGGAGTTGCCAAGTACGGCGATGAAAATCAGGCGCGGATAGGCGAAGGATTTATGACGAGAAAAGTTTTCTTTTTAATGTTTGACTTAATGAAAATCAGAACAAATTTAAGCCGAAGTAGAGTTAGATGGTGAATACGAGGTAAACTGAGAGAACACGAGCTACACTGGGGGAACATACGGGATGTGGGAAAGCCTGTTAGTGTACGGAGAACAGAATCCACCATAATTACAAATAGATGAATAAATCGTTCATAATATGCAGAGAAATCTATCAATAACAAAAACTTACTTGTTTCAGTATTTATTTATTTCTGTAGTTAGAGTTAGTTCACTAATACGGTTCCATTGTGCTTATGGGAATTGCCAAACCTTAAAAATGAGGCACAGTTGTGTACCTCATCCAATTTCCCTAGAAGTAAGGGGTCGACCTCTGTGCCGGTGACAGCGAGCAGCAGACTTAAGTTATTGATTATTGTCTCTACTGGGAAAAACAGGTAATCAGGGGAAGCATGGTTGTCTGCAGTGGGAGCCAAATCTCTTTCTTCTCTGGATATCGCAACATTAATCATCACAGCATTTGGCCTGGCCAGTGTCCTTGGCAGTGACTAAATATATATAGCCTAATTGTGAAATTGTGTCGACGATGCGGTGGGACTTGAGGTTTATTGTAGAGAAAGTTGTTTTGTTCTCAGCCATGTAAAGGAAATGCGATCGAGCAATGCACCAGGACAACAACCAATATTGTGTTCAATACCACCCACATGCTTACATTGACACAGCCTCATTATCACGGTGGGAAGAAATACAGAAATAAACACATAGGGAAATAAATAAATGGGGGAAATGACTATAGATGATTTTTCTTGTTAATGCATTGTCTTATTTCTTTATTTTATTGATCTCAGTTATTTATATATTTATTTATAAATTTGCATTTTATCCTAATAACTGTCCCCCACGTGAGGCTGTGTCCATCTGTCAGGTCCTGTCAGGTCTGATGAAACTTGAGTAATGATGCATTTAGGCACCTGTTCTGTTAATAATTAAAAGTCAAACATTAAAAGTCCATAATTGCTAGACCACCTGCCCAGTTTTGATGAAAGTGTGAGTGATGATGCATCTTGTTACTGATTGGTCCAAGGGGTATCATTCATAGGGGATGACATGTATACTGCAAAAATTATTATTGAACAATTAAATGAGAAATAAAATGTGCAAAGGAAACTAAATTTCATTCCAGGTTTTACAGACTGTTCTTATATAACTGTGGTCAGGGCTGAAGATCCATCATATCGGCAGTGGATGACATGACTGACCAGTATCCCATATTTAATAAAAGTCCAATATCGACCTGATATAAAGGCAAACTGATGTATCAGTCTATTAGTTATTCAGAACAGCACTAGACTGGTAGCTGAAGGCTGATCTAGGGGGGACGCTCAAATATCGTCTTACACCACCTCAGTGACCACACTTAGGCCAGACATTATGCTTCTCTCTGAAACATTAGTCATGCTTGAGTGATTTGTTACCTTGGATGGAGGAGGCCACCGAGAGGAAGAGGCTTAAGTATGATGACTTGGTGGATGAGCGTTGAGCAGACAGGAGTGGCAATGATTACAGACACTCCAGACAAACTTAAAGGTGGATGTATCTCTTACCTATCATTGTCTGTGTTATTACCTGCCTTATTGTTTTGTCCCGCCACCTATTGCACATCCAGCCATCCTGGTGGGGGAGCCATCTTTGAATTGCCCCACCTAAGGTTTCTCTATTTTTCTTTCCCAATACGAGAGAGTTTTTCCTTGTCTTCACTGAGGGTCTAAGGTTGGAGGTGCCGGTTAGGCTAGATTAGGCTACGTGGGTTTGGTAGGCTTGTTATATCTTTTCAACATACTAGTTTGTGTCTCATGCTTTCTTTTATAGTCTTGTGTTTTATTTTGTTTAAGTTTGTTCTGTGATTGATTGCTGATTGACTGCCCCTCTTATGCGTGCACACACACATAGATATACATGTAGCGACTATACATATTTATATTTATATATTTTCCACAAATTTTGATTTGATTTATATTCTTATCCTATTGTAAATAGTGTTGCTTCTTCTTTTACTGTAAATATTGTTGCTGCTTTTTATTGTAAATACTGTGACTGTTGTTTCTGTGCACATTGCCGTAAAGCAGAGGTGTCAAACTGTGTGCCATGGAGGGCCGAGAGTATGCAGGTTTTCGTTCCAACCCAAGAATACACCAGGTGATTTCACTGATTAGTCTCTCCTCTCTGGTTGAAGGTGTGGTAATCAGTGAAATCACCTGCTGCATTCTTGGGTTGGAATGAAAACCTGCATACTCTCGGCCCTCCATGGCACACAGTTTGACACCCCTGCCGTAAAGCATTGCCACTTTTCATTTGACTATACATCCTGTATGTGTATGATAAAGTTCTTGAATCTTGAATCTTGAATCTTGATTAGTTCAATCTAGTTAGGCTCTTTCTCTGAGAGGGTTAGGTAATAATAATGATATTATCATGGCTAAATTGTTTTATTGTTAGATTATGGGTATTGAATGATGCAGCACTCTAACGCCTTTATTGAGAAAGTGAATAGTTGATTTAAGGACACTTGAAACATAATTGACAAACTGATTTGATCTATTCCATCAGTGAATGAGCTTTTGCGACTCGAACGGTCCAAACTAAGAAGAAAGTAAGCCTGTTTGTATACATGCTGAATAAGCCTGTAGCAGACCTCCAGTCTAACCTTCAAATTGCACTGTCTCTTTAAGATACCCGGAAACGATTGCCTTGTGCGCCTGCCTGACTGGTCGCAGGTTCCAGACTGAAACGCCAGCTGTGCGATGATATCCCACCACATAATCTGCACTTTGCGCAGCAGTGTGAGGTGCTGGCGACACCGAGCTGTCCTGAAAGCGGCTCTGGAGGCCTCGGACTTCAGCGGCTGGCGCTGGTACTCTGCTTCGAGTCGTGGCGGTGTTACGGGCATGGAAGAGATACTGGCGAGGGTCGTTGCACCTTTACCCACATATGAAACGAGAGACAAATCCCCCCCACCTCCTGAATCAAACAGCGTGGAATTTATGCACTTCTACAAGAGCCTCGACAGGGAACAGAAGCTTGATTTTCTGGGGAAGCTTTCGCAAGATTTCGGGGTGGATCACAAAAGTGCTTCAGAGCTTGCATTGAAACTGTTGGACACTCAGCTGCGGGATTTGGCGACCATTTTGCAAGTAGAGGACAGGCTGCGGTACAGCTTGACTCCCCGTTATAAACAGTTGCTTAGCCATACAAGTAGAGTTGAGGGGGGAGTTAAGTTTTTGGTGGATCTCCGAGCCGAAGTGCTTGATATAATTTCATCCAAAGCGAGCGAAAGCCCACACATCAGGGTAAAAAAACTTTGTTTACAAATTTCTACGGAAGCTCGCATGAGTCAATTAGTACCGTTCGCGTATAGACGATAGGGGTTGAGCTCTTGCCGTTAACCACCTGCATCTCACAACTTCGGTGTGTTAGATAAGTTTACCAGTGTTTACCGTTTTACAGCTGCCATTATAAAACAGCCTTAGTTGTACGGCGAAATTGAGTCTATGTCTTGTGTGACATGTATAACATGGCGTTACTATAACAGTCTCAGAATAGGGGCCTGCACAGCCACCCCCACATCTGCCCTTTTCCCTACAGTCGCTCATAGGCCTCACGTTTCATCACAACTGAGAGGCATTAACCTTTGTCCCAGTTTCCCTCCTTACACAACTGGAGGAAGTGAATTAGTATTTGACTTTTATGCAGCGTTTCTAGGAAGTCATGGCCAATAATTAGGCTGTTAGGTTGTTGTTTAGCTCAAGACACTGCTAAACTCATGTATGGCTGAGTATGCTTGCTTCCCAGAGACTTTTTTTGTCAGGGTAAGTCAACCTATATTGGCCAGAGCTGCATTCATGTGTTGGTCTAAAGCTCATATTTCCCAGTTTGAAAAATCTCAATTCAACTTGTGGCACATTCAAGAACCTTTTTGTTCTGAAATAATAACAAAATTGACCCTGTAAGATCGCAAGCTAGCTGTCACATGAATTCCATGCTCTTGTGCTCTTGGGTTGTTTTAGAAGACTGTAACGACACTTCAACACGTAAAGTCTGTCAAAGACCTTCACTGCCCTGCCCCTGAACCAGTATGTTTCCAAGCCCTAGTAATGACCTTTACCCACCAATATTTCTCCTCTCTGTTGTCACCTGTTTGATGCTTCTGGACACCTACTTGAGGTGAAATACGAATGCACCCACTCCACTACTGTTTGACAGAAAGTATTATTTAGCCTCATTTACAGATATACCTTTTTAGGCAATTTTTGGAATACATTTTCATCCTATAAAAGAGGGCTTCTATCAAAAAGCAGCATGTAGCTTATATTACTTTGCGATAGTTATCACTAAGGAATGAAATTTACTGTTTCATATTACATGTGCTGATATTCTTTCATAGGACTAGGAGAGTGATTGATGTAGTAGATTGCACTCATATTTCCATGTGAATAGAAGATCTTTTCACAGCCCCAATGTGATGATACGCTACCGTATTAATGAAAAATATGCCCACGGTGTCTTAATGATGGGCACTGTTTACTTACTTATTTATACTATCTGCAATTCTTCTCCAGCAATCCTCTCCAGCGTTGGCAGCAGCAATACTTTTTGCTATTATTTTTTTGTATTTCTCATATTTATTCATTATAGCAATGTAAAGTCAACTATATTGCTTTGTTTTATTCCTTTTTAAAAAACTTTTTATTGCTTATTTTTGTATTCAAGTTGTGAGCTTTATATTATATTTATTTCCCCTGTTGAATCCTGTTACCTTTGGCTGCTGTAACAACCTAATTTCCCCATGAGGATCAGTATTCTCATTTTATCTTAAATCCGCTGCTCTAGATCTGTCCGTGTTGCATGCGATTGGCTATTTGTTATGTGAACGTACTCATAGCTGGATTGGAAAATCCTGGATTGACAGAGAGTTGATGACCACCTTGGTGGGACCAATTATCCAGGGTTGCCATTGTTAGGTTTTGTGTAGCCAGTTGTCATAAAGATACCCTGACTATGTTGATCTTCCTTCATGAGACAGGCCCCTGGATGATTTCTATAAATGGGCTAGGTATTGGCTTTTGTCCTGGATAATAGCTGCCCGTGTGTCACAGGCCACCACCATAACTACCAGCTCATTCTTTGTGAGCACAAGCATTAAGCCTCAGTAGTACAAAACAAGTAAAACACCTCTCTCTTAAGAATATCAACTGCATTCGTTTTCTGGAGAAGAGCACACCTGTGAAAAAGATGATGGAGCTTTAAGTGTATATCATTTTAATAGCTTCAAGCTTCAAGATTAATTTAAGATTTAAGAGAATAACTATTTATGTAGCACTTTACACAACAAAGTGCTTTACAGTGCTTTCTAACGTGCTTTACAGAGACGAGGAAATAAATCAGAGGTAATAAACTCAAGATAGCCCACTCACCAGTTTTGACTGAGAGACTAGAGGCTAGGAGGGCACTGCCTGAGGATCTCGGGCAACATTGAGGCTCATAAGGGGTCAAAAGGTTCAAGATGTAACTTGGGGCTGGACCTCTTCGAGCCTTAACGTCTAACAGTAACATCTTAAAATCAATTCTAAAATCAACAGGGAGCTAGAATGGAGGTAATACGGTCCTGTCTTCTAGTCTTGGTTGAAAGTCTGGCTGTAGCGTTCTGCACCAGTTGCAGACGGCCGAGGGAGCTCTTGCTTGGACAGGAGTAGAGGGAGCAGAGGCAGGAGTCTAGAAGTGATGAAATAAGGACATGAATTACCGTTCGAAATCAGCCGAGGAGAGGCCAGGTCTGATTTTGGCAATGTTTTTTTAGCTGTAGGAAACAGGACAATCCTCTTACCTGAGAGTCAAACTAAGATCTGAATCAAATACTGAATACAAAGCCTGAGAGAAAAAAAAATCTGATTTATTGTCATTCAGTTGGAGGAATTAGTTTTTCACCAGTTAAACACCTCCCTAGGTTCATTTGAGCAAATATCATAAGCGTTTTTTGATATTGCATCACATATGAAACCCTTGTCATGTTCTCTAGATATTATTCACACTTAAAAGTGGTCAGTGTTACTATATGTCCTAATATTCTTTCAGGTGTAAAGAAGCTCATGGGCAAAACGGCTGTGTGCAGTTTTTATTTCTAACAAGCTCTTGTCCAACCTCTTCTTTAAAAGCCTAGTTTGGACCTGTCCATTCAAAGTAATTACTTAATTACAATTTCTAAACTTTTTCCATTTCTGTGTAAGTCATTAGAGAGGGTTATTTACAATCAATTAACTGCCTACATGAGCAGTTAGAACTTTTGAAAATTTCCAATATGGTATCCAGTCTAAACGTACCACTGAGGCTGCGTTACTTAGAGTCACAAATGATCTTCTACCTGCAGATGCTGGTGAATGTTCTATTCTAGTTTTTGACACAGTTCATATCACAATATCTTATCATTTTTAATTGTGGGCTGAATTTTGAGAAACAAGTGCGAAAAGACTTGTTTCTTTCAATAATGTCTATCCTCCTCGGACTTAGAAAAAGTGATTTGTGTTTTATTGTCTTTTAATGTCTCGTATTGACTACTGTAACTCCTGTACTGTATTCTGATCTCTTTCTCGTCTGCAGCTAGTCCAGAATACTGCAGCTTGGCTTTTAACCAGAACTAAAGAGAACTACAGATCACACCACCCCCATTCTAGCAAACATCCACTGGCTTTGTAAAATTGATTTTAAGGTTTTATTGATTAGTTTTCAAGCAATAAATGTCTTAGCCTCTTATATAATGGAGCTTTTATCTCCCTGTGTACAGAAGCCTAGTCTTAGATCTACAGATAGATCTCCTCTGAGTCTAAAGTCAAAAGGTTGGAAGCAGGGCCCCTAAACTCTGGAACAACTTGCCTGATGAAAAATGAAAAATCTTCTTTTAAGGCACGACTAAAATCAAGTTTTTCTAAACTTGCTTTTAACCGCTAACATTATAATTTTCATTGTTTTATTTGTGTGTAGTTTGCTATTGTTTGCAGTTACCTTTTAACCGCGTGCTTGTTTAGGGATATTCTCTAATCAGATTTTCAAAGATCCCGTCGGACCCATCACCTGAGGACCTCCTCAAATCCTTGGCTGTTCAATACCTACCTGTCTCACCCAGGCCCATTGAGGACTATAGTATCCTAAAAAGCCTCTGCTACAGACAGCGTACACTTGCTTTTAGTGGTGGCCACCTTGGTTTTGGTGCTGCACAGCATTCTTTGTTTGTTATTATTGCCAGAATTGATTGAACTGGAAATGGGGAAAAGGTCATGGTAAATATGAAGCTTTTAGTCGCTGTATTGATAGTGTGCGCGTACCAAGGGAGAGAAAAACTGGCATTCAAAAATGATGCTGGTAATCCAAGTTGCACTGAATCACAGGGAGGGAAGAAATGATAAAAATTTCTGAAATTGCTAAAGTAATGAAAGTTTGGAATTCTCAAGACTGCAATTATCGTGGTTCTTGCGGGAGTGTCACTTTGAATTCTACGCTAGATTAGTCTCCCTTGGTTGGGTAATCGATTTTTGCTATTTCTCCCCACTCCTTCCTCCTCTGGGCTTTTCATTGTCGTTCACCTGTAAAAAAAAAACTAAAAAAAAACGAGTGGATGAAAGATGTATAAAACAAGTTGGAGTTCTATACTTTTACACAGACTTCATTTTAGTTGGGTCTCTGGGGTTTGACAAATGCTTGCAGAGTGTCAGTGGAACTGTTTTCCCCCACAGACAGACGGGCAGGCAGACATGTGGCATGCAGCCTACTGGAGTAAAAGGTGCTGGCACACACCGGAGCCACGAGTTGATGAGTCTGACCTCATCGACACGTTGGCGGTCAGTCGCTACGGAAAAGTAAGGGCGTCTGTCCTTTTGATAGACGGACTGTTCCATGTAGGCACTGCAGTCTCCTTGGCTCTGTACAATCAGAATGTAACCACTGCTCAGGATCTTGTAGTTCACAACATCAGTGCCTTACAGCCTTGATGCAGCTCCAGCATCAAAAAGTTGTTGCCTCGTTTTCTCTCCAATGGAGTGGAGGATTTTCCAAATCCCCCATCCCCTCCCCCCTTTCCTCCCTGTCTCTCTCCTGCCTTGAGGCCTCCAATGCAAGGCCCGTACATTTTAAAGAACTTCCGTCTTCTACAAGGCCAATAGAATATATATATATATTTGTCCCTGGGCTTGGCCTTCCTTTTTGTGTTCGGAAGAACTGGGTCACCCAAGCTGCACTTTAATGCGTTGTTGATGTGTTCGGGTTTCTACAGAAAAGCTTGCCAAGGATTACCAGCCATCGCAGAATGATTTATTTCGCTGCTGGGAAGCGATGAAGTTTGACAAGCACTCATACATACACATACGCCACACACTGGGCAACAGAGATAGAAGTTGTGCTCAAGTTGTTTTCGGGCCTGGAGGGTTGGTTTTGACCTGCTCCTCTCAAAGACAGATTCTTCAAGTGTGAAACCTCTCGGCCACAAAGCTGAATAATTCGGGAGCTAATGACTGCATGTGGGAAGAATTTCAACTTTTGTCAGTTTGGGGTATGGGTAGTTGCTGGTGGAGTATTTTATGCAGTGACTATTAGACCTTGGCTGTAGAACCTAGTCTGTTAATCTGTATTAGCTATTGTGATTGACAAGAAGGCATTAAGTAAAGGCATCCCATGGAACAGTCAATATAAGCTGTGCATGAGTGCGCATGTGCTTGTTTGTGTGTTTACAAGAGATTTGCTTTAAATGAAGTCTGACCTTTGCTGGTGGACAGGCCTGCTTTGAAATGGCAAGCTGTTTATTAAAGTTCCTTCTTCCAGTTGGAAGCGCAAACACATCACTACTTATAAGCTGTAATGAAAACATTCAAACAGCACACAGACAGCCAGGGGAACATAAACCCCCACACACAGGACGTAAGATGTGTGTGTGTGTGTGTGTGTGTGTGTGTGTGTGTGTGTGTGTGTGTGTGTGTGGGGGAATGGTCCACAAAGTGATGCCTCCGCCTACAGCCTAACTTCAGAAACACTGCTGTCGATCAATAATACTTATGTGCCGTCTTACTAAAAGATGTTACGAGATTGTAAAGCAGTCTCTGTATACCCTACGCTTTAGTGTAATAGTCATATAAAGGCAGCACATTCTTTATGAATCCTTAAATGACATCTCCGCTTTATATGATGGTATACAGAGTGACAGGAAAGAGAGACAAGGTCATGTTTGAGATCTGTAGCTGAAAGAACATTGTACACTTGTACAATACATATAGACATACACATATAGAACCTACATCTTGCAAGCACCAATATTGTCCATTAATATCATCTATTTCTCTGAAATTCCGCTTGCATTTTCCCGACAGACTGCTGAGCTATTTCCTCAGAGGGAGAGAATGTGGCGAATCGTTGGATGTGGAGGTTAATTCCAAACTCGACCTCTTACCTTTCTCTCCCTCTCTTCCAGGACCTGAATTGCACTCTGAAGAGCTTGCTGTCCGAGTGGTTTTCTGTAGGTCTGCTCCGACTGGAGAGAATCACCTGGCAGTCCCCCTGTGAGATCCTGCAGAAGATCAGCCAGTAAGGACATACATGCACCCTTACACATCTTATCGCTCATATTCGTCTTAACTTCCCCTTTCCCTCCCCAATAGGATACTTACAAACTGCGAGACTGACTCTCTGTGTGTTGCCAGGTACGAGGCAGTGCACCCTGTGAGGAACTGGACCGACATTAAGCGCAGGGTGGGGCCTTACCGCCGCTGCTATGCCTTTACCCATGCCGCCATGCCTGGAGAACCCCTGGTCGTCCTACACGTGGCCCTCACTGAGGACATCTCTGATAACATACAGGTTAGAAACTATGGCTGCAGGCTCCTATAATAAGGGTTTGTCTCGCTTTACCATACCTTCAAGAAATGTCAAGCATCTGGGCTTTACAATTGTTATTCCGCCTCTCAGCTGACAAATTGATTATCACTGTAAAAAAACAATGCCTACACTGTTCTACTCTGCAGTGCTGGTTTCCTTTTCTTGCTGCTTACAGTGAGAAAGAGGTGCTTGACAGCACGGAAAGTTGAGACTATTTCATCTACTGAAAAACTGCAACACCTCAAATGGATTTTCTAGACTCCCAGAGCAGTTTCCACACTTTTGCTCGAGCAGCTACTGCTGCATGCTGATGTATCGAATGTCCTGCCTTGGTTGCAACCAGAACTTTGCAAGTCTCTGAGGATGGCCTTGTTTCTGGAGGCTTTCTGACTCGACAAATATGTCTGTTCCTCACAGAGTATCGTCCGCGAGTTCGCCACTCTTGAGTCTGAGGAGGATGTGAATAAGATAAATGCAGCCATCTTCTACTCCATCTCCTCCACCCAGGCTGGCCTACAGGGGGTGGAGCTGGGCAACTACCTCATCAAGAGGGTGGTCCGAGAACTACAGGTGGGTAACTTGATTGGTGGATGGTTGTGTGGGTCGATGCAGGGGGGTAGCTAGGAAGTTCCTCGTCAAGATGGCTGGTCTGAGAACTGTGGATGGGTGTCTGGATGAATAGGTGGACAGGGAACTAAAAGGGAAACTACACTCTTAAAAGGATGTCATTTAACTAATTTGTGCGTCTTCTTTGAGACAACCTACAGTTGTGGTACTTTTCAACACAAGATATGTTAATAATGATAACAATGTGTTAAAATGTATTTTCATTAACATGCATTATGTTGAAAAGTTGTCCCAAAGAAGACGCACAGAAAATGAAGTCCAGGGATGGATAAGACAGCCAAGAAACTACTGGGCTACTACCTTATCAACTGGACCTTTAAACAAGCATGTACAATAAGATGCAACCTATTTGGTAAAACCAACTAAAAAAAAAACCTGCATTGCTGTTTTGATGTGTGCTTTCACCCTTTGGTTCCTGTTTCTTGGCAATGGCCTTGGGGTGCAGTAAATGGCACACACAAGGTTTGATGCCACGTGAATATTAGGTTTGGGTTTGAGATTAGAGTACATGTGTCTATGGATCATTTTTAAGTACCGTACAGTTGTTCTCGGTCCTGGCTCTTGGCGTCCAGAGTGCTGCTTTTCTATCCTGCCAGGTAAATAACTGCATTCTCCTGGCGTCCCAGGTGTAACTCTGACCGTGATTAGACCGCTGGAATGACAGGGACCATGATTGAGAACCACCGCTGTGCAAATTTTGATGACTATTGTTTTTTTGTTTTTTTTCTCACATACTCACTGTTTTCTCTGCAGTTATATTTGACATATATATATATATATATATATACATTGCAGACATATCGGTGAATAAGGTCAATGTTCTGTTCTTACTACTATTAGAAGATGGAGGGTCATTAATGACATCAGCAATTAATAGGAAATTCTCGAGTCCAATGGGCCATCGCCCATCTCAGTGTCAGTGTCAGTAGATCTAGATGATCAAAAACCAGCCAATCAGGAAAGGGGGAGGGGCTTACTCAACATAAGCAAGTGATAGCAAAACTCTCCTCAGTCGGATAAACCATCACTCTTGTCTAGTGCTGGGCAGTTCGAGTCTTATTAGTGATTTGTTCATTTCGAACCAGTACCTCAAAATGAATCGAACATTTGACTTTTTTCAGGTTTTCAAGGTTTTTCAAGGTCATAGATTGAGCCAGTGGGTCTCTCAGTCCTGGTCTTCGGGTCACAACTGGTTTTGTATCCTACCAGGTAGTTAATTGCATTCAGCTGGTGTACCAGGTGAAAATCAGCCCCTGATTAGAAGGCCGGAATGAAAACCAACAGGTCTCTGGGCCTCGAGGTCCAGGACTGAGAACTGCTGGATTGAGCTATTTGGTCCTCACAACTTGCGCCTTACGCACACAACTATCAACTTTTATTAAGTGCTGTTCCTCTTTTGGGCCAATAGAGGGCAGTGGATACTAATAATGTTTGCTGTTTTGCTGTGTTGTTTTGTGAGGGAGTCAACACATGGCATATCCTATTGAATTTGATTTTATCGTTAGATTTTTAAGTCATGGAAGGTGTTTACTTTTTTATCACTTTAAATGTATTACTATTTTATATGGTGAGAGAAGCACTGTAATAGTAATTATCTAATTGGTGTGTGTGAGGTTAATTGTTATTAAGAAAATAATTGATATAGTACATGGCCTTCTTAAAGATTAATTGTAATATAGCTATAGATTAGTTAGACCAATATGCAAAACAAGTAAGCTAAGGATCAATTAATCAAATCATCCTTCGTCCCTCACCAGATACCGCAGTATTAGCTTGAGTATTCGGTACATGCAGGTTACGTACTGAAAGTCAAAAACCCAAATTCCCCCACTTCCTCAAAGAGCGTGTTTGAAAGTGAGATGACTTTGTCTGTGACTGTGCAATGCGATAGATTGATTTTTGGTTCTGTGGCTCGCTGCAGCCGGTACTTTGATAGTTTACAGGAGCCATTTGTCTCTGTGCAGAGAGCTTGGCTTGAGTGGGCGGGGGGAAAGGAGACTAGCCGGACAGTGGAAGAGCTGCTGTCGGACTCGCTCAACGAGCTTTGATGGGAAACTCTGAGTGGGAGGTTGGATTTACTTGTACCAGTAATGCATTCAGAAAGGCATTTAGTTGAATTGTATTATTCACACTATGGCAGGCTTCAGACGGGGCCCAGGTGGCCAAGTGTTATTCCAGTGAGAAACACAGCTGTGATACGCTTAAGATTTAAGGTTTTAATTGATTTTTTTTCCAAAGTAATATTTTTTGCTTTCGGTTTCGAGGATTTGGCCGATGCGTGAATCTTCCACTCATTTCACCCACTTGCTTATACACACGCACGCACGCACGCATACGTAAACAGAGCCGTAGTCCGCGGACAGGGCTGTAATGAAATCCCAGCCATCCCCCTCAATAAGCACAAGAGAGCCCTCCATGTCAGGCCACTCCAGCTAGCACTTGTTAAATGATTGGAACATTAAATGGAACATCAAAAGCCACTCCACCTGACAGATGGGAAATGGCTCTTTGTGGTGTATCCTCATGAAAAAAACCCAGGTTTCAGAGCGTCCACTTTAGTCATTCATTCAAACACCACTGTGTTTTGATCGCTGGAGGCTTTATTATTTTATTAGAAAACTGTGAGGTGCATATACCGCCTGATGGACACTTTTATCCAAATCGCCCCCACGAGTGCATCCATTTTTTTTTTGGGACGCTAGCGGGGAATTAAAACCCCCTCCCAACGCTGACGCCTGCCCGCTAGGCAATACAGAACCACAACACGGACTCGTATTGTTGAGGCGCCGACTTCCTGACGGGGCTGTGCCCTGCTAAAGGTGAACAGAGGAGCAGCGCAGCCACACAGGGACCACTACAGTGATGGATGTGATGTGATAGAGAGGAAAAGAAAAGGTCACAGCTGTGATTTAGGACGAGGGGAGGAGGTCCTGCTTGTCTTTGTAGATTGGACCCTGGGGCCTTGTTCTGGCACCGCTCCACCTCTTCCTCTATATCCTTTCCTCTATCCTTATCTCCACCTTCCCCCTCTCGCCCCCCCTCCTCCTTTTAGAGCCACCCACTCCTGACACGGGAGCACCCGGGATTTAGGAGGAGAGGTTGAAATGATGACAGAGGCACAATAAAACAGTTAGGGTGTGAGAAACATGCAGGAAAGAAAAAAAAAAAGAGTAGAAAGGAAAGTTAGAAGTGTTTCGAAAAGGGAAAAAAGAACATTGAGAGGGGAGAGGCAGACAGATAGCGGTGCGTCCCTCCAGGGATTATCTGACACTTCCACTTTCATCTGCAGCCTCTCACTCCTCTGCCCGCCACACCACTCTGTCAGTTATCAGCCGAGACGTCACAGAGAAAAGATGGGCGGAGAGAGAGGAGTGTTTTGGCAAGGGGGAAGGTGATGGGGTGAAAGAGATCTCACCAAGACGGGAGAGAGAGAGAGAGAAGGAAAAAAAACAAAACACGACTGTAGGGTAGGTTTGAGGAAACGGTAGACTAGACTGGAGACATGGGCCTGAAAATGAGTGAAGGAAGAGGGCAGGAGTTAAAGGTGAGAGAGCAAGGGGAGGAGGAGGAGACATCTCCATCAACAGGGCAGGATAGGGAAGCAACAGAGCTCTCTGGACGTCTGTGGACCTTCATCTTGTCTAATCATCCCCACCCCCTCTCTGTTTTCTTTTTCTTCTTTTGTTTGTTGTTTTCAACAGTCATGAGGCAGGGTGATAGAAGTCTGCTTTGAATCTTCTCTGCATGCATCTAAATGAGTTTGTGTGTTTTTCTAATTTTAAATGAAAACTTCTGTTTCCCCCATTCCCTCCTCTCCTCCCCCAGAGTGAGTTCCCTCACATGGCCCAGTTCTCCAGCCTGTCTCCCATCCCAGGCTTCTCCTCCTGGCTCCAAGGCCTTCTCAGCCAGGGCAGGAAGGAGGGCCGGGGCTCCGACCTCCTGTCTGAGCAGGAGTGGAGGGAGGTGGAGCAGGCCACCGACTTGGCCCCAGGGACCCCGCCTCTGGAGACCCTGCGCAAGCTGATCAGCGCCACCGAGTGGTTGCACTCCGAGCGCCTGGCCCGTGTCCTGGAGCCGGTCCTGATGCGGCTCTGCGCCTGGTACCTTTACGGGGAGAAGAGAAGAGGCTACGCTCTCAACCCGGTGGCCAACTTCCACCTGCAGAATGGTGCCACTATGTGGCGGCTCAATTGGCGCGCTGACACCAGCCCCAGAGGTGTGGCCAACTCCTGCGGCATCATGGTGAACTATCGTTACTTCCTGAACGAGACGCCTAATAACAGTGCTCTTTACCTGCAGAATAAGGTCATCAAAACCTCGGAGCAGGTGCTGGGACTGGTGTCCCAGTTCCAGAAAAACAGCAAACTGTGAGAAAGACATGTTGATGCACTGAGACAAGGACACACCCATAAATACACCCATGTTTTATTGTTCTGCGGGTTAGATTGCATCAGCAGCGCTGGAAAGACTACTAAAATGTCCTGGTCAAATACTTTGCATACTTTGCTGAAATTTTCCTTAAGTAGAAGTAAAATTACGGTGTAAAAATGTAAAAGTAAAAAGTAGCTAATTTAAAATGTACTAGGAGTAAAAGTTACTGAGTTACTAGCGATCCAGTTAGCTAGCAAGGCTAGTGAACTAGCTAGACCTAACATTTCCTTCACATGCTTGTGCAGGTTTGAAGCAGATGTAATTTACCTTTGGTCACTTTCTGATGCAATGCTAATGGTACAGCATTTGTGTAATGGATGTCATTGAGGGTGTGATCACACCTATATATTTATAACGTTTTGGGGTTGTTTCCTGTAGTTGGTACAATTACATCTTCACTCCTAACACTGCAGGAAGAGGGACGAGACCCGCGTTTTCAGACGGTCTCCAATTGTTCTCACCTGCCTAAACGAACCAAACTTAAATGTGCCAAAGTATATGCACCAGAGTTCGAATAAACTGATCCAAACATGCTTGGTGTGAAGGCGAAGTGAAGTAAAATACTTCAGTCAAAACATAAGTAAAAGTACGTTTTCTGACAAAAAAAAGTACACAAAGGTACACAAAAAGCTACTCAATTACAGTAACTGGAGTGAATGTAATTACTTCCACCCTTGGGTATCAGAGACATTGGACTGATGGACATTTTTTTGTGTAATATCCTAAAGCCAATAGCTTAATAAATGACATAAGAGGCAACAGAATGAGATCAACTGCTATTTGTCCTGATTTTGAAGTGGGAACGTTTCCCCCGTATCCTGCCTCCTCTCATCTGCTGCATGTAGTGCATGGGTTAGGCTTTTTGCCTCATTGGGTTTCTGGCTGGAGTTGTTTGGTATCGTCTGAGTGCCTCCCAGGCTGAGAGACTGTAGCTAATGAAGCACGCGGCATCTATCAATGCCTTACCATGTTCCTGGATAATAGTGTGTGTGCTGGTGAAGCAGGAGCAATGAACGAGCGCAGCTACTGGAATAAATGATGTTTTGACTCTTTCATTTGGCTGAACTGTCTCACTGCAAAGACGTTCATGAATAAGAGATTATTGGATTCTTTCTTCTTTTTTTTTTTTTTGCATACACATGTTGCTTTATTGCCTATTCCCTCTGAAACCTGATACACAAAGGCACTATATTACACCTTGTCCTTTAGCGATTCAACACCGAAAGCACCGACTGAAAAATATTATTTAATTTTCAGCAATTCTAAACAGAACTGGGAATTTATTTGCTCCCATGTATCATGACTACTCATATTTTACAGTTGACTGTGGGCTCTCAGGTCCAGTAGGCTCGACCCCTCCCAGTAGCTCCATTCAGGTGATGCTTGACACACACACACACACACACACCACCCCCGGAGAGCCATCACTGATTTTCTAACTGCTCTATACAGGTGCCAAGCAGGGATCATATCAGCCCACACCCCATTGTTGTGAAATAATATATTACAGCAAGTTGACTGTGAAATTACATTTTATCTCTCCAAGGAGCAAAACTTTCTTTTCATTTTTTCACACCTCTCTCTCTCTCTCTCTCTTTCCCTGTGCCGCTCTGTGTCCTAGAAACTAATGGAGTGAGAAATAAAGTTAAAGTAAATGGCTAGATTGATGGTGTTGAGTTGTGAAGCAGGGGGGAGGAGAATCGGGAAGCATAAAAAGGACAGTTGTTTAAAGGATGCCCTTGAGAGAGACGGTGCCAGCGTCTCTGCTGATATTGCAGACGAGAAGACCCATACCTTGATGTTCGGAGGTGTGTGTGTGTGTGTGTGTGTGGATGCATGAGAAGACTGTCACAACATCTCACCGCAGTGAAAGATGCACACTGTGGCATGAGTCGTTGCCATGGAAACAACGCAACAACCGGCCCTATAGCTGCCGACAGCTATAGGGCCGGTTTTGAGTCACTTTTGTCCAGGAGTTTTCTGATGGCAATGACCAGAACGCAGTTTGGAAGAGTATTTGATCGTCGTGAGTTTGTTTTCACGTGTATTACGTCTCAGGGTGTGTTTTATGAGGTTTTCCAAATACATGTAATCGGTGAGGAACTTCCCATAGGAGTTTGAAGACAAATCCAAAGACGCCAACCTTCTCAGTGGAGGCATCTCGACCAGCGTGTCTGTTTAAAGGGGGCACGGGGCAATCAAGACCCAGTCCACTTGTCATGAAATTGCCTGTTAATATTTAACTTAATATTTAATAACTTAAGTGAAGTGAGGACATTAAGCAGCCTTGATCATATGCCAGCATAAATATAATTGAATTGCTATATCAGGGGCCCTTTAACACATTTGTAGACATTTGCTTTCATACTCAACCCTTTTGTAGCATGTAATGTCTGTCCCGATCAATGACAATCCCCACAGAGGCACAGTGTGTACTCAGACCGGTCTTCATTTGTATCTAATCACATTACAGTTTTGTCCCATTTCCAGCCCAGCACATGTTGATAATGAATTCACAGCCAGGTTCAATATTGTACTGCTCCGTTGTCTTCAATACTTTTCAAAACGCAGCAGAAGATGGAATTACAATTGATTAGAAACTCTCAGCTGTGGAAATCCATGCTTCCAAAAATAATTCAGACAATCTTTTATTCTTCCCATGTCGTGGGCTTTGAGGAAATTGGCTTACAAATTATGTTAATCCATTTTTTTTTTTTCAGATCAGAGTGACCAGAATAGTGAGAGGTGCTGGCGGTGGGATGTGGCGTTTTAATTTTCTTATTCATTCTGATAAGGTCAGAGATATAAAAGTCCTTTGCCTTCCTCTTCCAACATAGAATTTAAAAAATGAGTGATCTCTGAACAAACGGACATTTCCTAAGCTCTAAGCAATCCATTGAAATATATTGGCATGAGGTTTTGATCTGAAAGGGTTTCAATAAGTCACATTCAGCTAATTGCATAACAGCCTTGGCTCCACAAATTCTCACAGTTTATGAAAATAACACTCACAAAAGTCGAAAATAACACTCGGCATCTCTCCCAACCAAAATACTTCCACTCAATCAGTTTCAACTCAGTCCAGTGTCTTGTGGAGAACATGTACAAGCATGCCAAGTCGGACTCCGTCCACTAGTGATGTCCTCAAAGCAAAATGAAATGCCATAAAGGACAATACAACGTGAAATGTCATTTTCTGACACAGCACCAAACATAAAACCAGACTGGACCAAGTCCTCCTCAACCTTCCAATCCGAGTTCAAGCTGTGTCTTGAACTCTGGGAAGCCATCAACTTGTTCCTGCCCCGGCCAGTGCCAATGTTCCAGTGTCAGGAACATGTGTCTGACCTTTTCCATGTACCGAGAAATAGCTCGGTGGTTGTTTTGTACACCACAGAATGTACTAACCCGGCCAAAGCTAAAGCTAAATGCTTTCTTCTCCCTTCAGAAAACTTTACTGTTTCTGGCATTACCGGTGTGTTTTTGAGGTATCAGCTCAGTCGGTGTGTGGATGTGTCCTGGAATATTTTAGGGTGTGACATTTTATTCTAACACTGACATTTGGAAAAAAAAACAATTTGTCACGCTTTTTTGGCTTAACTCTTTTTTTTTATGTTGAGGACTTTCACACATGTTCTAAATGCCAACATGGTGCATACTCAAAGCAGTATTTTGAGGTAAGTAAAGCTGTGAGGCCAGTGGGGCTCTCAGTGCATACTGTTATCTGAGCGAGAAAGAGAAAAAGTATAAATTTTTGCAAAGGGTGGCTTTACCTGTAGACTTGTAGCTTGCAGTGTGTGTGTGTGTGTGTGTGAATGTGTGTGTGTGAGTGAGAGGGAATTCATTGACGTATGTTAATCCATTCATCCTGGTTGCTGTTACTGGTCCGCCTTCATGCTTCTCACCTCACATCCTCTCCATTCTCCTCTTTTCTCCACCCCTTGGTAACCCCACCCCGCATCTACAGCCGATCCACGCTCTCAATCCCTTGGTCTGCCTTCAAAGGGCTTCACGGTTTATGAGCAATCATGACTGACACACACACACACACACACACACACAGACATGCACACGCTCACTCCTGCCATTCCACTCTGCCCACTACTATGCCAGCTGTAGCCTATAGAGGGCAGCAGTGTCTCATTATGACAACCCTACAGGCTCGTATGGACCTACAGGGTTGTGGTGCTCAGACTTTGAACAGTGTTTCTGTGATTTATTGGCTGGGATGACACCCGTGTATCTCCCTTTTCTCATTTACTGTAATCTCTCCCTTTCTTCTGCCTCTTTTTTTCCCCTTCAAAACCTTCCTTTCTCTCCCCTTCTACCGTTCCTTCTGCTTCCTCGCTGTTTCTTTTTGCAGCCCATCCCACCCACCCCTTCTGTCCCACTTGCAGAGTGAGTTAGAGATTGACAGATCTGCTATATCTGGTTATAGGCTGTAATTAAAACTCATTTGGCTTGCTGATGGCATTTTCTGCCCCCCACCATCTACTGCAATTAGTCAGTATTAGTTGCTCTGACGTGTCTTGTATCAGATTAGGCTTTTGAATGAGAGAGGTAAACAGGCAGAGGTAGGAGTGGCTTCACCCTAGGGTGAGATCCACACTTGGCCTGCTTCAATTGCCAGACAGATTAAAATTAATGTAAAAAAAACTCCTCCGCCCTCTCTCTTTCTCGCTCTCTCTCTCTCTCTCTCTCTCACACACACACACACACACACACACACACACACACACACTCAAAAACTTGCCCCAACAACTCCCCTTGTTGCTTCACAGAATCAATAAAAAGAGAAGTTAAATGTATTCTATAAAAAGCAATAGGTATGCAAAGATGTGTATGCTCTCACTATCACTGCACACACACACACACACACACACACACACACACACACACACAGAGGTATTGCAGACGCTGTCCCGGAGATCATTGATCAGGTAAACAGTCCAAGGCCACGAGGTGATGGATCGCTCACAGCAATAAATCCTTAAAGGCCTGTCCACTCCTTCACCTCTACCTCCTCAGTCCTCGTTTCCTCTCGTCATCTCCCCCATTTACCCCCAATACTTGGACCACACTGCAACGTGAGACGTGAACATCTTTCTTGCTCGCTGAACGCTGACGCAAGGAGCTGCCTGCCGTGCACAAGGTGACTCGTCTGAACTTTTAACAGGCGGGAGACAAAGCGGTGAGAAACCCAGCAGAACGGACGTACCCACATATTATGTCCGCACGCCTGCTTTTCTTGTGTCATCGTTCAGTGAAGATAAAGTAGGGAACAAGCAAGCTCTTTCTTCTTCCGACCGTTCCATTTTAGAGCCCAGGAAAACCTTTCCCAGAGACAAAGATGGGTGTAGAGGAAACGTTCTTAAAAGTACCTCAAATCCTTGGATAAATTATCTTAGTGGCCTTTTGTTCTTTCCTCAGGCAAGTGTGACCATAGGTACCGATTTATATTTTTGCCAGTGGGTGCTCAAATGAAGTGAATACCACCAAGGTGAAGATTGTCACAAAATCACTTTTATTGCGCTTGCTTTAGTAATTGCCGTGGTGCAGGCTACTGTCATCTGTCAACGTAGACACACACCGAAACCAAATGCAACTACTGCTCTGCGTATCCACTGAACTGCTACCAAGAGGCAGCTAATGTTAGCTAGCAAAGATAAAAGTGGAAAAAAAATATCACCACACTTGGAAAATGTACAGGAAAAACTTTGAAATGGGGAGCTGGAAATCAAGAGAAAGGAAAAGGGAGAAAGTTAGCGAACTGGCTCAAGAGGAGGCGGTGGTGCCGACGGTCTTGCTCTTGGCTTTACTTGGTCTGGTGCATTATCTACAAAATGCGAGTTCATGCGGATGCGGCTCTATTACTGTATATTTATCATTTTCACCACGTCGGGTGGCTGCGGGTGGGGGAATAGCACAGATGACATCAGAGCCCACCCGCCCACCGCTGGACAACAGATGAGACCAAAAAATGATACGCATCATATTTTTTTTGCTGTCGCTGCTATATTTTTAAGATCGAATTTTAGGATCACTTGTGAAATCACGCCAATGTTTTATTCATTACTACCTCACAGGTGTGTCATTTATATTCCAGCTAAAAAGTCAAAAAATATTCCCATAACCCTGGCATTTTCACCGAATTTCAGTTTGAAGTCTTTTCAAAAGATTTCACCATCTGATGAAACATGTAACTCATGTGGCAACCGAGCGACTTTTCCTCTCACTTTCTTTTCTGAAAACTGAATAATAAGTCAATGCCTTTTCCTGTCAACACAGTTTGTCTTTTACACTCGCTGCTTGCATTCCCGGCGACCCATTAAGCTATAGACCTCCTCCCCACTTACAATCTCATTCATGCATCTGCAGAGTTATCTTCAAAAACAGCTTATTCTGTTGCTTTCCCATAGACCCCGCTCATACTGCATTCTCTCTCTCTCTCTCTCTCTCTCTCTCTCTCTCTCTCTCTGTGTCACTCTCTCTCCCTCACTCTCCAGCTCCTTCATCCTGACATGCACAGCGGTTGCAGAGCTGCATATTGAAAAGAAACATGGTCTCACTTCATGAAGCTGTGAGTCTCATTTAAATAGCTGCAGCAGCTGGGCTGACACACTAGCCTCGCCTCGTGAATCCATGCTCGTCTAGCACTGGGAGAGAGGAAGGCGGAAGCCCGCGATGGTGTGACAAATTGCGTTTTCTTTTTTTTTCTTCTACACCCCCACCCAACCCCCCCCAACCCCCATCCTGTTTCCTAGCATCTTCCCCATCTCATTCTATCCTTTGGGGCAGAAGGACTGAAGCTGTGGTAATGGAGGAGATTAATTGGCCTGGCTGTGCCTTTTTGCACGGCGCCTCTCCTGATGATGGCGGTAGTAATGTGAAGATGCCAATTTTCTAACACCTAACCCGCCGCTCCCTCGCACAATCTCAGACCCCTCTTACAGAGAAAAGTCATCCTTCACAGCCAAACTCAACTGAAAAGAGCGAGAGAAAGAGAGACTTTCACATTCCAAACTTTTCACACAAAGCCCTTCAGTCATTCACGGCCACGCTCTGATGCCGCGTGCCATCAGAAGGTTGAGTTAGCAGGGTAAGGTTGAAGGACCCATCCTTAAGCTTAAGTGAAATGCTAGCACGTGAAATGTTGGGTTGGGTTGAGACACATAATGAGCTTGACAACAGACATGAGCACCTAGAAATGCAAATTAGCCTGTTGAGTAAATAGCAGTCAATTAACCTTCATAATAAATAACAATTACCAAAGTGGCTCTGAAAGGAAACTTGTCGAGATCATTTTTCATTAGCTCTAAGTAGTCACAACAATACTGTACTGTCTGCTAGCATGGCACATGGCTTGTTAACTACAGAGTTGATGTCCTGCAATTACACATTGCGGCAAACAGACAGGCTTCTGCCATGGACAAACTGTGGCGAGTGGACTACATTCCCCAGCAGGCCACAGTCAAGCGGCCATCTTCCCCCGGCTGAACCGGTTCAACAATCAGCCAGGTGGGAGCTGATTGAGGGTCGTCTGTGATGGACTATGAGACGCAGACAAAGGGGGAGAGAGGAGACATGATCTAGGGAGCAGCCAGTAGAAGATAAGAAGATATGGTTGAGTTGTAGTTATTTTTGATGGCACTCAGCTTAACTGTCTCTCTCTCTCTTTCTGTCTACCCATCTTTATTTTCCTCAGCACCAACCCACACCCTCTTCTCCCCCTCTCTATCTCCACTCTACCCCCCGCCCACCCCCCTTCCATCCTTCCATCCATCTATCCATCTAGGTGCTGTGGTCAGTTAGGCCACTCTGGGTGACCGATGAGGTGAGAAATTGATCACCGTAAAGTCAGGCTTTCACACTTAATGAAACCTCTGCTCACTCAGTCCACCCATGCAAAGTGTCTGCAGGAGATCCATCAACACACACACACACACACACTCATGTGCAAGTCGAGTGTTGGTGGGAGCTCCATTAAATCAATAGAAGTAGAGAGAAGCAGGCAGATGGATGCATTCAGTAGAGCATAGTAGCATGTGCTGTATTATTAAAGACTTCTGTTGATCTGTTGTCAATGCATCTGTTACTCTTTCCTTTTTACTTGATGCCCCTCTCACTCCTGCCTCTCTGTATGTATGTGTGTGTAACAACACGTTTAAATGCTAGCACTGTTGTTGATTGCTGTTCTCATAGGGGCTAGTGAGGTATTGAGGAGCTGCAAATGGCAGGGTATGATTGGTGATTGGCCAAGACGGGGTCATGGCCAATCATGGCGATTCATTACTAATTCTGGTCCTCGTCTTCATCGTTGTACGCTTTATGGTTTGGTCAACTGGCCATCACTAAATCTACGCAAAAAATGTGTATATTTTTGTGTACAAGGCCATGCTGGGCAAACTCCCCTCATATTTATGTAATCTCCTGACATAGACCTCCAGCACCATTCAGCTTCGTTCCACCAGGTGGCTTTCTTACCAGGTTCCAAGGGTCCTTACTGAGTGGGGGGAAAACGCCTTCTCCTACTGTGCTTCCTGGACTTCGAATAATCTGCAGAGTATACTACATCTGACTAATTTAGTCCCATTGGAAAAATGTAAACCCATGTTAAAGGTCCATGTAACTGAGAATTGCACCTGCTTTAAGTGAGCTGGATTTAGTCTCTTCCTGTGTGTTTGATGTGTGTATTCCCTGTCTGTGTTTTTTATTTATTTTCATTTTAAACCGTAACTGGCAAACTGTCTTGGCTAGGTCTCCCTCGGAAAAGAGATTTCAATCTCAAGGGACTACCTGGTTAAATAAAGGTATATTAAAAAAAAATGGCAGTGTCAGAGCAAACTGTTGCTGAGATACCATAGACACAACTGGCAACTCTCAAGTTGCCCCATAGACACACCATGGCGTGCGTGCGTGTATGTGAAACACATGCACAGACCCCAGGAATAGAAAATAATAACACAGGAATATGTGCACGTGTACCTCCTTCACATCATGCCCCATTACATTACAGGCATTTAGCAGATGCTTTTATCCAAAGCCACTTACAATAAGTACAGTCAACATAGGTAGGTAGAGAACTACTGGTCACTAGAAATCATAAGTGCATTTCCTTCCTAAACAAGCAACAAGAGCAGAACCAGTGTCAGGTAAGGTAAAAGTGCAATAAGTTAGCTACCTACTTTTTATTTTGGTGCTTCTTTTTTTTAAAAACAAAATAAATCGGCATGTGCTAAGAGGAAGGTCTCAACATAAATCTTACATTCAGACAACATCCAGATATATTATCTGCACATCATCTGACAAGTGAAAATCATGTGGGAAGATTCTTGTTTTTTTTTTTGGGGACAAAAAACTCGCAACTTGCAACTCGCAAACTCGATGCAGCGTTATTAATCTCATGTGTTTTCAGCATGTTCTTATAACCAAGATTAGAGCACTGTTAGCAAGGTAGCAACCACTTGTGTAAATGATTATTGTTGCTCTCTCTATCTGATTCATTTGTGTTGCAAAAAGACAGTTAGCAGAAAATCAGGCAATACAGCCGAGTAGAAACAACTGATTACAACTGAAACAACTGTTTATTTCCGCTAATCACCTATGTGTTATATGTGGATTGGAAACGCTACACGGCTCAGTTTCGATGTGCTGCAAAGCACCTCTGACCATCTGCTTGGGTGGTTTTGGGTTAAGGATTAAGAACTGCTTTCAGCGTATCTTTGATGCTTTTACACCTGGATTTTAATTAAGTTAAACCCTCTCCGTAAAAAAAAGTCGAAATGCCAAACCACCACACACACACACACACACACACACACACACACACGCATACACTTATACTCTCAGCTGCTTTTCAGCTGTGCATTTTGCTCTCAATTTTCTAGAAAGATAGAAAACCAGACAAATGCATTATAGTGTTTCGGCAGCCTTGAAATGGAAGACCAAAGCAACATTAATGGACCTATCAAGCCTCTCACTGTCCTCCTTCCAACCATAGACATCACAAACAACCTTGTTCCTACACTGCCACGGACAGCTTAACCAATCTGAGGCAAAGTAGAGGAATAAACAAGCCTGAAGAGGATCAGTGGAAAAAAAACATGAAAGAAATAAGATACATATGAAGAAAGAGAGTACATCGTTTTTCCAGTTTTCCTGTTCGTATGCGATATGCAGCTTATACTGTTTCTACTTCTGGCAGCCTCCCACTGGCTCCTTCCCTCCGCTAACCCAAATACAGTATGGGTCTGCAGGCCGAACCAAAACACTTCCACCCAGGCTGACTCTTCCCTTGTACAACTGTCCGGCACGTCTGCTTGACCCGACATTTACCATGCATGCGGTCTTCTTACAGTGTACACAGATAGAAACACGGGAGTGATGTCTTAGAGGGTAAATGGTAAAAGGAGGGAGAAGGAGAGAAAGTGAACTTAATCCCCATATTATACACTGTATAACTGGTGAAGTGCTTCTTCTTTCTGTTAATCCCTCTGAGACACACCTACAGTACATGTATGCATTTTACCAGAGGAGTGCAGGATGGGTGGCATCCACCGAGCAGGTAGGGGGTTCAGCGGGGCGCCCAGACCACCCTGCGCCCCGGAAATCAAATACCATGGAAAGTCCATAACGGACAAAAACAAAAGGAAGAAGAGTCAGGGAGAAAGAGAGGAACGATCAGATAGAAACAGAAATGAAGAGCGCTTGAAAAAGAGGTTGCAACTCTATCTCCAAATTTGAAGAGGCCGAGAGATGATTGCAGGCCACTCAGAGTCCTGCCTCCGCTCCTCTCAGTCCGACAGCCATAGCACTAGGCAATAAACTGAGCTGTGAGCAGCAGAAGAGGCTCCTCTACAGTGTGTAGATGTTTTGAATTTTAACTCACCTTCCTCGTCGCTCTGCCCTCCCCCTCCCCCTCTCCCCATCCTCTCTCCCCCCCCGCCTCTCCATGTTTCAGTTGCTTTACATCACACAGCTTTCCCCTGTGCCTCAGCCTATCTCCCCCTGTCTTTATCTCCTATCTCCTATCTCCTGCCCAGTGTGCCTCATTGGCTTTGCATCAGATTGAGATCCCATTTACATTAGAGGTAGATTACATTTGCATTAGATAAATATTACTTACAATACCCACAAGGCACATTATGCTTTTTAATACTTAGTATGGCATTAGGGTAGGCATCAAGCCATGCCTGGTTATCTACACCACCATCTCTCTCTCTCTCTTTCCATACAATATCTACATCAAACAGGCACATGGTGTTCTGGAGGCATCATTGCAAACATCAACCATATTACACCAAGGAATGATCTTTGCACGTTAATGGATCAGATTTGTGTGAAAGTGAAGTTTGAAGTGAAGTTTGCAGATAGACTTACAAACACACACCTATGGGCAATTTAGAGCCTTCAATCCACCTGACCTGCATGTCAGAAAACCCACACATAAAGGACCAGCAGCCAGGCAGCCTTTTCAAGTCCACCGTCATGCTTCATTTTCATTACTGTCAGTTAGTGGATCAGCTGACTTAAAATGTTAGGTATCTGCCGTAATGATGACAGACGTTGTTAAATAATTGCAGCCAGTGCTTCTTATACTATAGTCAAGAGATGTTGGTAAAAAAAATGCAATGGAAGTCGGAATTCTCAGAAAGATTTCTCAGCTCCCAAGTTTTCCTAGATGCAGTTACCTCTATTACTTTTAAGATGTTTATAATCCTCAAAATTTCACCATTGCTCAACATTAAATATATCAAATGTATCACTTTTGTGGAAACCGGTTAAACATTGCACTTACAGTTGCTAACGTTTTATGCTAACTAGCTAGCTAACGTTGCTAAATATCATTGACCCAGATATATTTTTTGTACATCTTGTACAATTGATTATATTTTGTACATCGTCAAGAATTTCTGAGTATGCTGCCCGATGTTACTAGACATACTGAGATGCCCCATAATGCATTGCTGCTCCGTGGCCATACATCACTTTCAGAGGTGGACGATAAAGCTGGTGCAGTAATCACTTTATCAACCCTGTAGCTGACCCTGTGCTCTGACCTCTCCGTGGAGGGGGGCAAGAGAAAAAAAATTCCCATCACAGTCCTCATAAAATTTTGTGAAGCACAAACTCTATATATTGTTCCTCCACCGCAAATTGAATTATGTGACAAAACCATAAATTGCACATGCTGTTTTCATCTGTTTGTCATGTGAAAAGGTTAGCTAACGGTTATGCTCAGGCAAAGAAAACTACTTTTAAGGGTACAATTTTTTGTCATGGTTAAATAAGAATAATTTTGGCTAAAAACGTAAAACTTCGCTCACAGTAGAAAACTTCTTCAGCAATTGGGAATTGAACCCAAGTGTATATGCTGATCCACCACCCTGACCTCCACACCCTTCCTTTCTACTGGGTTATTCAGTAACACAAACTATAGCTGTTTCTAGTCATGTCTCCTCTACATGAGCCTTATGGGGGGTATTTTTCTCACTTTTTAGGCATGGAGCAGGTATTTACATTTCGCAAAATATTGGGAGACCAGGCAGAAATTTCCCTACAAGGAAGTTTTTTATTATTATTGCCATTAAACATGTTGTAAAGCCACCGGCAGAACGGAAGGAACCAGCTACAGTATAGCCCAGGATGTGGGCTATTGGTGTGATAATGTTAATAATGTGATCTGATGATCGCTGGGTGTCATGAAGACTCTCACATTACAGAGTGGGAAAGCAAGTGACTCTTCTGATTGGTAATTGATCTGGATGACTGCTGTTGAACTCTTGCAGGAATGGTCATCCGCAGAAAAACGGCGACCCATTTGAGCGCAGAGAGCTCTATTATCGTGAATCAAAAGGTGCATAGCCCAAAGCGCAGTCAAAGTGCTTCATCTCTTTTCCTTTCCTTTAAAAGCAGTGCTCTGTCTGCCATGGCGTTCTGACAATGTGGTGATGGAAGAGAGCGGTCGGAAAGCTTCTCCCAAGCGGGAACTGATGTCCTTGTGCGCGAGGTGCAGCATTGCCACAAGCACATACATGGCTTACTTAACCAGTCAGAGAGCCTTTTATGAAGAAAAACGTTATGCTACATTGGATGATCATTCACGCCACAGCCACATGTATGTGTATATTGTTGAAAAAACGTGTTTGATTTTTTTCCTACTTGAGGGATTTATATAGAAGTCAAATTGGCCAACATATCATCCACAGAAAGGGTTGGTAAGCTTTTGAATAGGATCTGTTCATGCGTGCCATAGACATCACGTGTCCACGAAAATAGCCTAGAACCCACCGGCACTGTGCACTGTAGAATCCTACCCGCAGAATCCTTGCCCCCAGAATTTCACTGTGCTGTTGGAGCGTTACCGACACACCCACTGCTGCGCCACTCCTCCCACTCAGGCACTGTCAAGTTCACGGCAAGTCACCAAAAATACCATACGACAGGGAAAAAAAAAAAACTGTGTGTGCCTGTATCTTGTGTCGCTGATCACAATTTTAAACTTGATTAAACGCTGGAAGTATTTCCATCACCCTTGTCTGCTGATGCGCCGTTTTCAAATTCGGACCCAAAATCTGACGGGGGTCAAGATATATGACTCCATCCATTAAAATAACTCCAACGGAAATTTACCCACCTTCATCAGGGAGGTATCAAATGGCAATCAAGCTGTAACCTACGCCCCCGAAAGTGCGAGACAGATTCAGTCACAGTTAGTTGATGATGAATCCATGTATGATGAGTTAAGGGAGACAGGAAGAATCCTTGTCCTCTGGATGTACCAGTAGTGTCAATAGAAATGGGAGAAGTCAAGCGCTAAATGACTCATTATGATGTCCACGCATGACATCCTGCATTAGCATATCGAATCATGCTAGCGCTGAGCTGCCCTTGAGTTGGAGGCAAGGGGATGTGTGTATATGTGAGGCATGACGCCGGCTCACACACATTCTCACACATTCTCACACACACACATACACACACACACACACGTATACATGCCTGCAGACACGCACACAAGCTCTGGGTCTCTCTCTCTTTCTAAGAATGGAAAAGCAGTTAGCAAAGTGTTCAGTGATTTCATGACGAGAATGGAAGCAAATCATCTCTGGAAACAACGCTGAGGCTGCTGCCTCTTCTCTCCATCTCTTTTCATTAAAATGAAAATGAGACAGTACATCCATCTTACTGCTGAACTGATATGTAGCCAGCAAGTAAGTCATGTGAAAGCATTCAATATTCATTTAAATCACTATGCCACTGGCATGTACAGTATGCATTTCAATAAATGAACCCTTTGCCCTGGAAATAACACTGGTCATAAAAGGTGGAACATCATTTTTATGAAGGTATTTCCCTGCCAAAACCTTTCAGAAGTGTATCATGATTTGCAAGAGCGAAAAACAATCTGAGCAAGAAAATCTGATTTGTATTCACAAAACTCTCTTTTCAGTTACGCTTTTACACTTGCAAATGTCAATTTTGCGCATGCCGACTTTTGTCACGATTTCAGCGCTCAAAGCCTGACAAAGCTATTTGCAAGCATGTGGACCAGGATTTGCAACAAAGGGGGAGGCGGGGGCTAGAACAGAGAGCTATCTGATTGGTGCACGGAGACTGATCACTATGCTCTGCACTGATTGGATACAGAAAGTGTCACTCTGACTGGCACCGAAACATTGTGTTACTCCTGCCTGATTTTGGGGATATTGTATTCCGGGAGAGGTGGGATGTCTGTGATCAGTCTCCGTGCACCAATCAGATAGTTCTCTGTTCTAGCCCCCGCCTCCCCTTTGCTTGCAAATCTTGGATCTCGCTTACAAATCCTGGTCCACATGCTTGCAATTTTGTCAGGCTTTGAGCGATGAAATAGTGACAAAAGTCGACGTGCGCAAAATTGACGTTTGTGTAAAAGCGTAACTGAAAAGAGAGTTTTGTGAATACAAATCAGATTTTCTTGCTCAAATTGTTTTTCGCTCTTGGAAATCATGAGTTACACTTCTGAAAATAGTTTTGGCAGGGAAATACCGTCATACATGTTTGTCTGTCAAGAGGATTTGCAAAAAGTTCACAAAGTTCACGATGGTGAGAGAAGTGGAGAACTGCAGAAAGTAGTTCTGACGTCGACTGTGGAAGTCTTTTGTGCAATCGACTTACAACTCACATCTTAAAGTGTTGTATCCGTGCTGACCCGGAGGCCTGCATAATCCTCTCTCCATACCACAATTCTCGGTTTTGCTCTCATCCTTCCTTTTTTTTGCCTCTTGGCTTATTCCTTTTGGATCCTTGTGGAACAAAGCGCCACAACCATGCTTCTCCAGCAGAACCTGCTCTGTACTGGTTTTTTTACATCGTTCCAAGTGGTTTCTGCTTTCTTCGTCATTTGTTGTTATTTTTGGCCTCCATAAAGAAAAAAAAAGATTCTGGACAAATTTGAACTTCACACTCTCCTCTACTGTGTTGTCAGACTTTAGGTGTCAACCTCACAGATTTCTCTGGTTGCTTTTCAAGCTGTTCTGAGTGTGTGGGTGTTCTACCATGTTGGTGTCATGATATTAACACTGCTGGTGTTATATATACCTCCTAAAATGAAACACCTACATGAAGTATTATGACATTGGACTACTCTGAGCTGTGAACAGCTTCTGGAAATACACTTGTCCTTTGGAAAAAAACGTGTGATTTTAAACAACATAGGCCAAACTGAGTTGAGATTGTATAGTGTGCATCCTCCCCGAGATGGAAATTCAATTACAATTATTTTGACATATCTTCTTATATTAGACAACTTATTAACAATGGATTCAACTTTTTAAAATAACAGTTTGTTCTAAAGCTCAAGCTGTTATTGCTCTTCATTGCATTCATTGCACACTTCATTGCAACAACATTAAGGGTTGCCTCATTGGTGTTCCTGGTTAGACTGGTTCTATAGGAGACAGTCCCATATAAGGCTAAGCCCTTTAAATTTGAGTCAAAAGTCTCCGTTTTCGCCATCCACACTAAAACGTGAGGCTGGCATTTTCAGATTTATCCACTTGGGAAAGCGTTTTTGGAAAGCTCTGTTTTTCGGGGGTCGAAAACGCCAGCTAGGATAAGATAGGGAGCATGATCCTCCCTAGAATTTTTAACTTCTCTCTTAAAAAGTTGTTTATTCTTGATTCTGCTGTATTTTTGCACTTGCTAGTAGGCCACAAAGACAATATTTGTAGTCTTGACCCGGACGCGTGAATTCAGTCGTCCTCTGTGATAGCAGTTAATATGAGGAAAATTGACTTAAGAGTTCTCCATCTGGTGTACCACTACCCATCTGTATGATGTCTGCTTCCTGCTTTATGTTTTCTGTCCAATCAGGACGGTAAACACAATTATCAGAGAAAAGAGCAGGCCTGCTTTCACAGCATGCCCATTATATATCATCATATATAATGTACGCAGAGAAACATTCTGAGACATCTGCATGCACAAGTACAAACACACACACACACACACACACACACACACACACACACACACACACACTACTCTCCCGTTGGGGTCAGGGTTCAGAGTTATAACAGGTTTATTACATAATTCATAGATACTGTAGCTCTGGTCGTGTCAGTGTTTGCATGTGTGTGTGCACAAACATGCACGTGTTTGTCCGTGTAAGTGTAAGCAACTGTTTGAGATGGAAAATCGAATTCTGCATCGAAATCCAACCAAGGTTCCATCAAGGTTTCTCTTAATCGTGACTGTCTCACATGATAGATCATGACAAACTATGGAAGCAAATTGTTTTGTTGACTGCTCAGCTCTTTCTCTGTGGATCCTATCTTGTAATGAAAACTGGGCACACAGCAAGAGCTGGGCATGAAACAATTACACGTAAATTAATGAACAAATAAACAGCACAAACAATCAATCAATCCATTAAGTGGGCCAGTCCCAAGGGAGACTCAGGCACCTGTTACACGACTGACCAATGCCTCCTTCAAAGGAAGAAGACAGTTGGTAACTGGCATCTTAATCAGTATGAGGATTGGCAATCAATTTGACATTTAAATGGTTTGCTATCGATTTTGGCCCAAAAATAGGGGCAAAATTCCCCTACTATACTCTGTCTTTCTATTAAAAAACGTCCAACTACTCAACGCTAGAGGTCTGCGACCCAACAGGGTATGCTTGGTTCCGATTTTCTTCATCGGGTCAAATCGGGTTTGGGCCATAAACTTGCTTTGATATAGTCACGCTAAGAATGCCCGTTCAAATCCAATCCATTGTCTGCTATTTTGTTGTGAGTGTGTCACGTGGATCACACACCTCAAACTTACTGTGAATAAAGTTGCGCTGAGGTTAGGTAGCAGTCAGTTTTCATGCTAGCTAAAACGGATGGAAGGAAGATAAAGAACAAGGAGTAGCTATATGTTGAGCCCAAGGAGGACAGAGCTGAAACCTTCTACTGTGGAGCCGATGCTCTTCCTCCATATTGAGAGCAAAAAAAGTGTCATGATGAGGACATAGGTTACTACTACTAGGCTATTTGCTGTATGTGTTGTTCTTGGCTTTTTCGAGCTGTCGGGCTCGGGTCCAAATTTGACTAAACTTTGTCGGGCTGTTTTTGGGTGGTGCCGTAAAGACGTTGGGCACAGGCAGGCTCAATCTGTGGGTGTTATGGAACAACGATGTGTCACCCCTCTATTCCTGGAAAGATTTATTCCAGTCACAGACGTGATACCAGCCCATATCCGGCGACCTTCTACGGCAGCCTGCCTTGCCTGTCTATCTCCTTTTAATTCTTCTGTTATTCAAATTAAATTTCCACTCTCCCCATAACCTCTCTCTTTTTGGGCAGCAAGACTTGCCTTTGATAAGTGGCTGTGGCGTAGCAGACGGTTCAGATTAGATATCATTACCTGAAAGCGTTTTGCCTCTGCGCTTTGTAATATACTGTAACTGGGTTACCCCCACTTACTCCGGGATTGTGGGCATAGGAATGAAACCGGTAGTTAGTCTGCATTAGAACAAACAAATCCCAGTTCAGATCGATAAATAAAGCCCTGGAATTGTGAGCAGGATGTAATTACAAATGTGTATGCACAAACACACACACACCATGAGGCCTCGACACTCATAATAGAACATAAGTGCAGGGACAGCAGCTCTGTTGAATTCAAATCAAGGAGAGAGAGAAAAGGGGGGGGGGAGAGGCAGAGAGAGAGAGTTTAGCAGAGGAAATTCAAGAGAACTAGGATGTCATGTGCCGCATAGCAATCTGAATAATTGCAAATTGAAACAGTGAGACTATTTCACAAATTGTCCCAGCGCTCTTTATGTCTGCTCTCTTACCAATGAAAGAAGAGGTGAATCAAGCTCATGGGCCTGAGATTGATAAAGCAGTGAAGATAACCTGCCTTTCACTCAGGGGAGTAGGCAATACGTTAATGCTATTTGAGATATTTACTCATCCCATTTAAAGTAATGTTTGTGTGTTTCATATAACTAAATGTCTGCTGAGCCACTCTCTCTATCGCCGATTGTTGTACCACAAGAGTGATTCAACCCATGTGTGTCAGGTAGGTCTTTACTGGCGCACAGGAAGTGATTTCCAGCAGCAGCAAACAGCGGTTTGTTTGTAATAAATAGAAGAACTAGGTAGTTAGCATGAGCAGCGATAGCCACTGTGGCTGAACAGACAAAGAAAATAAACTCAAACTTAATCAGCAGAAAAAAAGGAGAAAAACTGAAATAATCTCTGGGAAGACACCGACTCAATGATCACTGAAATGTTGCCAAAATAAAAAACAAAACAAAAATAAAACTATAATCTTGTCGATTACCACTTTATTCAGAATAGTGGACTCGGTTTATGAACAGGTTGAACACACAAGTGGTCCGGCCTTGGGTGTCAGAGGACAGAATTCAAACACAATCGAACTTCATAAGAGGATTTTGGCCATTTATTTCATGGCGGTTCCATTTGAGTCACATGGAAACAAAATAGAAAAGCGCACTCAATAACAAGGTCACCAAAAAATGCAATCAACTGAACTATTGTAGCGAACGTTGCCACTACCAGCCAAGGAGAGGGTCCTTTTATACTCTACGCCTGTCACAAACACACTTATATTCCATTTAAAAGATACAATCATGAAATGTTCCAGTGCAGGCACTTTCACACTCTATTTGTCTCATAATGGGTCAAATGCCTTTAAATGAACCTAATATCAAGGGTAGCAGAGGAAGATGAAGAGGTACCACAGAGCATCAACAATCAGTCCTAATTCTGTTTTTAATTTTTATTTAATTAATAAAAAATTTTTTTAAATGACCCATTTTCACACATACAAATATTTAGCACATGCTTTCTCTTTTTACATACACTTACGCTTAAGACATTAAAACTAAAAGAATCACCACTCCAGAGACTTCATGTTACCATACATGTCTTTTGGCAAGTCAGTTAGGATATCTACTTCGTCCAGAATAAAAGTAATTTGCTCACAGTAGATCAGAGACAGTTCACTTTAAATTCACAATATCAGAATTCCAGTGGATCAAAAGTTTACATACACCAAGTTCACTGTCTCTTTAAAAAGCCTGGAAGCTTCCGGGAAATTGATGTCATGACTTTAGAAGTGTCGGATCGGCTAATTGTCATTATGGTGTACCTGTGGCTGTATTTTAGGGCCTCCTTTCAGACCCAGTGCCCTTTTGCTTGTCATCATGGGAAAATCTAAAGACATCAGTGAAGACATTAGAATTTTTTTTAAAATTAAAATTAAAATTAATAATTACTTTCACAAGTCTGGTTTCTCCTTGGGAGCGATTTCCAAACGTTTCAAGGTACCACGTTCATCTGTACAAACAATAGTACACACATATAAACACCACGGGAGCACACAGCCATCGCATCGTTCAGGAAGGAGATGTGTACTGACTCCTAGAGATGAACGTATGTTGGTGCGAAAGGTTCAAAAGCATCCCAGGACAACAGTCAAGGAACTGGTGAAGATGTTAGAGGTAACTGGTACCAAAGTATCTACATCCACAGTAAAGAGAGTGCTGTATCGTCATAACCTGAAAGGCTGTTCCCCAAGGAGGAAGCCACCACTCCAAAACCGGCATAAAAAGGCAAGACTAAAGTTTGCAAATGAGCACTGTGAGAAAGATCTTACCTTTTGGAGGAATGTTCTCTGGTCAGATGAGACAAAAATAGAACTGTTTGGCCATGATGATCAACGTTATGCATGGAGGAAGAAGGGCTTGTAACCCAAAGAACACCAACCGTGAAGCACGGGGGTGGCAGCATCATGTTGCCGGGTTGTTTTGCTGCAAGAGGGACTGGTGCACTTCATAAAATTGACGGCATCGTGAAGAAGGAGAATTATGTGGATATTTTGAAACATGGATCTTTCAGCAGGACAATGATCCTAAGCAATGCATACCTCCAAAATGGCTTAAGGACAACAAAGTAAAAGTTTTGGAGTGGCCATCACAAAGCCCTGACCTTAACCTGACCTTTTTAACTGAAAAAACGGGTTTGTGCAAGGAGGCCCACAAACCTGAATCAGTTGCACGAGTTCTGCCAGGAGGAATGGGCCACGAGTGTTGTGCGAAGCTTGTGGAAGACTACAATTTAAAGGCAATGTCACCAAATATTAACAAAGTGTGTGTAAACTTTTGACCCACTGGAATTCTGATATTGTGAATTTAAAGTGAACTGTCTCTGATCAACTGTGAGAAAATGACTTTTATTCTGGACGAAGTAGATATCCTAACTGACTGGTATGGTATGTATGGTAACATGAAGTCTCTGGGGTGGTGATTCTTTTAGTTTTAATGTCTTAAATCGTAAGCGTACGTAAACTTCCGACCTCAACTGAACGGCGTGTGTTGGCCGCCAGAATTAGCAGAGATTTAATTAGACCTTTCTCACTGGCCAAGATTAGCCTTGGCGAGCAGCAACCTTTCAGATAGCGGTAATTAGAAACAGAAGGAGGAGACCTGTAACCATACCACTCTTAATGCCTCAAAGCTAGAGGAACCAGGGCGAGAGCGTGTGTGTGTGTGTGTGTGTGTGTGTGTGTGTGTGTGATGACCTGAAGGTGAGGAAGCGTTTCTCATGTGGATTGTGAGGATCATTAAAAAACCTACAGCACAGACATGCAGCACCTGTTGCAGAGGAACCCGACTGGACTTTTTCCACCGATAAGGCTCAGTTATTAGCAGTCATTCCCTCATAGGCCTAATTTGAAAAATGTTGTGTTTTTTTAATATAAAAGTTGTAAAAATATTCACTTGACCCATTCATGCTCACAAGCTCAGTGTGGGATGTGGTAAGTAATACTTCAGGGCAGAGCAGAGGCCCAGGGAATTAGCCATAATATACTTTAGTACTGGGTGGGTGGCAAGAAAGATGTGCTAGACTGCCAGCAAGAGGAGCATCCCAACTATTAAGACAATAGAAAGAACTGAAAAGGCAGAAACACCGAAACTGGAATCAATACATCAAGAAAGGTCACGTATAATGCAATACAAGTAAAACAAGTGATAGTTTTCAGATTTTAATTATTTTCTTCTAATGAGAGTAAATCAATATCTCATCAAAATGCCTTTGATCTTCAGGTATTTGATCCGAGCCGCTGCTTGCCTCCTTATTTCTTTGCTCTTTCTGTTTCTCTCTTCCTGTTGCAGCTCTTTTCAAAATGATACATACCAACAGCCATGACAGGCTAGAGACCGAACCCTCAATTAAGCATGGTGCTGGGGGTCTTCCCTTCGCTTTCTGATCGTCGTCTCATACGTCTGATGTGAGTTCGCTTACCAACCCAGTAATTTAGCATTATGTCGATTATATTCATTTGGTGCAGTAGGCCTGCTGGACAATGTCTTTGTACACAGTGCACATGAGATGGCAGGAATCTGCTTTCTTTCATCTCTAAAATGTTCATTCCGCTAGATATTTTTTTAATTTTTTTTTTTAAACCTTTATTTTACCAGGTAGTCACTTGAGAGCAATGATCTCTTTTTCGAGCAAGACCTGGCCAACATGGCAGCATTTAAAAACAAACAAACAAACATACAAGACACAAAAACAGACAAGAACATAAAAGGCAATTAGATATTAGATCTTTAAATGCAACCTTTATGGATTGTGTGGTGTCAAATCTCAATTCAATACATACAGAAATAAATGAGACAAGTGATAAAACAACTACTAAAAAAAAATGTATACAAACATATGTATTTCCATCTGCTACCTCTCCTGCTACCTCTCATATCTTCACACATGACACCATCTTGACTCGTTTGTCATGCGAAGTCCACATGCTGGAGGGGAGTGGACAGACCGGTGTACCGGCGCCGGACACAAACACCTGAACACACTGAAAACCTTTCAGATGACAGTGGACTTGGTGGAGGAAACACCGCATCCACTCTCCTCATCCACTCTCCTCCTCGAAAATCAATCACTCAGCTGTAAACAGCGGTGGATCATCCCTGGGTATACCATCATCTGCAATATTCTCAAGTGGTAGAGAACATATGTTGTTGAACTCTGTGATGGACTTCTGAACAAATCCGTCATCAAGACAATCATCACCTCCTCCACCATTATCTGTTTTGGGACTATATCTGGCTGAGCAGAAGGCAAGTTGCAGCAAATTGACTGGTCTGAGGAGAGCGTCGATGGCTGTCACCTGCCAACCATCTTAAGAAATTCACAATGCTAGGGGGGAGTGCAGGGAAGATAATGGCTCCCATCAGACAAGTGTCAGGTCCTTTAAGACAACTGTTGCTTGCTACCTGGACGGTCAATTAGCACCACTCTCTTCCCCAGACTCGAGAGGACGGTCAAGACTACCTAACTCCCTTGTATTTGTCATTTCTGTCTTGCATTTGCTGTCACTCTGTGCATCTGAGCCTTGATCCTCGTAACATTTTTTAAAGTACTTCAAATGTGATGTGCCACTTTATCACCCTAGCATTTATGTATTGATGGTTTTGATCACTTAGTTGTATACAGACGTCTATTGTGCCAATTCGTCTGGGTAAATATCTCTTTGTCACAGTGCTATTGCTAGAGTGCCTTGGCAACTAAGATGCACTTAATACGCTATAAAACGATCATGGTTTACAGCACTTGAGAACATTTCTCCTACAAATTATCTGCCTTCTTTATTGGACAGTATCTAATAAAATGAAGTAAAAGTGGTTTATTACTGTGAATCTTTACCTGAGTTTCAAATGTTCACCTCCCACAATCCTCTTCAGAGAGAACTATACATCACTGAAACAGAACGGAACCTGAAAAAAAAAGATATTTTTTCACTGTAGTTGTTTAAGACAAATGGATTTCAGGGGTTCGCTTCTCAAAAACAACAACAAAATACACAACAGAGGACAAGACAAAGATGTACTATTTCCAGAATTCCCAAAGTTATGACGGCTTCAATATGAAGAGACAGAAAACGAGAATTGTAGCGTCGACCTAAACGGGGAGTCTCCTTATACATTTCTATTTATTTCTGGCTTTCCCTTCTCTCAGGTCACATCCTTTACCTCCATTTCTATCTATTTGCTGTGGTTTAGTATAGAATGCCGTGTCAGTATGTGTTCTATTCAGGGAGATGTACGACAAATGAAAACAAAGCTAACAGCTAAATAACAACCATATTGATCAAATTGATAGCTTTTGTGCTGTGCTCTGTGTATAGCGGTAGTGTCAAATGCCCCCTGTTATAGATCCGCAAGATAAAACGAACAAAAATTGAAATGACGGGAAACTGTAAACGTGAGAAAACCTTTACCAGACTTTTCATCATTTAGGAATCACTAAATCGGCGCACGCTCTCCGGACGACCAGCCTGGGCCGCTCTTTAAATCCCGTCGGCGTACGGGGAAGTAGCGGTCGCAGAGTGGGCCCACATCATGATTCAGTCATTTGTATGAAACATAAGTGCTATTTGTCAGCGGCGGTGACTGCTGCAAGGCGCTCTACATCAAATATCACATCGCTCGTGGGTTTCGCGGCTGCATTAACAGCCTCCTAATCGCTTAGAAAAGACCGGTGTCGTTCTCTCGCTCCGCATCTTCCCGTCAGTTTGTCTACGCTGTACTCTACTTGAAACAATTATCATTTGTGTCTGCCAAGTACAGGCCAACACTAACCCACTCTCTATGCCCCCCCCCCCCCCCCACACACACACACACAATACAGAACATCACAACAAACCTTCCTCACTTCATTACCATGTCCTGCAGAACACAAAACTAATACATTGATCTGCCAGTGTGTTACCTGAAATGGGTGTCTGCTCTATGCCGTTGCTCCTCTTGGCGGCAGGATTTAATTTTTTTTTTTTTTTATCATTTTCACCCCCAGGTGCTTCAAAAACAATCTCACACTTGCCCTGCCACCCCCCACCCCCCCTCGGCTTTTCCATCATTTTCAACCGGGTGTCTCGACACATCAAAATAAGACAAATGCAAAGTGTGTTGCTGGGTGACAATTTTCCCCCGTGAATTCAATTTTCCCGATGAATCTTGTAGGATGACGCCGAGTCTGCGGGAGCATAATGGGATCACGGGAATGGTCACTGTGATCAGCCATTCATCTCCCAGCATGCTCTTTGATAAAAGAATAGCCTGTAATTTCAAACCAGCATGAATGAGACGATGCAAAGACATATGAGGAAAAAAAAAGTTCAGACAGACACAGGACATGTGACAATGTGTGTGTGTGTGTGCATGTGTGCATGTGTGTGTGTGTGTGTGCGTGTGTGTGCCTCGGCCAGCTGGTGGGGCATCAGCCTGTTGTGGTTAATTTGCTGGACGGGGGTCCAATGCCAACTGAGCATCTCCTCTTTCACTGCTTCGTTAGACACACACACACACACACACACACACACACAGTGGTGTTGTCCCTCCTGCTGTTTACATGCCCATTCTGGCAAATTGCAGGGGGCAGATTAACATGTTTAATGCACTTGTTGAAGAGGCACTAGGGTGAGCAATGTTGTGGCCATATTAACCAAGGGCATCACACAGAACACTCCCTAATCTACGCCGCTCTCAAAATATCCCATTTTAGCGCGTCGCCATCATCTCCGGACATTTCTGCCAACCCCCGGAGGGATTCATTTAGTTGGCTTCTCTCTGTCTTTGTTCATCTCTCTCTCTCTCTCTCTCTCTCTCTCCCTCTCTCTCTGTCTCTCGCAGAGTACACACACAAAGTCAAGTTGTTCAGAACAACGGTGGCTCCTGATGAAAACCCAGGGGAAGAGAGCTGGGAATTGCTTTCATTTTGTTAAAGACGGGGGCCATTCTTTTCTTTTGTGTTCAGCACGACCAGGCACAGCTGTTTGCCCAATTCAATACCAACATTTTTTACAAATGGATTTTCCTCCCCCCCCACCACCCTCCACAAACCACACTTTTTTTGGGGACTGTGTGCACAGTTGTAATGTATGTTTGCTCCAGCTCACCAGAGAGGCAAGGCGAAGATTGGAATGTAATTGCAGGTAGATGACGACGCATCTACCGGCGATTGCATTCTCATCAGGAGAGACGTGCAGAGCGCAGATTACTACATGCATTCAAATAGGCACATACAGTAACTCTGATGGCTACAAGTCTCACACTGAATAACAAATCCCATGCAATTTTGCTGCATCTTGTGTTGCGTTCAGTTTGTGCTGATCTGTACATCTTTTCAAACAATGAACATTTGAAACCACTTTTGGCCTCTTTTATAGCTAAACATAGCACAGAGCCCCAGAGCATGAATGGGTGTTATATACACACGTACATGCAGAGAGAAATACATTACAGTCATTTAGCAGACGCTTTTATTCAAAGCAACTTACAATAAGTGTATTCAACATAGGTAGGCAAGAAAACTACTCGTCACCAGAAATCGTAAGTGCATTTCCTTCCTAACCAAGCAACTAAGAGCATAACTAGTGTTAAGGTAAGAGTGCAATAAGTTAGCAACCTACTTCATCTTAAACAAATCAGACAAATAAGAGAATCGAATAAACAAGAGCTAAGACAAATAAGTGTATCCAATAAACAAGAGCTCAGACACATAATTGACGACAAATATGCAAGGCTAAGAGGAAGAGTCAGTGTTTCCTGAAGAGGTGGGTTTTCAGCCTGCTGTGAAAGATGGGCAGCGACTCTGCTGTCCTGACATCAGTGAGGAGTTCATTCCACCACTGCGGGGCCAGGACAGAGAGGAGCCGTGACTGTGTAGATCGATCCCCAGGGACCTCTGAGCGACGGGGCAACCAGTCACCTCGAGGCAGCAGAGCGACGTGGTCGGGCAGGGGTGTAAGGCTTGACCATAGCCTGGAGGTAAGAAGGAGCTGTTCCTTTCACTGCCCTATAGGCTAGCACCAGGGTCTTGAACTGGATGCGAGCTGCTACAGGGAGCCAGTGTAGAGAACGGAGAAGGGTAGTTGTATGGGAGAACTTGGGGCGGTTGAACACCAGACGAGCTGCAGCTTACTGAACAAGCTCCATAGGTCTGATGGCAGACGCCGGGGCACCAGCAAGGAGGGAGTTGCAGTAGTCCAGGCGGGAGATGACAAGAGCCTGGATGAGCACCTGCGCTGCCTTGTCAGTGAGGAAGGGGCGAATCCTCCTGATGTTGTAGAGGAGGAATCTGAAGGAGCGTGTCACTGATGCGATGTTTGCCGAGAACGACAGTTGGTCATCCAGGGTCACACCCAGATTCCTCGCAGTCCGAGTTGACGTCACCACAGCATCATCAATGGTGATGGCCAGGTCTCGGTGCGGACAGCCCTTCCCCGGGAGGAACACCAGCTCAGTCTTGTCCAGGTTGAGCTTCAGGTGGTGCATCGACATCCACTCCGAGATGTCTGCCAGACATGCAGCAATGCGTGCCTCCACTTGTGTGTCAGAGGGGGGAAATGACAGGATCAGCTGGGTGTCATCTGCATAGCAGTGGTAGGAAAAGTTGTGTGAATGGATAACAGAACCAAGAGATGTTGTGTAGAGGGAAAAAAGGAGATGACCTAGAAGCGAGCCTTGCGGAACCCCAGTAGTGAGCCTGCGTGGTTCTGACACAGACCCTCTGTGTCACCTGGTAGGAGCGATCCGTCAGGTAGGATGCAAACATGGAGTGCAGAGCCTGAGATACCCATCCCCTCAAGGGTGGAGAGGAGGATCTGGTGGTTCACTGTGTCAAACGCTGCAGACAGGTCCAGGAGTATCAGGACGGAGGAGAGAGAGTTCGCTCTAGTGGCATGGAGCGACTCCGTCACTGCCAGGAGGGCAGTCTCGGTCGAGTGACCCACTTTGAACCCAGACTGGTGGGGATCCAAGAGGTTGTTCTGGTAGAGGTACAAGGACAGTTGATTGAAGACAGCACGGTCAAGAGTTTTTGATAGGAAGGGTAGAAGGGAAACCGGTCTGTAGTTCTTCACCTCAGAGGGGTCAAGTGTTGGGTTTCTTCAGAAGGGGGGTGACTCTGGCAGTCTTGAAAGCAGAGGGAAAGCATCCAGACACCAGAGATGTGTTGATGAGGTGGGTCAGGAAGGGAAGGAGTTCAGGTGCAGTAGACTGAAGCAGAGTGGATGTAACAAGGTGAAGGACCTCGTTCGGGGAGAGGGGAGAAAAATGGGATAGGGAGGGAGGTGGGGAGGGATGGGTGGAAGGCAGACAGGTGTGGTTGGTGCGCAGGGCACCAGCCGGGGGTTGAGGGAAGGAGGATCGGATATCATGGACCTTCTTGTCAAAGAAGTTGGTGAAGTCGTCAGGGCGGCGGGAGGAGGTGGGAGGAGGGGGTGGGGGTTGGAGGAGGGAAGAGAAAGTTTCAAGGAGTTTTTTAGGGTTGGAAGCAGAAGTTTGAATTTTGGTGCAGAAGAAAGCAGCTTTAGCAGCAGATAGAGAGAACTGGAAAGGAGAGATTGGAAGGTAAGAAGGTCCTCCGGGAGGTTGCCTTTTCTCCATTTGCACTCAGCCACTCTCAGGCTCCGTCTCTCAGTACGCACTGAGTCCGACAACCAAGGGGCAGGTGGAGTTTGGCGTGCAGGCCTGGAGGTGAGGGGACAGAGATTGTCCAGAGAAGAGGACAGAGTAGAGAGAAGACGATCAGTGGCAGTATCAGGGGATAGAAGAGAAAAAGATTCAGGGGCAGGGAGAGCAGAGAGAACACAAGAGGAAAGATCAGTGGGGGAGAGCGAGCGGAGATTGCGACGAGAAGAAACCATGTGGGTAGGGGGGGATGGGAGGAGGGAGAGGAGGACATGAAGTAGTGGTTAGAGAGATGAAGACGAGTGACGGAGAGGTTGGCAGTAGAACAGTGTCTGGTGAAGATTAGGTCCAGTTGGTTGCCAGCCTTGTGGGTAGGAGGAGATGGGGAGAGGGCGAGGTCGAAGGAGGCGAGGAACGAAAGAAGGTCAAGCTTCTCAGTCTGGATGTTGAAGTCACCGAGAAGGATGAGTCCAGAGCCATCGTCAGGGAAGTGGGAGACTAGTGTGTCAAGCTCCTCCAGGAACTCACCAGCAGGGCCTGGTGGGCGATAAACAACTGCAATGGTGAGCTTGACTGAATGAGAAACAGTGACAGCATGAAATTCAAAGGAGGAAGGAGAGAATTGTGGCAGAGAAAAGAGAGAGTATTTCCGTTTGCTGGAAATTAGCAGGCCAGTACCACCGCCTCACCTCGCAGCTCTGGGAGTGTGAGAGAAAGAGTACACATCTGACAGAGCAGCGGGCGTGACAGTGTTTTCTGGGGTGATCCAAGTCTCAGTTAGAGCAAGAAAGTTGAGGGAGAGCAAGAATGCGTAGCCTGAGATGAACTCAGCTTTTGGCACAGCCGACTGGCAGTTCCACAGCCCCCCTGCCACCACTTGCTCAACACGAGTTGAGAGAGTAGGATAGATGAGATTAGTGGGGTTGCGGCGTCTTTGTGTGACCCAGCGTCTGTGCAACCACCGGAAAGAGGAGAGGACAGGAATGGGAAGCAAACACATGGTACACAATCACAATACAATGATACGGTTTACGAAGAGAAGAAGCTCCTAATCTTCGAAGGTCGTTCTTTGAAGAAGTCGGGCTTGAAAAAGTCGCCTGTTGCCTTTGTTCGCCTAGCCTTCCTTTGCCTGACGCTTTCAAAACAGCAGTGGTTTTGAGACTGCTTCCACTGATTGCTAATTGTATGCCAGCAGTGCAGGCCCCGCCCAGGCAATTAACAAGGCAATTGGCTTAGCTTGGTGAAACTACCTTCAATAGGGTCTATGACACAAACAGAAACTGACCAAGTAGCAGACAATAGACTACTGATTAAAGCACTTATACTTAAGCAATCAAAGGACAGCTAACAGCAACCTGGTAAGCAAGAAAAATACACTCAGACTATTCTAGATGAGTCAAGTAGTTCAGAATCCCTCCAGAAGTTAAATACACTCTAGCAATTATTTAATAATTGGCTTGTCTGCAAGCTGAGACTGGAGAAAGAGTGCTGCAGGTTTGGATTGCTCTTTGTAAATTGTACCTGAAGGAGAAAGAAAGATACAGGAGATAAAACAAAACTTGGCTCTTCAGTCACCGCCGGTTTATAATTACAGCTCATGAACGATAATGGGGAACATATTTTCCCCCCAAAATGAGAGAGAGAGCATTTTCATCTTGGAATTGTAATTTAAAAGTGATCAATAAAGTTTAATCTTTTTTCCCACCCTCATTAATAACTACCAAAGATTACCTTGGTAATGCATACAGTCAATGTGTGATACTTAATTGATCCTTGTGGGGAAATTCTCTTTCCTTTTGTCCACGGGGAGGTGAGAGTGCAGGGTCAGCTGCAGGGAAGTGGATACTGATAGGGCTCAGCGTCTTGCTCAAGGACACTTCAGCAGGTCAGATGGTTGCCAACATGGGGGACTTCAACCCAGTGCTCCGGTTGAAGGACAGTCTGGCTCACACTCTGCATGCAGGGGCCATTGAAAATCATCATGAGACTTAAGCCTATTTCTTATATAGATTACATACATACAGAAGAAAAACTAATAAGTGTACCCTTCTGATTATTACATGTCATACTATTGGTTTCACACCATTTACCAAAATTACACCTTATCCAGTCAAATCCCACAGGTTTTAATTACAGCCTGTTGCCGGGTTAAAAGGCGAGCCACCGCTGCATTAATGGCACGGTTTGTTCCATTGCAAACAGCATATGTTCCCATGGAAAACCAGTGAACGTCTTGAATATGAATTTCAAGAAAAGCCATTACGAACACCGTGACATTGCGTATCTGTAATTGGAGGATGACAAGGGACACAAAAAAAACCACCCGCTGCCAAATACATTTCCCGTTCTGAGTCACCGGCGTTGTTCAAGTATAGATCTCCCGGCAGCTGGGTCAGACATTTACTGCACCCAGCAACCCTCTATCTTTCGGATAGGTTTACTGCAGGAGAAACAGCTCAGCAGTCTGACCAAGGACAACAAGAGGTCATTAAGTAAATCTACTCTCAGCAATTGTTGCCTTCCGCTTGCGCCCCCCCCCCCCCCCCCTCGGTCTCCGCCAGGGGCCCCCTGTGTGATGTGGATTGTTTTCAAGTAACAGGCGGTGAAAATAGCCATCTCATTATTTTTAATGGGTGTTTGCAATGGGGGCCCCCGTTGCAGTGGTTTGCTGTCATTTAGATGGCCCGGGCAGAGAGCGGGATGAAAGGGGAAAAAATGGATGAGGTGCCGGCGGGGTGGGTGGGGAAGAGACTCCTCTCATTCTGGCAGAGGTCTGCTCTAACTATTGTTGCTGCCACGAGAATATCCTAATGTGTGTTTACTTTGATCAGAGATGGGCAGAGAGGAGGAGGAGGAGGAGGAGGAGGAGGAGGAGCACGGATCGACGAAAGAACAAGAGAGAGAGAGAGAGAGAGAGACATAGACAGAGGTCTGTTCCCCTCCCGCTGAAGCCTGACAGTGTTTGTGTCTGGCTGTAACCCAGGCGGCCAGAGCACATGCTAATTGTGATCATTTTTCAATCTGCATTAGTCAGTTGGCTAGCGAGCTCATCTTTAAGCCCCCCCCCACCCAAACGCTGTGATTGGGTACACATATCTTCTCTAACCCCGGTGCTGCCCGGAGCCTGAACAAATGGCATTTTTCCCCCTGCATTTTCCATCTAGATGAGTTTTAATTAAGTCTCCTCGCCGCGCTCCCCCGTGGCTGCTCTAATCAGACCATGGGAGCGCTGCCTCTTTTCTCGCCCGCTTTCTGAGGGATCCCGCAGCATCTGTCGCCCCCCCCCTCCCCAACACACACACACACACACACACACACACACTCTCTCTCTCTCTCACTCTGATACCCCGCTCTGTCAGTCTGGCCTGCACGCTGGTAGAGACACAAAAAAAACATGGGCAACCGGGGTGAGCATTTAGATACAGCAAAAAAAAATAAAAAAAATCAGTGGGCGGTCGTGTCATTGATTAAGACGGGTGAGGTTATTACATTGCTTGGATATGCACAGATGCTCCCTGATGAAGGCGAGGAGGCCGAAGCGCAATGGAGTTGTAATTTATTGAACAAGATGAGAAGCTTAATCCTACTTTTTAGTATGAAGTTAATTTGTTTGGTATATGTATTGCGACTCTGGGGAAAGGAAAGCACGCATTGTAGTCACACTGTAACATTGCGCAACCCTTTTTATTGCTTTCACCGATCCTAACGATGAGCCCCCCGGGGTGCGATTAAGAGTGAGACAATGAAATAATGTGGGAGACCTCGGGCACACCCTCTATCTGGTGATGCAAACACATCAAATACTCTTACCAAGTATTGTTTCTCCAAGCAGGATATACAGTACACATACTACAGACACTATATTGTTGTTCAGGTAACTTGATTTGATCCATGGATGTCTTTGAAGATGAAAGCAACACAAATAATTGCCAAGAAAATCTGATATCGCAGGAGGGAAAATGTCTGGAACGGAAAGCTTCGTCTTAATTTGGAAGCTAAAGGTGAAACAGACGCCGCTCCACCAAAGGCCTCATTTGTGTTCTGCAGACACTTGAGGGGGGGAAGCCGCTAGACGTGGGACTCCCTCTGTTGCTCTTGGGATATTAAAAATAAATTTGAAATGTGAAATGTTCTTTTGCTTAAGTTAAAACGTTTTTTTCCCCCGTATACCAGCTGCATCCACCTGCTGCATCCACCTGCTGCATCCTAAAAACATGTAAGAACAGAACAGTCATTCCCTTGAAAACAAAAAAAAAAAATCCAAGGCAGATGTGTTGATTCAAACCTGGTCCAGGAACAGTCTGATCATAATAAAGTGAATCAATGGTAGATCGTACATGAATGGATACAAGCGGATTGCTGTGTTCCACTCCACTATGTGGCTTAATCATGGCAAACATCTGTGCCATCCACAAGCTTCTAATTCCCAGATGTGCAGGACTGAGGCTGTGTGTGTGTGTGTGTGTGTGTGTGTGTGTGTGTGTGTGTGTTCTGTAGGTGTGTGAGGTCTTAACAAAACCGCGTGTCAAGTGCTAAGAGGTTGCCGCACTAACGCAGAGATGAGAGCGATGGCCAAGCTGTGCATTCGAATCCTTCATCATCAGCTAGCAGATGTTGGTTACTGTAGTTTCCCCTTATCAATTTTTGTGACCGATGTGTTGAAGCAGTGAAAAAAATAATTTCATCCGATCCTTTACAAAGTCCCATTACAGGGCTAATTTATTTAGACCCCCTCAATGTGACTAAATCAATTTTTTTTTTAAAAGCTGGATTAGAGATGTGTGCAATTTCTAAAAGAAGCAGCAATGCGTTTCTCATAATTGTGTTCTTTGTTGTTATTGGAAAGAATGGTTGAGTCAAAAAATCCTATTAGAGACGCTTGGCAAGTTTGACACGTTACCGTCACTCATTTTCCCATTTATCAAATTTGCTGCTTGACATCCACCGTGTTCTGTGCTGGATCTGAATGAATGCATATATATATATATATATCTGTTACTTTACTTGACTCCTCACAGGCTTGTTATAACTACTGTAAAACACCTTGTGAGGACATTCTGATGCTTCTCACAAAGGAAAGTTTATGTTAGGTTTAGGAATTTGGGTTAAGGAATGCATGCAAGTCAGTTGAATATCCTAACGTGTGCAGGTACCGATGTCTCTCTCTCTCTCTCTCTCTCTCTCTCTGTGTGTGTGTGTGTGTGTGTTAATTGAAAAGAAGCAGGAGAAAGAGGTTATGCCTTTTTACACCGTGTGACTTTGCCGCAGCGCTGTTTCCAGACAAAGCTGTATTTCCTTCTCATTAACGGCTAAGAACACGAGCGCGTCTCCTTCTCCCCGCGTGGCGTATATCATTAGCTTCAGAACAATGCGAGAGATAAGCCCTTGTTACTGCAAGGCTACATCCGTTTAAGAGAAATTCCACAGAGATCTTGAGGAACGTCTTAGATTACACCCACATCACCTGCTATACCGAGCCACAAGCCAAAACTCCCCAACACACACACACACACACACACACACACACACACACACACACACACACACACACACACACACACAAGCAGGTCTGTGTTAATTCTATAATAATAAGGCCTGTTTGAAGCCCACAGCCTCGCAGTGAAAAATACCTCATTGTGAATGTTTCTGCGTCAGTCAGTCATAGCATCGCTGGGAGTGATGTTAAAAATGTACTTATTTTCTGATTCACTCGCTGTCAACAAAAACACACACAATTAAACACACAGGAACTCACAAGATTGAGTGTATACACACAATCAATACTTCACATCCCAAGCCATTTGAAAATTACCATTTTAATTTCACCACCCCAATCATCAAGCGCCGCCGTGCCGCGACCCTGAGAAAAGCCTGATCAGTAAAACCGATATGACAGACAATCGTTTCATTGTTCTAGCCATCCTCTCCGCAATGAAGCTGTGTTCTGCGGGGATATGTAGCCGCTCGCCAAGCCTCTTTCAATACAATATCTGTCACGAGCTGACAGAGAGTATTGGTACTTCCTCATTGTTCATGGATTTGTGTCTTGTGCCGCATTGCCCCTATGGTTTGTGGCTATTTTCATATCTCAATCTGATCCCCTCTAGGAAGAGAGACTAGCAACCTTTGCGCTTCTATCTAAGCACCTTCTAGTCGTTGTGCATATCCATTGTATTACTCATATGCTTGATGCAATTGAAAAAATATATAAATATAAAAATATAAAAATATAAAATATATATAAAATATAAAAAAATAAAAAAATAATAGAAAGTATTTATTTGTATTATCAAATGCACAACATAGCTTAATATTGCAATTGTTCCTATGAAAATAATTTGGAGGTCCAATAAATGTTTTCAAAAACTGAAGAAAACACATTTTTTATTCCATAAACAATTAAAACATAAATACCAAAACAGTATAATCAGTGTGTGAGTGATGGTGGTGCATGAATGAAAGATTTGTATGTGGGGTGTTGGAAGTATCAAGAACAAAATAAGAACTAAACAAAACCCAAACTACTTTATATCAGCCCCCATGCCAATCGTCAGGTGAGAGAGGGAAAACCCAGAGGCATCATGGGCTTTATAGGCCTGTCCACAGGTGTCATCAATTTATGATCTTTTGCTGCCGCCTCACTCCACTGTGCTGGTCTGACACAGAAGAGAACAGAAACAACAGGGCCGTGACAAAACAAAGCTTTCATGTGTGTGACATATCGCTGTCCTCCGATTCTGTACCACCAAGAATGTGAGAGTATGGCGAGAGGAGATATGAGAATCCCTTCTTGTGACGCAACATTTTTGGCTACCAAAGGCCACGCAATCATAAGCAGTTCCTGGCACTTCCAGGTAGGGTCCTTTCACTCCCAGGCGAAACAATTAGTGGATTACAGGGTTGTGCTTGTCAACAGTGAATGGAACCAGACCGCTAGCAAATTATGCCGGGGAGTCTTAACTCTCTAATCACCTTAGAAATGGGAACAGCATCAATTCGGGCAGCCTCGAAGACATTTTAAAGCACAGATAATGCTGCTGGTTTGTTCTTTTGTGTGTGTGTGAGTGTGTGTGTGTGTGAGTGTGTGTGTGTGTGTGTGTGTGTGTGGGTAAAAGGATAAATCGTAGCCCATCTATTGTTCATGGTTTTTATTCCTGCTTCAAATTTGGAGAGACAAAACATTATGAAAATCTTTTTAAAAGGAAGACGAGCACCAAAATGAGAAACAATAACTGAGAAAATCACTGTTTTATCAGCATGGCGGTGGGTTCTGCTTTCCACTGAAATTCAAAACAACAGCAAAAAAATACAAAATTCTGATCATTAAATTAAAGGCAGAGCATTTTTTCGCATGCATCTTTTCCGCTGCTTTTTCAGGAATTGATGTTTTCTTGATGCTAAGAGTTTATTTGGTGATCTATAATGTCAGATAGATGGCGGTTTAGCTGTGGACAGGATATTACACACCACTGCTGCCAGTAGGATTGCTGACTGATTTCGCCTCATCGCCATGGTATTCAATATCACTTTCATCACCTCTACTGTCACACGCACAAAACCCCAGTGTTTGGACGGAGACCGGGAGGATGGAGACGGACTAGGCAGATGAAGAGGATGTACGTAGACAGGTCGAGGTTGTGAGGAGAGCGGAAGGGAGGGAGGTGGGCGGTGGCGGCGGCGGGATGAACGAGGATGATGAACGACCGGGGCTCCAGGCAAAGTTTATCCTCAGGGCTTGTACCTTAGCTCTGTTCGCCGCCAGTCTGGAGGCCCCCGCGAGGAGGTTAGGGTCAGGCAGCAACCCAGATCGATGGGCCGGGAGAGGACCGACAGGCTCCATGCTGAATCCCTGCTGGATAATGTCATCCATCAGCCTGCTGCAGCCACCGGCACAGACAGAGAAATAGGCAGAGACAGAGAGAGAGAGAGAGAGAGAGCGAGCGAGCGAGAGACATGTAGACAGACAGAGGCCCTCTTGCGTCTTCCGTGTCTCCGGGACTTGATTTTAATAAGTGGTAAGAGGGAAGCAGGAACCCCCTGCACTGTCTCTGGCCCTTCAGACAGAAAGATAAATGCCAGGTCTGCCAGGGTCTAGTGGGACGGAGGGATGTTATATTACATATCTCTTGCCCCAGCGCTGATACATCATAGTTGCTATTGATTGGCCCCAGTACTGACAAGGGCTGCTAAATGAGATATTTCACCCTCGCGAGGGAACCCCGCTGTATTCATTTTCTAACCAGAGAAAAAGAAATGGCAATGTTGTTTTGCCTGAGGTTTAATTTACTTTGCTTCATGAAGAGTTTAGCTTTTCTGTGAGGGGTGGGGGGGTCTGAAATGATCTTCCCTCTCCAGAGGAAAGTCAATTCTCAGAGGCTCGTGGTGGTCCGACCCCCCTACCTGACTCTTGTAGTCCACATGTCACATGGCAACACTCCTGGCCCCCTGCATCCCTCCCTCCTCTAACAGTTCGCTCCATCTCTCCTCCTGACACACAACAGTGTTATAAACAAACTCATTTTAGTTTTTTAATTTAAGTCGAGCATTAAACAGCGAGATGACATTTATGAAGAATTACAATTAAAGTTGGGAACATAAATAATAATGGACATAATTAAACTTAAGGAACATGAATAATAAATAAAAACAGTAGATAAAAATTAACTGCCCAAGTCAGATTTTGTTTGTTTCTAAGATGTAACATATAATATTGTACTGCTACTTATACAACAGCTTTTTTATTTTCTGTTGTCAGGATCTAATCGTAATTTACCTTTTGCAAGTATATTCTACCAGTATAAGTATATCCTTTAGTTATATAACTTGCAGTGTGCAACACATGTCATGGTTGTAATATTAGTCAAAAGAGTTATGATTATGGCACTGAACTGATCTGAAATCCGCCCAGTGACCATGTTGCTTCATTCCACTCTATGAAGTCAGTTGACATTTGATGCACACAAAATATCAGCGGTGATTTATTTGAGATGTCAAGTTATATTAACGAGCAAATAGGCTACAACGACGAGGGAGTGGGATGAAAAGCGCATCCATAGTTTGACTTTCCTGGTGTGGATGACTGAAGGAGACGTTCAGCCTGGCAGTGAAAAGCAGCTGTATTAGATCTTCAGCTGTACAGCTTTAATTGTAACAGGCTAGTTGGATATTATCACATGAGATGTTTGGTAAGAGACAGACAAACCCGTTTAGCAAAGCTGGCTAACTAACAAGCAGCTGAACCGACCAGCAGATCCTAACATTACTCTATTTGACCAAAGTAGACAAAGCCTCAACAACATTAACTGGCATAGAGAGAAAACTTGGAGTCCCAAGTAATCTTGGAAGAGGGTGGTGATCTTTGACACCTAATATTACAGTACTAAACATTGATCTTGGTGCTGAATCCTCAGAGAGCTGTGGCCAAAAAAAGTCATTACAGTGGGTCAGTGTCCTGCCCACTGCCAAAATTCGGCAATATTTAAAAATACACAGGTATCTGTGATTAACACACATTTATCCTTCTTTTCTAGTACACAGGTTGGCTGCATCTTTGGCTGACACATGCGTATCCACATGCATCTTGCATGTCGAATATGTACCTCGATATATCATTCTCAAACTAATTTTGATAGCGTGGTATAATGGCTGTAGAATTGGTTTATTCCATGTGTTCTTTGCGTCTCCGGATATGATTTCCTGCGAACGGTGCATGATTGACTTACGACAAGGAGGGCCTCAACCAAAACAGGAAGAGAAATAAAGACATGTATTGATGCTGTCTAGTCCCACAGCGCCCAGCTAGGTGTGCAGCTTCAACTGTTGCTGATCACAATAAAGAATAGATCCACTCTACTATATTGCTACACTCCAATAGATTAGCTGTCTTTCAGTATCATAACAGTCTGTTTGCCAAAATGTGTCGTTAGCATTGCCCAAACATAATAAATTCTGCACCTGTTCAATCTAGTTGTAACTATTATATTTCTCTGGTAAAATTCTATGTCACACATGTTAGATATATTAGTATATTAGCCACTGCAGTTGCAAAGCTTCACACATTAGCGAGACTGACCTGAATTTGGCTCCCGGTGCCCCCAGGTCTCGCACCGTGGGAAAAAGACCTCTCATCTTTACACAAGTTCATTCATCTCCGAGCAAGCGGAAGCGAGTGGCGTTGTCGTCTTCGTGACAGTGATGTAAAACACTCGTACCACTCACGGACTCAAGGGCTCGCCGACGTCAGCAGATTTCAAACTCTACTGGGAGCAACTCTAGGTTCATTCAATTCAAACCCATGGTGAAGGCCAACATCCTCTTAGCTGAACGTCATGATTCAACCCCCACACACACATAAGCTCAACCACTGTGCTACTTTGCCAACTCCCCCCCCATATTATTCTAAATTCCACTGAAGAATAAATGTCTTCTCCAGTATACATTTTACTTTTTCTTCTTTTTTTTTTTTTACTAGGCTAGGTCATTCATGCTTATTCTGCTGTTCATACGTATTGGGAGCTGCTGCATAAAACCGACTGAATGCACATCAGAGACTTTGAATCAGGGGAGAGAGTCATAAATATCTCCTCATGATGACTTTATTTCTCGTAACGTACAGGTTTACAATTACGATCTGAAATGTGACGCTCTTTCAGCTGATGTGACAGAGAAAAAAAAACGATTGTCCATTAGAGACGACACCGATTTTGCGTGTAAAATCCAGTGATTCATAATAAATATGACACTTTGATTAGTTTTCTGTAGTTTATAATTACAATTGGTATTTATAAACTAGACAATAACACAGTAACTCTGAAACTCCATTACCGATTGTCATTCAAACTACCTATTTTCGAGTCGAGCCAAAGATAGACTTCAACCTTCGGGGTCAGTGCCATGGCTTTGTTCCACTGGAGATAATGGCGTGCCGTTGGTGCTAATATATTTACAGAGTCGCTATCTCCCCGTGGAGCGGTGTTTAAACTGTTGCTGTCCTTATCGGCGGTGTCCTCCTGAGCCAAGAACACAGATTCATTTAAAACCAATCCAATGTTCCAATCTAATCGCTCTCTGTCTCTCTCCTTCCTTCCCTCTTCCTTCTCTCTCTCTCTCTCTCTCTCTTTTCTTCCTATTTCTCTCTCCAGAAATGCCCCGTGCACAAATAAAGAAGGAGAGAAAAGCTCATTTAAGGCAGAGAATTGTCCCCCTCGGTGTTTGCTGTAATGAGAAAGTGCTTTTTTTTTTGCTTACTCTGTAACATTTGGTTAAGAGGTATCAGTTGGTGAAGAGATAGGTGCAGCGTGGGTCCAGGTTATCTGTGGAGGCCAGCCAGGGAGAGCGAGAGGAAGAACGAGAGAGAGAGAGAGAGAGAGAGGCTATAAAGACAAACATTCATTCTCATTAACTCTCCATTGAATTATTTAGCCAGTTGACTCCTTGTATCTCCCAACTGCACTGCTCTGCCCTTCAGCCATCATTAAGGCCGCTGAAGACTTTCCGTCTTGTCTTCCTCTTTTCTTTCTCTCTCCCTTGCTCATCCCTAGCTCGCTCGCTCGCAGACAAACACAACCATAAATGTGTATGAACACGACACACACACACACACACACACACACACACACACACACACACACACACACACACACACACACACAGTCTTATGTATGCACAGCGGCATTTGTTTTCCAGACAGCAGTGTAGCGACTCCTGACCCCTCTCCATCTCAGTCCATGCAAGTTGGTTTGTTACCGTTCTCCCTGACCGCTGCCCCACTGACATACATGATCACAGCCCGGGCAGGAAATGATGGCGGAGGGGGAAAGAGGGACCATGCGACCCCTGTAATAGAGCTTGACCCCACCGTGACTTCGGCGGCCCCAAACCTAGGAGACATACATATTTCTCTCTCTCTCTCTCTCTCTCTCTCTCTCTCTCTCTCTCTCTCTCTCTCCCCCAACTGTGTATGTGTGTGTGTGTGTGTGATGTGAGAGGGATAACACAATGTCTGCTCATCTTTTGTTGTTGCTATTCCTTTGGGAAGCAGGAAAAGACAATGACAGTTCACACACTTGGGAAAAAAAAGCTGTGACACGCGGAAACACTTCAGATTACTGGGAATTCACAAGGAACATGTGTTGTTTGAACTCGCTGATAAGGTTTTTTTTTGCCGTTTGCTAGTGAGCGTCTTCTTCTCCGGGTAAGTTTGTGATGCCGTTAATGGACTGAGGAAACCAAAAGCCCGAGATAATCCACCGGTAATTAAGTGGATAGGGACACTCCAGCCAGCAACAGAAAGCCAGAGAGATTGAGAGAGTGGGTAAATGAAGGCGAGGGAGCGAAGAGAAGAAGCCGTCAGAAAGTGATCTGTCAGCCATCGGCAAGATCAATATACATCTGCGCAACAATAGATCATCATTGCATGTCTTGGGGGCTGGGGATCATTTGGACTTTGTTGGGACTCATGTATTCATTGCTAAATGGAGGGTTGGGACTTAAAACACTGGGTTAGTGGACTACTGGTAGATTGACGTATTGGGCTTATTTCTCTCTCTCTCTCTCTCTCTCTCTCTCTCTCTCTCTCTCTCTCTCTCTCTCTCTCTCTGAACACAGCTGGAAGCGATCTGCTCCGAGAGCATAGAGGTGTGGAGGCTTTTCAGTTGGCTGTGGCAGAGCAGGGGAGCAGCCATCTGAGATGACCGGAGGGGGCAGGGTTGACACAACGCTCTCAAATGGCCAGGCGGTCTACCCTGAACCCCAACCGAGCGAGTGTGAGTCTAGTACTTGATGAGGCGGTTTGAGCTTAGTGTGGCTTGTCGTTCCTCCCCTATAGTCCTTGTGCTGTTATTTACACCCATTGTAAGCGATGGAGTTTATTGGCTTTGGTGCTGCCCTCTGTGCTGCACTGGAGTATCTTTATATTGCACTTTATGACCAGTATGTACATTAATTAAATGAATAATAGAGCCTCAAGAGTGTGGCGGTGTGTAATCCCAGTAATTAAAAAGTCCATAGCAGGTCTCAGATTGGTATGTGTGTGTGAATTATTGGATAGCATGAACCTGGCTTGGAGAGAACAAGGATAGATGTGTTGCTTTTTTATAGGGGATGTTTTTTTAACTAGCACAGTAAAGAGAGATGAGGTGGGCTGCTGTTAAAAGCTTATGCAGTGTGCCTTTGTCCTCTGTGCATGTGTTGTTAATGAATTTGTAACTATTGTATTGTATTCATCTGTGCATGTGTGTGTGTGTGATTGGGGGGGATCCATGTACCTGCTGTGAACGAGCAGACGGGGTTTGGTGACACACACGATTAAAACCGCCACGGCAACACACAAAAAAAAGAATTATACATGCAATTAAACTTGATTTGAGCTGACACTTTAACTTTTCTGTCACCAAAGCTGAGCAGAAATACATGGGAAAACATTGAAACCACTTGCACCTGAACTAACTTGGCAGAACCTTGTCAATGTCAAGACCTTTTTAAAAGCTTTTCGTAAAGCACAAAGAGTGTTCCTTATGTGAATGTAACCATTACACACACATTCAACCACCATTCAACAGCCAGGGTGGTTGGCAAGGACAATCCATGGTCGTGATTGTCAAGAGGATTGAAAACCTTCCTTACATTCATCTCCATCTAACCCTCATGACTGAAGTAGATGTAATATGTGATTTCACCTGGATTCACCAGCTCAGCCTGTTTCCTGCAAAGAGTAGGTTGCCATAGTGCTTTACATCACCTGTTGCGTAATGTTATTGTCTGTGTACAGTCTAATACCAGGGCAGTTTGACAACCAGAGATGTGATAGGGCCCTCCGAAGATTCCTCATTCCTCGTCCATGTGAGTTGAAAGTGCCACATGATGAAAATCATATCAGAAAACATAATCATCTTCACTACACTGGATTAAGAAATACTCATCAGTCTTTGTTTTGCTTATCAAATCTGTGTGTGGGAGGTAATTTGATGTGTGTGTATGTGTGTGTGTGTGTGTGTGTGTGTGTGTGTGTGTGTGTGTGTGTGTTTGTGCTATGGGTCCATTGATGCAGAGAATTTGTGTCATTCACCTTAATAAATAGAAAGAAAGCTTTAGGTAAAAACTAAAAAGTGAAAACCAGCTTACAAATTGCATGTAACTTGTTGGTTACATGCTTGCCTGCTTTGAGCATCTTGGCAAATGAAAATATACTAAAGAAAAATAGCTCACTGTAAATTAACATTAACATTACTGCTAACATATAGCAAGTTAACGTTGCATCCTCAACAAAGGACAAAAAACAAATGTTACAATGACATCTTAGCATATTCAAGCGGAAAATTAATTATTGCAGTGAATTAATTCCATTGCTCTCCGTCATCATAAAGTGGCCATTTTCATGCCACAAGGTAACATCACAAATGCAGATATCTAGTAGTAACCCATGTCTCAATAATACATGGATAAACTGATCTTCCCTCTGAAAGCCGATAGAAACGAACATATGAAAAACCAAACATCAACAGCAACACCAACTTGCCCACAGCTGAATTTCCTCAACTGCAATGCCAGTGATGTGATGTGATGTGATGAGGGCCAGGGACTGTCAGCCTGACAGAGAGACAATACACTACTCACTACATTTAGGCCAGAGCTGCTGCCAGAGACTTGTGCTGTCTTAGCTGCCTACTGCTCGATGAATACGAATCCCAGCGATTACTTTTTATCTCATCTTTTATCTCCCGGCATCCATCTTTTCTGGTTGATATCAGCAGAACATGTGACAAACCAGTGGCTAAATATGCAGGTTTATATCACAAAAAACAAGTTGGATTTTCTTGTAAACATAACCCAAGTGTGATCCGGTTGCGCGGCCAAGTTTGATTTCCTGTTTGTTTGCTTTTAATCACCACAGAAAAAGATTAGGTTACAAGCACACGCATTTCAGACAGGCACAGCCCAACAAAGACCCCTGAAAACACCACAGCAACATCAGCACATATGGATTCTTGATCGTCTTGCAATCATTAAATATTGTACTGTATTCATCTAATTTCTGTAATGCAAGTACATGTGAGTGTATACACACGCACAGTCACACCCTTCATTTCCAACTTCATCCATAACACTTTAAAAGAAAAATCTCAGAATGTGTTTGTACTTGACACAGATTGAAGAGGAGAAGCACTGCAGTAGTCTAGACAGGGACTCTTGTAAGAAGTGGCAGAAGAGTGTGAAAAACCTTGGAGATAATTACTTAATTGTAGACAGCAATTATTAAAAAGAAAAGGCAAAGCATAAAACTCCTCTAAATGTGACCTTAATAAAGATTATATGACTATGGGCTAGCTTCAACTTTTGGTTCACAGTCAGTTAAAAGTGTTTTCTTTTCTTGTTTTTGTTGTTTGTGGTCTTCTTCATCTCACATATTAGTTTAGAGAAAACAGCAAAGTACTTCTCAGAGTGAACCAACCAAAGTATGACAATAATTCTCCATAATACCATAAGTAGCTTAGCTAACCACTTAACACACAACCTCTAAATTCCCAAGTCATCAGTTTCAACTTGGGGGCTTCTTATGTCAAATCAAATTCAGACACTAACAGGCAGTAAAGAATAAATAAAGAATTTCATACATTAGGAGAAGGCAGATCTACAGCATCATTCATCTTTCCACTTTGGTGGGCTAACATCAAACTGAAATTCTATCTCTCCAAATATATACAGTGGTGGCCAAAATTATTAGAACACCTAACAGATCTGAAAATTGACCTTGACCTTTGACCTTTTCTTGCCTCCAAAATATGATTTCATTTCATAATGTTCATGAAACATGCAGATGGTTGCTCTGAGCACAAATATCAGTCCTACTGTTTTTATCCACTTTTAACTTTAATATTTGGTATGTCCACCTTTTGCAGCAATTACAGCAGCACATCTCTCTGGCATAGTATCAAATATTTCCTGAGAACTTGAACACTAATGTTATCCCGCCTTCTGCAACTCAAGCCAAAGGCTTTCCTTTGAATGGAACATTTGTCCTCTGTGCACTGTGACATTGACAGTGAAATAGGCCTAGCTTGTTTTTTGTAAGGAAAATGATGTAAATCTCCTTATGATGGCTTTATTCTATGGTTTATAGAGCATAATGATGACTTTGTATATATTTCATTCATTTTATGGGTATTTTAATGGCCAATTGAACAAAAACAACTGAAACCTCTTAAATATGCATTCTAATAATTTTGGCCACCACTGTATAGAAATATATATATATTTATTTATTTATATATATACCTTATCAATGCATGCAGATGGTGTAACCCAAAACATATTACTGTTAAGGAACAACTCTGTTGCCCGGACATTGAACTGATGGCTGTTAGCCTGTGGCCATACTACTTGCCGTGAGAATTCTTGCATGCCATTGTTTTGGTCGCAGCGCGGATCCAAACGGATCATCCGAATGCTTTCGTGGCGATATCAACCATGCCTCTCTCTCATCCACACTACCCACCTTCAGACAGTTTGTGAAGTGTCAGACTAGGGAAAATAAAACTCACAGCCTCGTCCACCTGAGAGCCCTCTATAAGCCCTTAGTACAACAACAACCGGGGACCACCAGGATGAGGAGATGGACTCTGGAGGACGAGGAGGCCCTAAAGGACCGTTTTGAGACATCAGTCTGGGATGAGTCCTGTGACTCCTTTGGAGAGGATATAGATGGGCTTACAGACTTCATAAGTGGTTACATAAACCTCTGTCAGGACACTGTTGCACCAACCAGGAAAGTACGCTGCTTTCCTAATAACAAACCCTGGATCACCAGGGACCTTAAGGCCCTTCTGAATGAAAAGAAGAGGGACTGTAGGAAAGGAAATAGGGAGGAGCTGAAACAGGTGCAGAAGGAGCTGAAGGTGAAGATCGAGGAGAGCAAAGGAGGAAGATGCTGGCTACAATGTGACCAGCCAGCCGATGGACGGGAGCCGAGCCGATTTTAACCTGACGATTTGAACCTGTTTTTCAACAGGCTGCTGCCCCACCTCTATACTGCCCTGTGGCTCCACCATCCCCTAGCCCCACTCCCCTCTCTTCCATTCCCCCCGGACTCTCAACCTCAACACAACCATACAGCATCAGCATCACATCCGACCAGGTGAAGAAGCAGCTGAAGAGGCTCCACCAAGGCAGCAGGCCCTGATGGTATCAAACCTGAGCTCCTCAAGGCATGTGCGGACCAGCTGCGTGGAGTACTCCAGCACATCTTCAACCTGAGCCTGAGCCTTGAAAGGGTCCCACTGTTGGGGAAGACTTCCAGCCTGGTCCCTGTGCCTATAAGAAAGGGCGTCCCAGTGATGCTTTTGGGAGCGCGATTGGGAGATTGATCTATTGCCAAGAATGAGCGGGGCGCGCTCCCACCATATTTAAAGGTGGAGCGCAACTTGGGAGGCAATTTGGGAGTCAGAATGGCAATCCGATCGGAGGGGAAATAAGGGAATTCTCAACACTGCTCATTCTCACTTTTTACACAAATTAACTTTTTTTACTCCCAGGAAGTTTTTTCAGATTCAGATTGTTTTATTATTCCTACTGTAATTTTTATTTTCAGTGTTATTCTCTGTCTCGGCTGCTGTAACAACAAAATTTCCCCCCGGGATTAATAAAGTACCTAGCTACCTACCTAGCATTTTTATTTAGTCAAGTCAACCCGAATATGTACCTTGTGGCGCAGCCATTTTAATTCTCGGCATGCTAACCTGTCCAATTTGATTATTCTCTATTCTGTCTTCACTCACCACCCTTAAAAACAGTTATCCACCACTTACAGACCCTGGGTACCATTAACAGAATGCAATACACAGAAATATTCTCATTTTGAATGCTGTGATATTTTAACCCTGCTGTTTTTGCATTTGCTGGTTTGATTGAGGCACCATGCATCATTTTCCAAATTACCAGCACAAACTTAACATTAATTTCCTCCGCAGGAACCAAATCCAGTGGTCCAGAAAGTCAATAGATATTAATTTGATTGGAGCAACATGTGAGGCAGAGGACAAAATGGGAGGTATTGCACTCAGGTGTCCAGTGGCTTCTCAAAGTGAACCGTGTGATTCACACCAGACTGGCTTATTAGCTGACACAGAGAAACCAAAGAGATGGAGGGATTGGAAAGACCAGAGCTCCGTTAATTGACTTTGCCTCCGCAGTTAATAAGGTAAGAGAGAAAAACTATAGACAGCAAAGGCTATTAGTGAGACTGCTGGCCATAATTAGACTTATGTAAAGGGTTCATCTTGGCTCAATAAAGAAACCAGTCACGTAGCTCTTTCTGTTTCAGAGGAGGCCATGCTGGGTGAATGAAACCTTGTGCAGAAAAATGGCTTTTCAGTACTTCTGGTGAGGGATAGGGAGGTGAGGCCGTTCTCTCTCGCTCTCTCTTTCGCTCTGTCTCTCTCTCTCTCAGCTGCTAAGCTACAAATGTAATGTTATTCCACAATTGCCCATCCTAGTGATTTAATGCTAAAGAGTGAGGAAATTCATCCCTGAATGATCTTAATCTGCAAGCAAATTCCTTTAATTGTAATGCAAATTGACTTCATTCGTACAGCATTACTCTCAATCTCTGGTAAATGGCACTAATTCTGTTAGATGGTCTCCCGCTCATGCTTAAAGCAGATAGCGCTGCGGCGAAAGTCTCACTGAGCAATTGCTTCAGAAATATACATGCCTGTGTTCATAGGCGCTTCACTGACGGCATTTATTTCATCTCATTTCACATTTCTGCTCATTTTCTCTCTGTCACTTTGCTTATAGACGCTGTGAGCGCTCGCCTCGTATTGTCATGACTAAGCCGCATTTTCTACTGCGGCGCGCTGAAAGAGTCTTTTCCCTTTTGCTTTGACAGGCTTCGTTATGAATGGGATGTAAGGGAGCTGCTGAGACCAATGTTGGGGATAATGATTTGTGATCGTGGAATAATCACATCACACGAATAGGCAAATGGAGGGGCCAAAGTGCAACGTATTAACACAGGAGCGGAGCGAGAGACACCTGCATGGAGAGAGGGAGAGAGGAGGAGATAACAAAAATGCAATCCAGCCAAGCAGCTACACTGGCAGTCAGGGATTAGGACGTCGCTGAGGGTGCATGGAGTTTTTTCACTGATTCTGCACAGCAAATCTGTTTATTTCGGTTAAACCAATTATTTCTGTTATATCAGTCCTAATCATAATCCACGGTCCATAAATCCTTAAATACATTTGCACCTGCAGTGTAAATCTTGCTGACATCTTCTGCATCTTCTGCTAAACAAGGTTGGATTTTACCCCTGAAGGAGAAACAAGGAGTGTTGTGAGAGTCAAAACTGTGGCAACTAAACAGGCACTGTAAGACCTTCAATGGTCAAATGTCAATCTTTTTACATTGGGTTGGTCAAATGTGACATTGCAAGTCCAAAATTGGCTTGGTGTTCCTGTGACCTATTCCCTCTAGAACATACAAAGATACAAGAAATTGACAATTTTTCCCTAGATTTTATTGAACTTCAGGTATGGGTTACAGTTCACATTGGGTTAAAATTTCCATTGTGTTGAATCAGTGTAAATCTAGCCAGGGAGCCACTGTGCTGACTCTTTCGGATTGGCCCTCTCAGTTATCAGGAGGAAAATCACAGGCATCCAACCACAAAGAGACACAGTGGGCCCGGGCAGCCAGCAGTGAAAACAAATTGGTACTCAGGAGAGCTGTACTGCCTCCTGCTTTGCTACCTGTTCCAGTTTGGTGGGGATGACATAATACTCCAGCTGCTGCGGTGGTGGTGGGTCCCCCTGGAGTGTGTGTGTGTGTGTGTGTGTGTGGACAGGTGGCCATGCGTTTGGGGTGTAAGCAAGACCATCGCGATGTGTGTTCTTACCCACAAGCTCAGCACATTGTCTCCACACACATTTATCTCTGACGCCAAAACACGCAAAGGTCAAGCTGAAATGGTTTGTTCCCATGTAAAGGCTCATGTTGACATTGTGTGCTACAGGAACAAAGCACCTCAGCGGTATTCCCTGTGGGTTTAATGTGTTGTTCTAAACTACGCTTTACTCCCCCGGGGACAATGCATTATATACGATGTGTTACCACACACAGACAGATGTGCTTAAATTCTCAAGAACCATTCATTCCTCGGTGTGTGTAGCAATGCCTCCTCCTGTCTTATGCCCTTGTAAATTTGACTGAACGTGCAGAGGAGGCGCATAACCTCTGGGGGCGTATTACACTACAAATATGACGTATGCCGTCTACAGCTTATGATTCTAAAAGACTTGGGACCCAAACTTGTGTTGCGGAAAGATTAAAATGGGTCCCCAAAGAAACTGGCATTACAGCTACGGTGTCATGTTGCCAAAGCCTTTCCAAATCCAAATCCTTGCAGAATAAATGATCATTCTTGACAGGCTGTACATTAGCGGCCTACGTACAGGACAAATTGTTGGATTAGAACACCCAACAGCCTGTGAAATCGGTTTTGGATCGCAAGACATGGTTCTGCAAAAATACTGGAAATGGTTCAAAAAGGTATGTTCTAATATAACCTGCAATATATGACGTGTTATCGTCTGCATATCAAGGCCTCCTGTTTAACACCAACACAGGAAATGAGAGAGCGGAGTGAGTAACCTTGAAATATATCAACAAAAAACTGAGAGAACTGGAAATTGTTTTAAAAAGTGTATATAATATATATATATATATATATATATATGTGCAGTGCAGTGTGCAGTGCAGTGTTGCGTGTAGTAAAAAGGTAAGTCTTATCTGTAGCTGCTTCATCTCAGACATCTTGCTAATGAGGACGGGAACGTTGAGCAGAGAAGAGACCTTTTCCATGTTCCGGTTACACAGAGAATAAAACCTAAGGTTAAATTCAACGATGGAACGATGGATGAAGATCAGCCACGGTTCACGTCAAAGAACAGTTGACAAGAAGACGATTGAATGAATGCGTGCTTCAGCAGACACACGGCACATGCTCTGTCATGCTGTCAACCTTGCGTTCGATTCTGGAAGCATCTTTCCCCCTGTCACAGGTCGTTCATGTCCTCTACGACAACATCATCCTGTGAAAAATGTGACAACAACGCTTAAGACAAGAATTTGAAAAGCTAAAGGCTCCATGTGCTCCACACTCCTTTACCCCTAACCTTCGCAGAAGACAATAACTACTTTCATCTCTTCACGCAAAAAAAGGCATGACTGGTGTCTAAGAATAGGAGAGTTTTGCCGATTAAAGCTTTATAAATGAGATGCTCAAGAGGATCCATTGTCATTGACTGTTAACCACTTGCCAGCTCAGTGCCTCTGAGTGGGTTAATAAACAACCCTGGAGTCTAGGAGACGTGATAAAATGAAAGAGCAGAAGGGAGCCACGTCTCTACGTCATGCTCTGTGGAGGAGAGACCTTGACGAAGTCTGGTGGAAATATGTGTTTCTTATTGGAGACTGTTAATCAAAACACATTCCAGATAGAAGATGAAGGAAGGTACCCTCATCTCAGCAAGGTCACGATGAAGGTCGTCGTTGGCTCTCTCCCTTTCTCTCTCTCTCTCTCTCTCTCTCTCTCTCTCGCTCTCTCTCTCTCTCCCCCACACACTTTCAGCTGGAGCATACAGCTTGTTATGAATATCCATGCCCTTGGGAAGGATGTCCCTGATGGGTAAAGGCTTAAAATACAATTGTGATTGCATTCAGTGCACAGATCTGGATCACGCTTTGAAGACGGATTAGAGTTTAGATTGTGTTTTTTTGTTTTTTTTTGCACAAAGGGCTTATAAATTTAAAAAAAAACAAAAAAAACAAGACAAAACAAAACAAAACATCAACCTGACGAACACAAACTGATCTGGGAAAACAGTTTTAAATTCGACAAGGGGGAAAACAATCTAAAAGAATCTGCGAGTGGCAATGTGAGAGAAGCGACTCACAGCTTCCTGTCTGGGACACAGAGACGGAAGAAGAATTGCCTTTATTCGGCAAGCATGTACCAAGTATATGAGACATTTTCTACGGAGTTTACGCAGACCGCGATCTGAAACCATTTTGTACAGTTTATTGGAGACATGCATGTTTTGACGGATGCCGGTAGCAGCCACAACGTCGACACTCGTGTGTGTGTGTGACTACAGTGTTGTACCGGAGGAGGACGCCGTGGCCAGCAGGTCTGAGCTCTTTGATGATGGGTGATCAGAGTGATGAGCTGAGGAAAATAGCAGTTGATGGACGGTGGGAGAGAATAAAACGATCCTTTAGGCCTGGTTGAATATATTGCTAATTACCGCCAATATCTGCCAATGGCCCATTCGACGTCCGTCACAGGTTCAGGGTGTTACTTAACCTTGCAAAGCCTAAAGTAGAATGACAGTGAAAAAGATAATCGAGTGGTCATTACAGATGAGGATCCTGTGTTAATCGGTGCTAAATGATCATCTAGGAGGGAATAAATGAGGCTGAATGGCTGAGTGGGAGATGGCGGTTGGAGGATATTAGTATCATTATTATGGGATAGTATGGTTGCTACTGGCATCCTCTCCAGAAACAAAAGTTAGCGGTGAAGCCGTGGAGAGGAAATCCTCCATACTGGCCGGTTCTAGTGAGGAAGTGAAATGAAAATGCTCGATCGATGGATGGTTTTGTTTTTAATAAACCGCAGAGAGGCGGGAGGGAAGGTCCTCGTGTCCTCATGTCCTCACCCTGCCAGTCCTCACGAGCACGTTTTATAAACTCGTAAAGTTTATTTTGCAACTTTATAACCATCAAACTACTCGCCCGTCCTTCCTTTCAGCGCTCACCTTGTCCTACTTCGTCGTTTCTCGCCTCTCAGAGAAAACGCTCCTCCGCTTACCCACGAGCTTCCCGGGATGAAACGAAACGAAATGAAACATGACGAATGAATCAATGGAGCGCACTTATGAGGCAAACTGACACGCATGCAGAAATATTCGCCAACACACACACACACACACACACACACACACACACACACACACCGCCGTAGTTATAATTAAGTGGGAAGCTGCTGCGATGTAATGTTGTGGTTAAGGCAATAACATAGCCTGAACCAATCTTCTCCTGATGACAGTCACCCAGGGCAGGTTAATAAGCAGTCAGCTGTGGGTGTGTATGTGTGCATGCGTGTGTGCTGATGTATACGCGGGTGCACGCACAAACACCTGCATCCATCTGCTTGGCTCATCTTTAACATCACGACGCTGAGAATCTATAGGTTGTTGTTGTTGTTGTCTGCTGCCTGCATTAGAAGACATTTGACGTCCAGCCTGAGCCAAAAATGAAGGCTTGGAGTTGCACACACCTACACAAATGCAACGCGATTCAAAAATGAGCCTCGTTACTAACTGAGACACGACGTAGAAGACAAGACAATGGGCTGTTAAGTCTGACTGCTCATCAAAATAGCTTGGAAATGTGTGTGTGTGTGTGTGGGTGGGTGGGGGGGGGGGGGGTTGTTAAAAGCAGACTATGATCATTAAAGCTGACAAGCTGACTTTGATCATCAAACTGAAATGCATCCTAAAACATATTGTATCCCCCATGTTCCCAGAGAGGCTTCATGTCAGGAGAAGACAAAAAATTGAGCGGCTCCATTGACAATGAAACAGAGGCGAGCTGAACTTTGTGTCAGTGCAGCACTAAAGAGGTGCTGTATGAACCAGAAAACATCAACAATGTGTTGTTCTGCGAGATGTGGACTCTCTCTCTCTGTCAGTCTGGACTCTACTCACACTTTCATTCATTATTCATTCACCCCATTCATCTCCTCTCCATCAAGAAATGAAAGGGTCTGAGGGATGGAAGCGTTATTAGGCTCCAGCGTATCATTTCGTGAATCACGCCCATTCACAGCCAAACAATGAATACAATCAAAAAAGAAAACCCACAATTTCATTCGACTGGCTACAAAGAGCTGCTATTGGTGAGAGGTGTCGGGCAGTAGCCGGCGCCGGCGACTTTACTTGTGAGAGATTCAGCACCGAGGAACCAGATTCATGAACAAGTGTTTGTTTTGGCCTGTGCGTGACAGACAGTGGGATGCATATGTATGACTTCTCACTGACGGGTCTGATGCATCTTGATGCAGACAGACGGAGAGGAGTCAGATTCGTCGCTCATTCTGTCTCGAAATGGATTCACAAAAGGAAGGACAATTCTTTCTGGTACCCTGGTGATGTTAAATCTATTAGTAATCTCTTTTTCTGAAAACAAGTTAAAAAAAAACAATTCTGCCAATGGAGTGAGATAACTTCACCTGTTTCCAATACAAACCAGCTTGCTTCAGTAGTTTTCTTGATCAAAGTGGAGGGACTGGAGTGGGACTCAGTTCAGACAATTTATAAAAAATATATATATATATACTCAATGGGAATTACCTGGTTAAATAGGTTAAATACAAAATAAATCAATTTACCATCTCCCACTCACATCTCCTCCTGTCCTCTACTATACCACATCCTCCTCTGTGTATTTAATATCCTGTGTATTTAGTATCCTGTGTATTTAGTACTCTATGTATTTAGACCTGTAGTTTGCAAGCTACAAACTTAGTCCTCAATGTAGACTAGACTAGACTTTTTTCAAATTTCCTTTCCAAACTACAGATAATATCAAATGAAAAAGCACAGGTACAACGTCATTTTAAGGATCCTAGCAACCTCCAGGTGGGTTTTGTTGTTTTTGTAGGGGTGTGTCAGTAGCAGGGACTATCACCAGTCGATTCAGTCGGGTTGGTCAGTTTCTCTTCATGCAGAAGAGTCTGAGGACCACACACTTGTTGACCCGCCGGGACTCTTCCTGCCTCTCACCCCATGTATGGACCTGCTTTATCCCGCCTTGTTTCAAGATCTCAACACTTCTTTCTCGAAAAATTCCTAAAACAAAGGAAACTGCATTGGAAAGTGGAATTATCTCACATCGCATTGACAGAATTATTCACTTTTTAATAAGAAAAAACAGATTAGTGTCTTCTGATTGGCTGAGTGAGATGGGATCATGATTCATTTAATAGGCAAACAGAGGTGTCGAAATAATGAACACAAATTACATGAGCTAACATTATTATGTGTGCACACTTCCCTACAGTAGTGTGGCTATCCAGCGTGAACACAAACGGCAGAACAGCATTGTGGGAATTTTCAGTAACGGCTTTATTAAATTAGTGCAAAAGACAGACGTAACTCATTCAAAATGTCATCTTTTTCTTTCAGGGGGGTCTTCCACACAAACCCACACACACTACTTTGTTTTTATGAGCGCAAGAGAAAAAGCAAAACTATCCACCACATCATATCCACAGCCTTCGTTGTCTTCTTATACATCTTCTTGTGATTTAAAATGAGGGGATGGATGGATGGACAGTGGATGGGGGGCGAGGGGGGGGGGGGGGGGGGCAGAATTGATGGCAAGACAATATAACCTAAACACATGACAGTCTACAAATCAAGACTCCTGATGATGCAATTGATCACATATTGTCAAAAAAAGATGTTACATTAAAAATAGTCAACACATCGATACCATTAGAAATAGTGCCTAAAATTCACAAAAAAAGGGTTTCCTCTTTTTTATTTATTCAGTGTGTGGGTGACCAAAGAGCTTGCAATCAAAGTACATAAGTTAATCAATACTGTATATTTATACAATGGTAAAAAATAAAATATTTATATAATAGTTGTTTTTTTTTTTTAAGGTTCACACCGTTACTATAAAGATATACTGTTTTCCACTCCATGACAACTAATGCAATAAAAACAGAAGCAAATCGAAGAAACGACTCCAGAGAGTTTTTTGACTTTTGAAGGCTTATGGCTACCACCTTGTCCTAAGAGACCACAACCACTGCAGACAAAGAAACAGGCTTTTTTTCCCCCCACTCTTCTTAAAGAGGGGAAACGAGATCAAACACAGTCATCTGTGACAAGAAAAATAAAGGAATACATCAAAAAAGTCAATGCATCTCCCCAACCGGGACAGTAGCTCAGCCATCGCAGTGTTTCCTGGCCCACGGAGAGAGAGAGAGAGAGAGAGAGAAAGAGAGAGAGAGAGAGAGAGAGAGAGAGAGACTGATAGAGGGATGCATGGCGGGTTGTTGCAATGATCCATAGAGACACAGAGGAGGAAGGAAGGAGGGATAGAGGGAGGAAGAGGAAGAAAAGAAGGAACTAGAGAGGTTTTAATAAAGGAATGGCGGTAGCTATAAGAGGGGCCAGAGGGAAAGGAGATGGTTTTGAGGAGGAAAGCCGGGATGGAGACAGAGGTGGGAGATGATCCAGGATGAAGTATATTCCTAGCATTCATTCATTCTAGTATCAGTATCAGTATCACATGTTGTTTCAAGTAGCATAGGCCATGAACACTGCTAATGGCCCAAAGTTTGTCTGCCGAGGTGACGGTGTGGTGACAAAACTGTAAAAACAAACGCAACAGGAGATGACAGTGGGACGAACAACAGCAGAACAACAAGGGGTGTTGGGGGGGGGGGGGGGAGAGAAGGTAGAAAAAAAGGGGTCAACGTCAGTCAGAGGGGAGGAGAGGGAAAGAGAGAAGAATGAACCTGGGGAAGGAGAGACGGAGGAGAGGAGACAGCAGGGAAAAGAGAGCGGGATGAGGATGGGGTGTGAACATTTTCACAACACCAAAGAGTGTTGTACAGCGCCGGTGGGGGATTGTGTGTATTTCTCTTGTTTGATTTATCATGGTGAGACGATTTCTTCTTCTTCTTCGTCTTCTGCTGCTGCTGCTGTTGCTTCTTCTTCTTCTTCTTCTTTCTTCTTCTTCTTCTCCTCTCCTAAGCCTGGGTTGCGTGGGGGAGATAAGTCGTTGCTTTTCAGTGTTGCAAAAAGGACTACGGGAGGCTTCGGCAGGAATCTACAGGCCTGAGAGGAAAAGAGGGGAGGCGAGGAGGAGGAGGAGAGCGGAGAAATGAGGAGAGGAGGCGAGAGGGGGAGACGGGGAGAGTGGGAAAGAAAGGATAAAAGAGAGATAAAGTCAAGGTCATCACCGAGACAGATCAATTGCAATCAATTATACAGGACAGGTGATGGTATCACATCATTAATGATTCAGTAAGGACGGAACAGAGAAGGTATAATTGTACACCCTTGGTCCACCTTTAGACAATAGCAACTAAGTAATTGGCCTTAATGTGAAAGTCCACCCTGAGAGTCAGCATGTACTATTCCCATGAGTCCAGACAGTTCAATCAATATGGGCGAAGGCAAGCGACTCTCTCTCTCCCAAAGCTAGACCGCAGGGAAGCACGACTTTGATTTATCATGTCATCAAGAATCACTTTCTGGAGCTGCTTCGCTGGAAATAAATTGAGTGCTGACGTCGTCCATTTCTAGAATATTAACATTTTTATTTTTTTTAAACTTCAAAATGAGTTTACGGCGGCTCTGAACCAGAACGGTAGAGACTCTCCGAGCTTAGTTTCTGTTCCGGATAGCTTTAGGAGAGACACGTCACTAGAAGGGAAAGCATCAGAGAGTTAGCGTACTGTGTGTTAATGTTGATGTACACTGTAGTTTCCCCTTTAACACTGGCCGTACAGCCGGAGCGATGCTAGTACGATAGCTTAGCTTAGCATAGTGATGTTCTCCAGTAATGTGACAGTTTGTCTCATCAGTCTGGTGGAATTGCTTACAACGAGTAGGAACAAAATTTGATACAACAAACAGGCACACACACACACAAGCTACAATATGAAATCTGAGAGTTTATTGATTGCCTCTCTGCCAGCCATCTCCTCCTAGTCTGCTCCTCATTTCTGACATGTTCGAGAAGGCCGAGCGCTCTCCATTTCTCTCACGCCGTCTCTTTCCCGTCCTGCCTTTTCTCTCTCTCAGACTATTTTCTGATGTGCCGCAGCGTGCGGGGTTGTTATACGACCCGGGCGCGAGCGTTAGAAACCCAGGCCACAGAGAGACCCGACAACGTTCGGATTCCAGTTTCTGTTGCTAGTGGAGACCGTAAAAGGTCAACCCAAAGCGTCAGCAGTTATATTGCAACTTCAATGTGATATTTCCATGTGCCAGAGGGCGGGGGGGTTTGTTAGAATGCTTGCCTGTTTTGGACGCCCGCAGTGCCCTACAAACTCCCTTTTTGTGAGACATTTTTTGAGCGGTAATTGCACTTCACAGGGGACGGGAACACTTCACCACCATCCACTGCATACTTCACTACGGCGCCACGGTCCACAGGAGACAAATTCAGGTCAGGCCAGTCATGGGTGAGGTGCTTCACTCCTCTGTACTCGTGTGCGATCAAACCCCTTCATGGTGTACAGCGCTTTTCCACAAAAAAACAAAAAAAACTTCAATATTGAGCAGTATGCGATTAAAAAGGAAGTAAAGGTTGTATTATTGTTCAAATTTAACTATAAATCTTCACACCTTAGCATGGATTTTTCACCCTGTTCCCATAATCCTCCATGTTTTTGATGATTGATGTGCTGTGATACACTGTATACAGCTAGATCTTTTTAAGATTGTAGCCTAGCATTGCTGCATTCTCCATAGGAGACATTCAGACAGCTGAGCCAGAGAGCTGAGGTCAATTAATCCATTGATAATTATGTCTGTACATCATTGCCGTAAATGCGCCGCGGGGCTGTAGAGAATCTGTACTCGTCTCTGCCTACCACTGATTTTAGTACACTATATTTTCCCTTTCGATGATAAAGGTCGCAAGACACTGTGCGCTACATCCAATATAAACGTACGTGTCAAAGTGAACGCTTGTAACATAACTCACACTCACAAGCGCCAATATTATCCTGACGACTGTGTTTTACAAGTACGCTGCGAGTACAACAGATCCAGCGAGTACGGCGAGGAGAGGATCAGGTGTACCATGAGGATTCTACCTTACTTAACAGGCTTACCTTTAAGCCTTTGCCTTTTTACTGCTAATCTAGCAAAACGCATGCTCGCAAAATGTGGTGTAAAACAAACAATTTGGAGGTGGTTAATTTGTCATAGCTTGTGTTTGTTTCTAAAGGGTTTACCGTTGCATTATTGCGTTACGGGTTTCTTTTCGGAGTGGGCCGCACTGTTGCACTTCCTGTTGCGGTCACAGCTCTGTTGTCCCTTGTTTAGGAAGTTGGCAGTCAACGTCAGACTAGCTCAGAACGCGTTTCGACTTGTGACATGCCAATATGTCTTCCTGTCATTTTCCTTTTTCCTGTCCCTGTCCTCCCCCCATCTCTGACTCTCTCTCTCTCTCTCTCTCTCTCTCTCTCGACCACAGTGTCCTCCAAATATGATTAGGGAGCAGTCTTGAGAAATGCGAACCATAATTTTGCCAGACGTTCTGAAATGAATTGGCCTGTACACTTCAAGAAAAATTCTGAGGCGATCGAAGCATGCCCGATTCGATGGCCTGAATATCTAATACGGGGGAGATATTGATTTTTTTCTCCTCCTTGTTTTTCTTCCAATGGCCCTTTTTCATAACGCTCAGGCCTAAGTGTTTCCAAAAAAGGATATAAAAGTGGAGAAACACTCGAAGGCACTCAAGCCTCAGATATTGGTTTTTGCAAATCTAATGAGACTTTGGCAGCCCTGTTTCACCTCACATGAGGAACTGGATATATATGAGGCAATTTTATCCCCCTGGCTAAAGAGTCGAGGCCTTGACATGAAAATACATTGCCGAATCAATTCACCCCGGCTCTCTCCCAGACACAGGGTATGAACTCACGGGGTCAGGAGCAGATGAAGAGAGAATTAGACAGAGAGAGGCGGAAGAGAGGGAGAGAGAGAGAGAGAGAGAGGGAGAGAGAGAGAGAGAGAGGTGGGCAGAGGGTCGTTGATATGGCATTGAGTCATTTTGGTGTAACAGTCAGCAGAACGACTTGGAACACCACTCCCATAAAGGAGAGCAGTGAGAAGCTGTTGCACATGAATGCACACACACACACACACACACACACACCTGTAAATAAATGTGTGAGAATGACGTGCATCATCCCCAGCATATATTCTCACATCTATTATCTGCTGCTGAGAAACGTTCCTCTGTCCTAGTTTGTTTACAGGCGCAAACCGAAAATGCTGAAACCTATGCGCTATAGTGCAAACAACAACAGAGAGGAAAGAAGATGTTTTTGTTCAAACCTCTTATATGAATAACCTGTTGAACTACCACAGTGATTCACTCATCTTGACTCCTCTTACTGTTGCCACTTATTGTGAGTCTCTCCGGGTAAGAGCGTCAGCGTAATGCGTAAAAATGTCAATTTAACAAGCAGCGGGAGGTGGGGAAGAAGCAAGCGGGGCATTGGAGAGGACGGTAAAGATCTTCCAGCCTTTCTAATTGCTGAGAGGAGAGGGGGGGATGAGTTTGTTAGCCCAGGTAAGGCATGGCTGTTAGACGAAAACACAATGTGTTAAAGCATGAAGAAACATTACAGAGGAAGTGAGAGGATCCGTCCTTGTAGCGCTTGAGAAAGATGACGAGCTTTAACCAACTAGGATCTAATGATGAATTAAATAACACAATAAGTTACTTATCATATTATAAGTATTTGTTACTGAACAGTACAGTATTAGTAATGACATCAGTGAAGAATGCTATTGCTAATACATCATTACATAATGTTAACACATGTAGTTAGGTGTACAAAACTACACTATTTTTTCAAATTATGTTATTTGTTGATAATTAACAAAAATGCTTCATTTTCAATGTTAAATTGTTGCACTCTTATTTTGTTTATGTATTATAAATGATTTGTTGGCACATTTGTTAAACATCTGGTAAACAGTTGTTTTTGCAGCCGTAATCTAAAGTTTAAACTTCATGTACAAACATGGATAATGGGGTTTTTAAGCCATTTGTGAGCTTTTGCTAAGTACCTCTAGTCCTTTATATTCATAATCCTGAAATCCTGCTGTGAATGTATTCATAAATTGTTTGCTACTCATTAATGAAACTGTTTGAAGCCCCTTATCTAAAAATAGAAATGATCATGCAGTGACAGCAATTTGCTGTATTCACACGGTGGCCATATTTGATTTATGTCACACTTTGGGTAGGGAAGGCCAGAAGACAGCGAAGCAGATGGAAATGGAGTCAGTGTTAACCAGCCTCTGGACAAGAAAATTAAATACAAGACAAAAATACTGGATACTGGAGGAAATTACTCCAGACTGTCCACATCCAAGGCTACAGCAACTGGATTGAAGGGAACATGCATGATGTTGATTCATAACAGTAGCTAATGTAATGTTAGCAGTCAGCTACTTCATGTTGTTCATATACTTTGTTTGGCTTCATCCTGATGGCAACAATATTTCTTATTTAGACTATTATTTTTTGCAACTTATGATTAGGCGCTACAAAGACCTGTACAACTCCCTAACAGTTGTTTAAGTACTAATAAATCATTTATAGTACATGAGTAAAACATGAGTGCAGTCCAGTGCAACAGTTTAACATAAACACATAAACAATGAATTAATTATTAATTTAACAATTTATTTATTAATGATCAACTAATAATTCATAAATCATTTGTAAAAATAGAACTTAATGGATTCCTAAAGAAGGGTATGTAGGTTTAACTATATGTTAGCATTAGGTTAACATGTTAACTTTATGTAGTATTCTCCACTTGTGATAATACATTTGAACTAATGTCCTTACAAATGCTGTAGTACTCAGGTACTGATGTGTAGAATTTGATACGTAACTTGCTGCTATTTAATACCTCAGTCGCTCATTGTTAAGGCTTATAAAATGTCATTGTTACCACAGTCGTTCATAGCCCTTTGTCTTATCAAACACCCCTTTATTGAAAGGGACTTTTCAAATCTCGGTTCAAAGAACAAAAACCCTGCAAAGCTTGATCTGAAGCCAGATTCCGCCCACTACCATGAAAACAACTCTCTGACAAGAGGTCCCATCAAAGGCAGCCGTGAAAAAGCCATATTTTTACTAGAGTAACTAAGCCCCTAAACACCCCGCCTCACTAGCTGGAAGGGGATTAGTGTAGAGCTAGAGAAGGGAGAGGAAAAGTGGCTGTCAGAGCAGAGCAAGGGATCAGAGAGGAGGAATAGTGTGTGGACTAAAACCCGGGAGGATGGAGGTAAATTAGTGGCGTCTGGGTTGGGAGTTGTTTGTTGTGTTTAATGGTAAATGCTTCTTTTTATTCCACCCTCACATTCTCCTCTCTTTCTTACTCTCTCTCTGTCTGACTCTTGGAATCTCATTATTACTCTTGCTGAAATGACAGAGAAAGAGACACACACACAGGGAGAGAAGCAGTTTTTCCTCCAGTGTATTACAAGTGCAGGCAAATCTATAGCTGAAGCCAGTAATCTTGCACGGAGAAGATTGTAGCATGCGGTTTGAGCTCGGAGGCCTCCCTAAATTGAACACAGGCGGGGTGAATAGGTGTAGTGTTGGATGTTATTGGTGCCACGAGAGTGTGAGTGTGTGTGTGTGGTGTGAGCAAAATAATGAGTGGGACTGTTCACCCTGACATTTTCATTTTATCACCTCCTTTTCACACATGCTTTTCTCGTAAGCCAAATACATGTAACCACTGTGGGCGAAAACATTCATCTCCCAAGGCTCCCACAGCTCCCATATGGGCAAAAAAAATAATAAAAAATACACACTATTTTCATACTGCCCATCTTACTGACGGCTTCCAACCAGGCTGCTGCTGAAGAGAGACAGTGCACGCAATGTACAGGAATGCAGTGCCGATCAGTTCACGTGCACACAGATAGGGGGCAGTGTGGTCATCTCTGTTGTGGTTTTTGCCATCTGTGATTTGTATTACAATCTAATACTAAGCATTCCTCAACGTAATTGACCCAAGTCATACAGAAGTTGTGTCATGGAAATTTAAGATCCGAGATCCCAGTGTGTGTGTGTGTGTGTGCACGTGCATATCTGTGTTTTTTTGTGTTTACATGTGTGCAAGGACTTTGCATTCACAGCAGTGTGGGGGAACACTGTAATTGTTTACTACTTGTCTGCTAATCTGTATTTGTGTACTGTATGTGTATGTGTGCGTGTGTGTGTGTGTGTGTGTGTGTGTGTGTGTGTGTGTGGGAGTCTATGGCACGTCGATCACAAAAGAAAAGCTTACAATGGAGGAGAGAGAGAGTAGGCCCCTGCAAAGCCCTGGGATTTAGCTGCCGATCCTGCAACAGCAAACAAAGGTCTAGTAAGCATTAGAAGACATATGTTGGCACTCTATACACAAACACTGACTCTCTCTCTCTCTCTCTCTCTCGCTCTCTCTCTCTCTGTCCTGCAGGCTTACATGCATTATTTAAGGGGCTGAAAAGCAGCCCCGGTGGAGTGTTATATGGTTGAGAGGTAGGACAGAGAGCCATTGAGGATATGGCATCTACTTTTGGCGGTGTTGCTAAGCCGGTTCATGCTGGGAGATAGCGGGGAGAGAGAGGGTGTGGAGGTGATGTGAAGTAGACTGATGGAGTGGTGCGTTCCAACTGGCCGTCGAGAGCAACAGTACAGTCGACTTAACTGGCAAGCCTCAGTGCCCACACATCATTTAAGAGCTCTCGGCTTTTGGCAGAGATTACACACCGCAGCGGCTACCCTTACACGGGAAAACACATCTCAAAAGCCTATTTTAAGTCAAATCTGCCCGAGGAGTGAGATCATTTCCCCTGCTTCCAATGTAAATTAACTTCTTACACGGCTTCTCGTTTTCTCGATACGAGTGGAGTGATCTGGTTTCCGTTTCTGAAGAAATGTCTGAAACTCACTTCAGCCGTTTCAGGATTGATGTTTCTTTCTTGCTTTGTAGCCACGCAATCAAAATCTGTCTCTATCTCCTCACTCCACACACACACACACACACACAGAAATACACCACACCCATACTCACAGCAGCAAACAAACAAACAAATACACTTCACTCTCTCACTCTCTCACTCACACACACACACACACACACACACACACACACACACACACACACACATACACACTAATGGCTGCTGAGACTGTAGCTCAAATGTGGACCCTCCAGATGGTTCAGTACTTAGAGAATGTGGAGTAGAAGTCAAAGTAGTTCTTGTCTTGCTTGGCATAACAAAACCCTTCACAACGATGGGTAAGCGGGGGAGAGAGAGAGAGGGAGAACGGAGGAGAAAGGGAGAGAATAGAAGAGAGAGAGAGGAAATGGAGGAAAATGTACCCACCCACACACGAGGGAGAGAGAGAGAGAGAGAGAGAGAGAAATTGCTCTTTCATCTCTTTTGTTTTGTTTTGAATTTATTTCTTTTTCTCACAAATTAAATCTTTCCCAAAAAGCTTTTCGGAATATAATAATAAGGTTTGTACTCCGGCTCCAGATTCCTTAAAGGGTAAATCCGGTATTTTTAAACCTGGGCCCTATTTTTATTTATTTTTTTACATATTTTACATATTACTAATAGGTCCAAAAAGTTTTGGAATTGCTCCGGTAGATGGAATCAGCCGGAGACACAGGCTGCTATGGCTACAACGTAATCCATTGGAGCAAGTGCACCGATCAAAGTACGTCCACTAAAAGTGCTTGTTTTTGCCACTGACAGGCTCAGATTGTTATTGGAAGTGTCTGACAACATTACGGAAAGGATCCCTACAGAGATAGACCTTTGTTTAACCTCTTTCTGCAACAACTCACCTCTCACGAGCCAGACTTCTGTTTCTGGTTAAACAAAGGTCTATCTCTGCAGTAAATGCACTCAAAGAAAAAGCACGCAGGGAAATGTATGCATTGAAAACAAGGTTCTTCAAAATGAACATTCCTATTAGAACATAACAGAATTTTACCAATAGCTTTTGTATGGAAGTGAGTGAGGTCTGGGGCCCGCTCAGCGAATTGGAACATGGCTCATGTGACAAACACCCAATGGAGGTCTGTCAAAGAATTCTCAACGTACAAAGCAAAACACCAAATGATGCCTGCCAAGCTGAATTAGGACATTCTCCCTTACTGTTAAACATACAAAAATCCAAGTCCAAAAGACACACTTGCATTCAAAGCACTAAAAAACCCTGATAATAGTCCCCTAGGTCAGCTGATGGTGAGGCTAACCAACCAAGCTCCCATCGGCACTGCCTCGGAACAACAGGATAAAGCAAATTATGAGTCAGCAAAGCAGACTAAATTGTTATTTGGCCCTAAAGAGAGAAAATAAATTGGCTGAGTTTCTCCACTCTACGCTAGCCTACGAAGCAGAGACAGATCCAGATCCAGGCTCAGTGACCAACCGGCTGTAGAAGGGAGGAAGATGCAAACAGACCCAGAGTGGTCACTGCTGGACAGGGGGAGGTTCAGACAGAGAGATGCACTTCCTCCTCCTCTGTGAGAAGTCCTCTTCAATACGAGGAAACATCAAAGACAGCATCAGACGTTCTAACGTTAACCCCAGAGGAGAAACTAATCGTCCTCCTGGGTGCAAGACAGCAGCTCCTCTGGCCGATACACATGGATCTGCCTGTCACAGCCTGAGGGAATCACAATGACCACAATGAGACGGATTACACCCACAAACGTATATATATATATATATATCCAGATCCAATACACACACATATATGTATGTATGTATGTATATATGTACATGTAACAACCAAAGAGCACCTGTATATATGACACATGTATAAACCTGTTTCTATGTTTTAAGTATGTTTCCTATATCTGAATGTTCTGTAACCTGCTTGTCAACGTTTTTGACAATAAAGCTTATTTGAATTGAACTGAATTGAGAGAGAAAAGAGAGAGAGAGAGAGATTAAAAAAAACGGTATAATTGCTTGCCTGTGCATACGCCTGTAACCCAGCAGGGAGAAACAAGAAGAAAACAGAACAGTCTAATCTCTGCACCTTTCTTCTCCCCTCCTTTTCCATCCTTCCCCCTCCAGCTCCCACCGCTTTTCTTCCCCCCCGTCTCTCCTCCCGCGGGGTCAGAGTTCAGCTGGGAGATAAGGGAATTGAAACAGGATCCTCTCTTCCTCTCTGTCAGACTATCTGACTATACACTGCAGTGATCAGTCCCCTCTATCTGTCCCCCAGCACAGGTCTCTGTGATGAGCTCTGGCAGGAGTCATCTCTCTAGGCGTCTGTGTGTGTGTGCGTGTGTGTGTGTGTGTGTGTGTGTGTGCGTGTGTGTGTGTGTGTAGCGCTGTTCTGCTTCTGATTTGGTGAAAACCTCTGTGTCCCAGGTCTAATACTCTGAGAGACTCCCACTAGAGACGCACACAGCACATACGCAGATGTGACGTGCACAACACACACACACACACACACACACACACCCTTTCACTCCATTTCCCTCCCTGTTTCCCCTTCTGCCTTTATAACACCCAACATCCACTCCCAGGGTGACATTGTTCACTGTTTAGTCTGCAATAACTATGCAAACATCCCACAGTCACTCGGGCCAAATGAACCGACGTGCACAGAGCCACGGGGGCCAGGCAGCCGAGGAAACCTGGCATGTGCTGCGGCTATCTGGCTAATGAATGCCACAGACTATCATTGCATTCTTTCCGGCGGGGGTAATAAATGCCGGTGTCACTCAGAGAGGGAAAAAAAGGGACATCCGCGAAGAAGAAGAAGACGAAGAATCTTGTCATGTCGTCTCGTCAACCAATTAACATACTTTCTGGTTCAGACGCTCGGCCGGCTGCTGCCGCGGCGACGGCGGATAACAAAACAGCCGTAAAAAAAATGCGTGAAGAGCTAGCGGATTGTTCCAGCTGGGGATGCTCTCAGGACGGGTGCCATAAAACTCCCGGCGAGGCGGCCGGTGCTGACGCAGCGCCCGGTTAGTTCAACCTCGGTAGTGTATCACCGAGGGGGGGGAAGGCGTACCGCTTCCACGTTTGTCGGTTCAATTTAATACCTGGCGTCTGGTGTCCCACGCGTCATGAATTTAGAGTAGAAATCGTAGGTATCTAAGGGCGCTAACCGTAGCGTGAGACCCGCGAGATGAGATGGGGGATTCGACGGGGATCCCTTCCACACGGAGCACAGAGGTATGATGGGAATTAGCCTTTTGGGAGAGTATGTGCATCGGTGGCCAGTGTGATCCGGAAGATCGATGGATGGTCTAGATGTTGTGATTCAAAGAGAAAATAAGATGACGTGATGCAGGGAAGGAAAAGCAGTTGAGGTGAGGGGTGGAAGTGACTAGCAGTTCTCGTGCCTACCTTATTTTAAGTCGCTTTTGGATGAAAGCGTCTGCTAAATGACTGTAATGTAATGAAATGTAATGGAAGCGAGACTGGACATCCAGGCAGGAGAATTATACAAGTGAGAGCGATGGAGAGAGCGAGTGAAAAGATGGACAGCTCAACAGATAAGAGAAGAGCAAAGAGAGAGAGACGAAAAAGAGACGACGAGGATGAAAAGACAGAAAGTGTGACAGAGAGACTTTGATTTCTTGTGTTCCTTAATGAAACACCTCACAGCGCACCCACACACACTAACATCACCTTAAACTCACCTGCTCCACACCCACCCACACATGAGAGAGAGAGAGAGAGAGAGAGAGCAGCTGGAGTAATTGGACCCAAAGGCATCTTTTAGGTCTGAAAACTCACAGTAGTATTTCAGTTTCTCCAATTACAAACAGGCCTCCTCGCTTCTCCTCCTCTCGCTCTCTTCTTCTCTCTTCTTTGTCCAATCCTTTTACCCCTTCTCCCCCATGCTGTCCCCTTCCCCTCTCCTTCCTAGCGACTGGCCCCCATCCCTCCTTTCCTTATCTCGCTCCCCGCCCACACCCGTCCCTCCCGCTGAACACCGCCTGGGGCGCACGGCGAGCCGAGCTATAAACTACTGAGAAACAAGCCCAGGCGGCAAAAACAGGATCCCGGGGCCTCAAAGTTGAAAATGATTTTTCTTCTCACGGAAACTAGCGGTTGGACGTCCTCCATAATGTTTGTGTTCTCGACGCGGGAGGCTGAATTATTCATGCTATTGCTAATGGCTTAAATGAGATATTCAGAGTGGATTCAAGTTTGACGTCTCGGGGATCGCCCTGGGCGTTGGTGGTAAAACAAATCATACTCAGACAGACAGCAGGCAGAAAACATACTGGTCACTTGCACGGATGCAAATGTACATGCGCACACACACACACACACTCTCAAGTATATACATATACTTCTAAAAGTTATAATGGACTAAAATACAAAGTACTGTGAATAGCACTTAATTGAAAGAGTCTTTTTTTGCCTTTTGCCTGTATTGATTTCACAATAAAAGCCCCGTATGAGGTAAAACAGCAGTGTTTAGGTAATGGGTGTTTATTGGCCTCTATGTTAATCCGTGTTTAAACTGTGATACCAGCAAATAAATACACCGACTTCAGTTCCCCGGTTAGTGTTAGTGTGCGTTGTGACTGTACTTACAGAGTAGGGCGAGCAGGAGCGTCGCGAGCAGCACGAGAAGGCTGGCGCGGTGGGAGTGGGCAGAGCTGCATTGCATCCTGTTCTTCTTACAGACGCACACCTGAACTTTGACCTCTGTGTTGTTGGACAAAGGGGGCACCCCCGAGTCAGTGATGAGCAGCGAGAGCTGGTAGTTGGCTTTCTGCAGACTGTGCAACAGCGTGATTTGGGAGTGTGTGGCTGCGGGTGACACACAGAAGAGGGAGAGGGAGAGCGAGGTTACCTGGTGTGTACGTACAGTATTTTGCAAAGCAGAACTAAATATCCATTTTATAACAGAGAGCTCATGCGCCTTGAGAAACTGGTTGCCATCCATTTCCCCGACAACTGACAAGAGACCAGAATTGTCAGCGTTTCAATTGTGTGACACTTGTTGCACTTTGTTGCATCATGCCTAAACATTCCTTAAGAAACACGAGAGAGAAAATGCCGGTGCCAGTTCACATCACGCTGATGTGTGTACCGCACTCTACCATGCTGTGCTGCACATCTTATTTGGCAACCGCTGCTGTCACGTCAAAAACCTTGTTAACTCCACTTTTGGTGGTTTTCAGCTTTTTTATTTAATTGGAAGATTTACATAATCCTTCGGGTTGATTAAGAGTTGAGTGAGTGGTTCAAATAATGACACGAGGCAGCAGTAAACATGCCGTCCCCCTCTGGGTCAATCAGTAACAATTACGTCACCTTGTTTTGACCTGTAATTGTAGCACCCCCTGAGGCTAATCAGTGCATCAGTATTTTATTTTATTTATTTTTTAAATGCCAGTGGTGAGATGCACAATTTCACTCAATTTCAACAAAATCCGATCAATGGTTGTCTGAGATATCGAGCGTGATACGTGACGACCGGACAAATGATTTCATCGAGGAGTACATTTCTGCCCGCTGTCACCATCGGATGTGCTTGTATCCTGTCAAGCCAATAGTGGTTCTGTTAAAGCATTTATCTTTCTACACTTCAAACATGCTTTTAAAAAATCCAAAATTAATTTGATGTCTTCAATTCTAAGGATAAAGCCCCTTGAGGAACAGGAATATATTTGGGCTAAGTATAATAAATGAACAAAAGTCAACATTCAACATTTTGCACATACAATTACTCACTGTATGTCACTGTAGGGCAGAAAGAAAGATTTTGTTCTCAAATAAATAAATACAAATATGATGCTGTTTATTGAGTCTGATGGTGCAAAAAAACCGAAATGCATGTTCATATTTCTCGACACAGCCAAGATGACCACACTGCCCATCCATTTCACTGGGAGCAGTCTTTTCTCTCCTGGCCCTATCTGTCTCTTCCAGCTGTGGTGATTGAGGAGTGTCTGCAACTCCCCTCCCCTGCTGTCAGTCACAGCTAATACCTCTGGGCAGGTTTTAGCTCTGCTCTGTCACTCAAACACACACAGGCAGCACTGGCGGTCATGCAATCCCGAATCAATGTCTTGGTTGTCTCTCTAACCTCCTCCCTTTGCCCTTTCCCGCCCTCCCTCCTTCCTTCCTTGTATCATTTTACTCTTTATCCTTATCGTGTCATCTTCACCGCTCTCTGTGGAGAGGCTGTTCTGCTCTGTCTGTACTCAACGTGCAATTATTTTATCAGTTTGTGACAGAATTAGACATTTTACCGATGAGAGGCCGGGAAAACAAATCTCACCGCCGTAAACACTTGACAGTGACACTTGGCGATAGAACTGCTACTGCTTTGGCAGTACTGTTAACTCAGACTTTATATCCGCTTAGGTTTATCACTCATCCCGCAACTTTGAAGGCAAGAGAAACAACTTTATGTGTAATCTGAGACAAGTCTGACATTGTAAGCTGCAGTAGGACTTCATATTTGATATTGCTAGAAACCTTGAAATGTCTACATTCGTTCAAAATGTCGGGTACTCACCGTTGACCCTGGTCACCTTCCATGTCTTCTCCAAGCCCGGCTGTTTACCCAGCTCTATCTTAAAGGGTCCGGCGTTGGGGTCGATGTCCCTGTCCCGCCCCCCGACTATGGCCACGTTCATGTCATGGGCGTCCTCGCACACCTGCGCTACCGACGGGAACACATAGGGGGCGTTGTCGTTGTAGTCTTCCAGGTTGATGATCAGCGTGCCAGTTCCTGTGGCTGGAGGGCTGCCTGAAAACACACAAAACACACACACACACACAGACAAGACAAAAGAGGCTTCCATTAACTAAACCAAATTTAGCAGCGATTATTTGTACTTTGATGTAGGCCTGGGCGCTCATCATGGCGTGGATAATGTGCAATGATCTGGGTAAATGTGAAAAGAGCAATAATGCAATGTGTCTAAAACACGGTGGGTACCGATGACTATCCGCAAATGGATTCTCCTTTAAGCTGTTCAATTCTACAGTATAGCGACAAAATGCTTTCGACTGAAATCAAAGACCAAAGCCATTTATTTAATAAATAAATGGCAATATTAATAAGATCTAGCCTGTTCTTTTCATCCAGTTGACCTAATTTCACCAAAACAAAACAAAACAAAACAAAACAAAACAAAACAGTGTCATTTCAGTGCCGGAAGAACATGAATCATGGTGACTCATGTTTTGAGAAAGAGCATTTTGACTTGGCTCAGAGCCAGACTGTGTTTGTGTGAGATTACACCTCAGTGAAGGATGCTGGGTAAAAAGAGCAGCTTGGCTATTCTCTATTACTGCTCTCTGTCTCGCTATGATTAGAGGTTATTAAAAAACCCACACAGCATTCAAAACAGCTCCAGAGGTCAGCCGGCAATTAACACCTAAAGACAAGATCTGTAATTGGAAAAATGGTCTCCTCCATCTTTCAAGGTAAAAATATTTGCAGACTTTTTAGGGCAAAGAGGAGAGAAAAACAAGTCAAGATAGATGTCCAATAAATGTCAAGTGGTTCTGAAATGAAAAACCCAGTTAGGATTTTTTACGGTGCCGTTAGTGAAGGCTGCACAGACTGAGCAGGGAATCTTCCCGCCATGAAACGCTGATTAGTTGTTAGTAAACTTTTTAGGGCAAACATAAAAAAAAACAATCTAATGAGGCGAAATGAGAGTGCGATGTTTTGAAATATCATCATGGCAGAAACAAGCACATCAGACTGCAGATAAACTTTAGAGACCCAAACATTAAAATCTCTGCCAGAAGACATCAACATCGATGATATATCCTCAGAAGCTGTCGGATGAAACGCTTGCATCTTGCAAATATTCTGCACAGGTATGCATGAATCAAGTGAAAGTGTGTTATTTTCCCACTGAACGTCATGCATCTTACAGTATAATGGTTTAGGTTTCACAGCCCTTACACTGAGACACTTCCTCGTATTTCAATCCGAGTACAAAACTTTGACACCGACGCAAACATCAGACTCTAACAGACAGCAACATTTAAAACTACTGAGAAAACGTATGAAGTTGGTTTTTTTTTTGCCACGCTGTAAAGCTCCATGACCAACAATATCCTAGAGAACCAGTATACCTTCACGCCTACTTGATGTCACACCAAGAACTTTAAGATCTGACGAAACTCAAGAATTTACATTTGGAGACACAGGCTTCAGACATCTGCAGCGTAGGCGTAACACTGGCGTACTGTCTATCATTTAGCTGCAGTGTAGACACATAGCGTTGGTTTAGAATGGAAATAACGCCTGCAACACACCCACACCCGACTATATTAATTGTTTACGTGCCAGAGGATATCGCCACATTGACAGTTATCCTCCTCAGGAATGTCTGAAGTCTGCACATGTAGACGCCTGCTTTGAAAAATAGCCCAACCCCGGCCTCAATAACAGAATTTTCAAATACACCTGATAATGGTTCACTGAGCTTGCGAAGAACTCTGAGGAAAATTTCTGATGTCCAAACTGAGGCTCTTCGTTTGCACACGGCCCCTTTAAGTGGAAGCAGTGTGTAAAGCGCTGTCCGTGGTGCTGAATCCTAACAGCAGGCGTTTACATGTGCAGAGAGAGACCAAAGTAACACATACATGTCAAGTGTAGTGCAGATGCTCCAGGTAGGTATTGCAGGTACTGGCTCACACACCCATACACGCACACAAACACACACAAACAAGAACAGACACAAACAAGAATACAAAAAATGATGCACTGCAGAAGGAGATTTTTCTATTTTCAACTGAAACTAAGAGATTCCTTTCCAACAAGTAGAGAAACTGCATCTACAACCGGTGGGAGTGTTTATGGCATAATCAACATGATCTGTTTGTTTGTCGAGCTTGGGACTTCGCCTCAATTTTATTCTCAGCTGTAAAACCATCAGCGACGCGTGATGCGAGTTATTGCCTTTGCACAGAGACAAATCAAATGCGATGGTAGCAATTTTGGCATTCCTATGATAATCGCGAATTTCAGTTGCTTTTCTATATGCAGTCAAGAGAAATGAAACAAAACACTGCGCTACCATTGTGCAGAACTCCAGCTATGACAATATCAGAACCAAAAACAAGAATGGAGCAGACCTTTATGGTTGCAAACGTAGGAAAAAAAATGTCTACAAAAGCAAAACAAAGGCAGAAGCTCCCTAACGCGCCACCCTTTCGGATGATCTATTATCACTTGATCCGCCGAGCGGGGTTGGGGTCGGCTTCCCCTCAGTGAGAAGATGAAAATTATAACCATTTACAGTTGGAGAGGCAGTCTCTGTGCTTGGCTAGCTCTAAATGAAGCGGTTTGTCTTCCTCTGTCTCCCTAAATGAATACTCCCCACGCATAATCACTCTCTTGCTCCGTTCCTCTCTCCCCCCCCTACTCCTCCTTATCTTCATCGCATCACGTCTGTGTCATCATCAGCCTGCCTCAGCACCAATGGAGCTTGTCTGCTGGCCTCTGCTTCACACCACTTTGTCACAAAACTTGAGATTAAACAGTCGGCTGGTTTCTAAAGGAGATGGGCAATTTATGGATCTTTGCGTCTATACGTACCTTCCTCAAAAGGAGATTTAAGAAAAAAAGGTAGAAGATGTAGGAATCTGATGGTGTACAGTGTAGGAATTCACCGTGATGCCAACAGAGGAAAATGTGGTTCAAGAGGATGAAACCAACATCTCTGAGCATAGACTTTGATGATAATTATACAAACATAATCTATCCCCTCTGTAATCTCCCCTTCTCTAGACATTGTTCAGCAGCCAAAGCATATAACGAATACTCAGTTGCAGCTCCGTTCCCATATTTCCCCTCACAGTGCCCAGTCCCAGTCTAACTCTAAGCTCTATAGCTCTACAGATGCAGTCATTATAGAAGCCCCATTTTTTTTAATACATGAATTGAATGCACCAATGGATTACTGCTGCAGTGTTATTCAATGCTCAAGAGTAATAATTGGTACATTCCTTTTTCTTTTCAGTTGTTGGAGGCTTGTAGGAATTCTTTGGCAATCGGAATCGGAATCTTAGTAACATCTTAACAATTTAGTGTAAAACTATACAGTACGTCACACTCTGTACATATAGAATTAGGAACACCTCCTAATGTTGAGTTGCACCTTTATCTGCACAATACTTGTCACAATTATCTCAAGGCTTAAAAAAAAACCCTAGCTTTAACATGTCTGTTCCCCTTCATTACAGTTAATCTCCCCTCAGCGGTGGCCAACCCAGGGCGTGCAATGTACCAGTCAATCACAGTGTGCCTGCCAGCAAATCACGGTATGATTTTAGTAAAATCAGAGGATGAATTTTGCACAAATCTTATCAACGTCATCTTTGCATGGTAACAAGCTAAAATTACCTAAATACAGATGTCAAACCCTGCCCTATTTTGGTGCGTGGCACAGGCTGGTCTCCATTACGGCATATTAATTAGGGTCGCTGGGATGAAGGCAAAAAAAAAAAGTTTTGAAGGTTGCATGAGCGACTTCTTTATCCAAGTGAAGGATGGCTTTTGAAGAAATTAGATACGGCATGATATATTATTTTCATTAGAAATTTAGTAGTCAGGAGCTAAAATGAACTCTACCCATGGGGATTAATTGTGATAAGTTTCTTTCAGAGTATAAATTACTCTAATTAGTGAGTGAGATTAGGTTTAATTGTTTAAGTGTCTCTGTCAAAGTCACACTTTGAGTAGATGTGAAAAGGAATTGCTCCAAGTAATAATGTAATTACGTTGCAACAATAAATGCTGGAGATGGTGATGATGACACATGGCAGGAAATGCTTTTAGACAGTCGGAGAAGAGAACAGACTTTTTTCATGATCCACAGAAAACAAGACTGGATACAGTTCCTCTGTTTCACATAATGAGAGGAGAGACTCAAGACGTCGGGGTTGAAATGGAAGTGTGCAGAGGCAAATGTTTTGCGCAATTTCAGTATTTCATATTAAAGTGCAACACATCTCTTGCAGTCAAATGTGATGGCTACGAAGAAACTGCTTCTAGAATATTGATTTTAAAACTGAATAGCCAGCCAGCATTTGATTTTTATCAGATTTTGAAAGCAGTCAGTAATATATGGAGGCAAAGAGTGATGGTAAGTACCATGGGAAAAACGCTGTGATCAGTCTTAAGTAACTTGAATGTTTTAAAAATGAATGTAGTTATGGCAATTTGTATGACGTTTGCCGACACAAATTGACAAAACTTTATTATCAATATACAAATATTGCCTTATTCCATGCTTTCATAATTCTGGTTAGATTTCTATTATTTAGTTTTCTGCATTAGTGTTTTATATTACTGCTCTTTATAGTAAATTCATTTTCGTTTCATTACTTTTGAAAGCATCTTCGCTTTATGGAATCTTTTACACAGTACTGTAGATCTAATTTCAAAAACACTTGTGAACACTTCTTCTTTTTTCATGGATTGATATTTTGTGATATACTGTGTGAAGGTGAACAATATTTGAGAAGGTGCAGGTCGCAAGCAGACACTGCGGTATTAATTGCAGAATGGAGGAGAGATACATGAAGGGGCAATTCTGCGAATGCCACCAGTGTGGCATCACCCCTAACCTCTTCCCTTATCTTCAGTCGTTTCCAGCTCTGTGCCCTTGCCCCAGCTCCATCCTCAACCACTGTCCCCCCGGCTCCTGCCTGGCAGGTAGACAACCCTGCTATTCTTCTGTCTGCCCAGAGATGAGAGGAGCAAGAAGACTGATTGACTCCTGGGGCTGTCAGGCTAATCCACAGCTACAGGCTGTGAGCGGAGCTTTCTTTCTCTCGTTTCCTTACTTTCTCCCCATCTCTCTCTCTCTCTCACTCCCCACACTCTTTTTCTCCCAAGACCTTGGCTTTAGGCTAATGCTCTGTTTCTGTCTGCCTGTCACTCTCTTTTGTTATCGCTTTATCTTTCTCTTTTGTGTGACTTTCTCTATCTCTCGCCCTGTCTCTCCCCACTGTTGTAGAAGAGGAATGAAAGACAGGGTTGTGACCAGCAGCGGTTTGAAATGTACCAATTTCTGCCCCTGCACAGCGTGGCGTGTACAAAATCCATAATCTATTTGTGCTTGGCCTTTCCTCTTGGGGGGGGGAGATGTGTTGTAGTGAGGGGTTTTATGAGTTGGTGAGGGCAGGAAGCAAAAACAAACTCAAAGGAAAAAAGTACAGCCAGTTCCCTTTTGGCTTGAAAAACTGTGATTTTTTAGGAAGGTGCAAATTCTATCACTTTCTTGTACTGTGAAATGCCTCTGGCATGCTAACCGGCCACCAGTGAGTTCACAAGAATAGGCCTGACTGGTCTCCACTTTTAGACTTCATGAAGGACAAAGCTGAAACAGGCTATCGTCATCTGGCCACATTTCTTTTTCTCATTAGAATAACCATTAACTGCCAGGACAGCTTGTGTACAAACAACACCAATAGATGATACCCTTGGCTAAAAATGTTCAGCGTTGTTATTGCTATGGTTATTTTCCTCGGCCACATAAAAGTAGATGATGAAAGAAATGAAATAATAACAACAGCCACAGGACTAGAGGAAGCGAAGCCGGGAGCAGGTCCGGCGTATGAGGAATGGCTCATTGGAAAATGTCACAATACATCATGTTGGAGCTAAACAGTCAAGGAGACTAATTCACAGGTGGAACACAACAAGGTAATAGAGGAGCGTGAGAAAAGATAAATGAAGGCAAAGGCTAAAATGAGAAAGGGAGTCGATGAGGGCAGGGAGAGGGAGCTGTGAAGGGGGTGCGTTTGGAAATTATATGATGAAGACACAAGAGAGACTTTGCAGTGCCACAAAATTCCACTCACAGTCTCAATCTAGTTAAAACTCTCCCCAGGTAAAGAGCCCCACTTATCCCCATCACTTCTCAATGTCTCGCAAGAAAACAGGATAAACCTACACCTCATTATGGTCTGCTCATAATGGCCTGATGCCGAGGGATAATACACAAGCTAATGCACACCCTGCTGCATCTCCCCATTGGTCTCCATCCCCTGCACCACAGAATCCCGGGTCTATTCTTGTTAAAACTCTTAGATACGTATTTCTGTTTAAAGCTGTCCATCAATAGTATTGCCCCATATACTCTTGCCTTTACGGGAAATACTGTAGAGGGCACTCAAGGGCAGGAATTGAGTTGGGGTGAGGTGTTTGAGCAAATGGGCGACATTGATGTACACTTGTATTGTGCAGGGTTGAGTGAAGTACATTTGTTCACCTTAAAGTGTTTTTTCCTTGAACTTTGCTAGTACTTCATATTATTGCACAAGTAGACTAAGAATGGCACTACTCAGAATTGCACAACTGCACATACTCTTAAAGGTAATTACTACGCACTAACCTGTATATTTTTGATATTTTCCAGTTTGTATATTGTATATTGCTGTGTGCTTTTTCATTCTTGTTACTTTGTACATGCTCTGCTTCATAACTGCAATTTCCCCTTGGGAACAATAAAGCGCCATCTAAATCCAATCTAATCTTATGTTGCGGTTTGTTCATATGGAGGTAAGACTGAAGGATACTGCATGCTACCACTCTCATTCCTCTCGTTGATGGGGACAAACCCACGCGTCACAGTTTATACCTTTTAGCCCTGGAATGAAATAATGCCTGGTTATGAATGGTTCAGACCTTCTATGAGTTCACAATGCTGTCTGTCTTGTATTAATTATTGAAAGAACATCTCCAGGTTCTGTCTCTTTATGACATCACAGACCCCACAGAGCCTTTGTTCTTTGGTTTCAGGCTCTCAGAGAGTGACGTGCCTTGTTCATATAATTGATTGGATTTAAGATGATTGGAAAAATGCATTTTAATTATCTTTCCGGTTGGATTTTCTCGCTCTGTGTTGTCACTCACCAGTGTGCCCCTGGTCCAAAAGAAGTAAAGTACTTCTGTAGTTCATTATGGACCAGTCAAAATGGCATAATACATAGTATACAAAACACAGAAGTTACTCCTCATCCTTTACAACTGTATTGTATCCAATATGTATTCAGTATCTAACTAAGATATGTGCTACAAGTTGTTGAAAACACCATCACCTTATAATGTCATTGAGTATAAACAATAAGGAACACCTTTGTGATGTAATGAGTTGCATCTTTCTTCATCTTGTCTGTCTCCCTTCGTCAAGAGACAAAATCCTGATGCTGCTCCAAAGCTAGTGAATGCATTGACGTGGTAAAATCAACAAGTGAGATCAATAAGGGATCAGAGATGTCACTTCTCAATTCCCCCAGTCAGTGCGTTTCATGGGGGTGGGGGGTGGGGGGTCGCAGGTGTTTCTACCATTCAGTAAACTCATTGTAATGCTGAAGAAAATGCTAACATATCTGATTTTGTATTTCCCAATTTCTATCTATCCATCACGCCACTGTAAATCCCAGACCTTGTTAAAACTCCCTTCAGATAACCCACTTCATTCTGTCCCATCACTCACCACTGTCTCCTCGGGGCCTCTGCAAACACTATCACATCACACCCCGCTAATCTGATTGGCTGATCAGCACTGTAAATGAAACCAGCCAGAGCCAATTACAATAGGCGAAAGTCATTAAGAGAGATGACTTCGGGGAGAAAAGTGGTGCTGGGGACAGGTGCAGCACTGCTAGTCTGACAAATTACTTTCAGAATAGAGTTTGGGTTATCAGTCGCTGGCTATTATATCAAGTGATTGGAGGAGGGTATTGATATGGCTCAGGGTAGGCTTACACAGCAAGGTTTTTTGTACTAATTAAACACCAAAATTGCCTTCCTTGGGAGATTTCTCAGATTTGGCTGCTCCCTGAGAAAAACACCGATGTAGGGTTTTTACCTTGATAAGCCGCTCAAAGCCTAATCCTGATGAAAACGTAGAAGTGTCTACAAGTCCAAATTACTCAGTTTGTTAGCCATTTAAAATGTTCACAGGTATACCTAACATCTTTGGACAATGGCCCATTGGGCTGGCAGATGTGAAATTATCTAAAGTGCTCTTTCACTATAATGTTCTCAAATCATTTTTTCAAATTTCGGATAATAACATACTTTCCCGTAGTGATAAAACACTAACTACATCTAACTAAATCAAAATGAATGCAGCTACTGACCTAAAATATTGATTTTATTTAAGTTTCTATGGTATTTATTATGGTATGTACCCATTTATGCACATGAGCATGAAAGAGAAATACACGACTCTGTCTTCCACTTATCTGATGGGAACTATTGAGGAAAAGGATTGGATTCTCGAAGTGAAAATAATGATTGGCATTATGTCTTTGTTATTATTGTTTTTTGTTCCAGAATGTTATTATTGATTAAATTGTGTGATAATTGTGATAATTACGTTCTTATCCGCTTTTCATTTTGTGTCGCTTGAACCAGTTTCGAGTGCTGGCTATAACTCCAGTGCAATAATACCATTCATTCATGCTATCAGATGGGAACGTGTGTGTGTGTGTATGTGGATATGTGGGCGTGAATGTGGATGTGTTTGGGTTTATGTGTGTGTGTGCGCAGGAGGAGGCGACTATCACAGCGCATAACTGTACGCATCCCTGCTAGGTTCCAGAGCTGCAGTGTACTTCTACTGTAGGTGCTAATTGTGGCGGCCTTTACAGGGACTAAGAAACTGTGAGACTGTGTAATTGAACTGCCACCCCACCCCCACCCCCACCACCACCACCACACACACACACACACACACACACACACACACACTGCTGAACAAAGCCTCTGATAAATTTCCCCACATTGGTCTAATGACAGACTTTCTTGAAGGACAGAAAGACAACCTCCACCAGTCATAATCGCCTGACTCCATCTTTCATCTCCGCCGCCCACCTTTTGTTATTATCTCCCCTCTCCCTCTCCCTCTCCGCCATCCGCTAGTCTCATTTTATGCCGGGTCGTTAAAACCCGACCCGGAGAATGCATGTTTAATGCCGTTCATATCCACACAGAGGAAGGCGCCGGTGGAAGGCAACGTAAGTGCTGGCTTCTTAAATTTTATATCAGAGATCATTGGAGGCTACACTCACTCAGCAAATAGCCCGTACTTTTAGTTATTTGGGAAATAATTAGCTTGATAACTGTACTCAGAGCCTTCAGCGGAGTGGGTACAGGCCTAGTGGTTTAATATGCCAGTCGCAGTGGTAACCTCTGATCTGCAGATGAATCAGTATTCCAGGGACAACAAGAGAGGCAGCTGATAATGATAATGGGACCAGCCAACAGCACAAAGTTTCTTCTCTGGCAAAACTTGTACAAAGCTATACTGTAATCACAGATGTGACATGTGCCTGTTTACACGCTGTTGATTCCCCCGCCATGAGGTAGAAATGAAAGACAAGAGGAAGAAAAGAGAGACAGCGAGAGAGAGAGGTGGGGAGGTAGTATAGTGCTAAAGAGTGTGAGAGAGAGAGAGAGAGAGAGAGAGAGAGAGAGAGAGAGAGAGAGAGAGAGAGAGAGAGAGAGAAACAATGTGTGTTTGGGGTTAATGAGGCAGCGCGGCGAGACAGGGGAGAGAACAGAAGGCGAGACAGCAACGGGCTGTGATCTCCGGCGCTTTCCCGAGCATATCCCATTACAGCGCCATTATCCTGGGTCAGGGCGCCTTGCTCCCCCCCCCCCCCGCCCCTCCCCCTACCCCGCGCCCCTCCCCTCCCCGCGCCGCCGTCACCCCCAGCCCACGACTACGACTCAGGGTCATAATTGATTGGCTGGGCAGGAACACATTTCTGCAAGGTAGTTAACCTGCTCACCTCTGTGGCTGGCCCCGTAAAAGAGGACTGACGGAGGGAGATATAGATGGACCGAGACACCTGAAGGGAAGGAGGAGGCGGGTAAACACACCAAGAAATCACACTCTTTTCCTCTCTCTCAGCCTCCCTCCCTCCCTCTGTCCGTACCTCTACTTACATTTTCCCGTCATTTCCTGATTTTCACCCTCCACCTTTCTCCCCCTTGAGTTTGCCCTTGACACTCGCCTTCCTTTTGCTATCTTTCTATTAGACGCAGCCAGCTGTTTAGCCGCTGGTCTCGGGGCGCTATAGTATAACGAATGCCTTGCAAACACGCAAACAAGTTCCAGCGGGCAGTCACGGATGATCTAAAGTGTTCAGTATGCCTCTATCTGTTAACAGCCGGTCCCAAATCCCACATTAGTCAAACGTTGATTCATCAATAATTAAATCAAGGCCTTTAGTGGAATTACATTATCCAGTTAAAAGCCAGTCGGAGCACCAAAGCCTCAGCGCTCGGTTTTCACTCGCGCTCACATTCAGAAACTGAAGGACAGTCTATTCTATTCTATTCTCTCCCAATGAACTCATAATGCGTTGTTATTTCTAGTTTGAGGCAGCCTGGTCGCAGCTAGCTAACAACGCTACATCAGTCTCTATCTGTCTGCATCCAGCCGGGCCAGCCTGCCGGCGTGCCTCTCTCTCTCTCTCTCTCTCTCTCTCTCTCTCTCTCTCTCTCTGGGTGCCCGAGACATGACAGACACTTAACGGTGAAATCACTGTATCAGGGCTGGCCCCGAAACAGGGAAATTACCCAGCCCATTACAGCAACAAGCCGCACACTGGTTCCCAGCACTTAGTAACGGCAATGAGGCAGGACAGTGGCAGCGCGGTGGCAGACATCACGCGCAAAGATGGACGCAAGCATAGACACACACACACACACACACACACGCACACACACAGAGGGTATCTCCGCGACTGACGGCAGGCTACCACTGTCAGTCTTTTTCTGTCTTTTTCGAGAAGAGATAATGACCCTATTATGCCGACCTGTCAGAGACATGGACAGATACGCACACACACACACGTGAGCACACACAATATACACACTACACACACACACACACACACAGATGTGCACGAGCACAATCCTATTTAGTTTTACCAAAAGAGTTTCTTTCTGCGACCCATTAGAATTCAGCATCACTTCTCTCCTTCTGCCTCCTGCTTCTGATTTAAACCAGAGGGGATGTGATCTGACTGTGATAAATACTGAGACCTATCACACTACTCAATCTGAGCGTGTGTGTGTGTGTGTGTGTGTGTGTTTAATACTTAATATTCCTGTAATTACCAAAGATCTGCATTCTAACCCTCTTTGACTGTGTGCAGGTAGCCTCACTGTGATACAGATGGACGGACGGACGGACACACACACACACACACACACACACACACACACACACACACACACACACACACACACACACACACACACACCGCAGCTCCTCAACTCTCTCCTCCCTACGTCTGTTTTCAAACACTGCTCGACTCTTTCATGCACAGCTTAAGAGTTTTTAATAGCAGTTTTGGTGGCAGCAGAGACTGAAGATTGTGTGTGTGTGTGTGTGTGTGTGTGTGTGTGTGTGTGTGAGAATGCGCCTACATGTTCCAGGCGACTGGGCCTTTGATAATCTATTCATGCTTCCAAATGACAAATGGCTCCCACCAGGAGGCGGTTTAACATTTAAATGAGGAGCAGGAGAACACACACCACCGCAACACACAGCAGTGAGTGGATACGCTGGGGCAGGGCCAGAGAGACACTGCATGTACCGGGAACGAAGACATTAAACCGAGATGAACACACAGGCACACTAAGTGTTAAACACACACACACACACACACACACACACACACACACACACACACACACACACACTCAGACCCCTGAATGCACCACCGAATGTGAAGGAGAAGGGGGCGTGAGATAGGGGGGGAACAGCTGGCGTCCCGGTGGGGAATCAAGAGAGCAGGAGAGAATCTGTTGCCGTGCAGAACCAGCAGCTACTGATGAGAGTTTATATAAACAGCCCATCAAGCCCTCTGCTCAGGTTGGAACAAAACCTCTTCAAACAATATCGCTCTGCTCCGCCGGAACTGGCAGGTGCCGCGGCCGAGGCGAAACCGGGGGTTGCGGCTTCGCAGTCGTTAACTTTGAAACGAAACGACTTGAGGGCGAGGGAAAAACGTGCGGGTACAACGCAGTGCAGCGTTGACAAACAGTAGAGAGAGATGCATGAGCGCATGTGCATGTACAGGTGCGAGACACACACACACACACACACACAGCGCACAGTCATGCACATCTACAACTTCATACATCGTGGAGTGACAAATGGCCCCGTCTGCCTCTCCTGCTAGTGCAGTTGATTGCCATGGCAACCGAGTGTAACCTCCTGACAACATACTTAAGACCGCTGCAAATTCTCCAGCTGGGATGACCCCTGACCCCGACGTCAACATTATCATCACTTCCATCACTTCCCTACCTCATTGCCTCTGGATCCTCTCTTATTCCTCTTCTCTTCTCCTTTCCTCGTCTTGTCTTCACTCCGTTGTTTCGTCGTCCTCCTCCTCCTCCTCCTATCTATCATCTCCGCCTCTCTTTATCCCGGCTTCTCTCCCCGTAGTATATTTCGCTCCATCTTTCACCATCTGCGCTGGTTGCCTGGAGGGCTGCCCTAACTGACCTGCCCTCATGCTGTTAACCAGGAGTTACGTTCAATCTGTTGCTAACCATGCAAAATATTTGCCAAGGGTATACTTCCTCATTTTCGAGCTAGCACTCAAGGTCAAGTAGGCTTAAACCGGCCGTGGGACTGTCACGTGACGCCGTCTACTCTGGAAATGGAGAAAGTTCTGGATTCAGAAACAAGACCGGGTGAAATGAGAAACGATTCTGCTCTCATACACTACAAGCCCGAAGGTTACTGGCAGCGTACTCACATTGTGAGAGAGACATATTCTACAATAGGTAAGGATACGATTTCATGGTTGGTACAGGGGGCCCATTTTAAATGTCAGATGTAATGAAATACAGAAAAATTAAACCTGGTTATATTCTGGATGGGTATTTTAATGCTATGTTGTTGAAGGAGCCTCTTTCACTCTCTACTCACTCTTCCTATCCATTTCCACCAGTTTCTCCTCAGTTCTATTCCAAAATATCTTTCCCAATTGTCTTTTATGTCCAGGCACTTCACCTTCATCCCTCCATTTAAGCTCTTTCACTCTCTCTCTCTCTCTCTCTCTCTCTCGGGCCGAGGGAGGACAGGTATTCACCTGAGCTCTCCACGTAAAGATAAAGATGAAGATGAGGGGCCAATCGATATCCCGTTAGTAGTCTACATAGGTGGGTGGTCATACAATCATTGCGCAGATCGCTGCAGGGAAGGAGCAAATTTGGCTTGTCAAGCTCAGCAATGGAGGCAAGGCAGAGGTTGATCAGTATTCTGCCCGGGTTTCAGCCACACACACACACACACACACACACACACACACACGCACACACACTCACACAGACGTAGTAGGTCATTATAGGCCCGGGTGCAGAATTTTTTATGGTCCTCCTTGCATAACTGGCAGTTGATAATGTTAATTTCCATTTAAGTAAAAGGAAGCTGCTATTCTCCTCTGTTGCTCAGCAGCAGCAGCAGCAGCAGCAGGGACCCAGATGCAGTTGATCTGCATTCATGTACACCCACTGCATTGTCACATGCACTCACATGCACAATAACATAGCCTTTTAACAGTGAGCTGTATGACAGTGCAGCAAACAGTTAAATATCCCCTTCCCCTCCCTCCTCATCCTCTCCCCTCCTCTAGCTCCAATATTACTCCTACTCTTTCACCCTGCCCCACCTATAATCTTCCCCCTTTCCCCACTCCTCCTCCTCCTCCTCCTCTTCCCTTCCCACTTCCCCAACTCTTTATCTCTTCCCTTTATCTCCATGTTCCTCCCTTTCACTCCTTCTTCCCGCCTCCACCACCTCATCCTCCTATCCCGTCCTTATTCCTCTTCCTGACGCTCATCTTTCCCAGGGCTGCCACATTCGCCGGCACAACAGCGCTATTCTGCTGCCTACTAATAGAATCTCACAGGCCCTCTAATGGATCTGTCACAATCTCACTGACCGCAGGAGGCCAGGCGGATAGGGGAGAGTATAGAGGGAGAAGGATGGAGAGAAAAGAGAGGCAGAGAGGGGCAAAAAGAGAGAGAGACAGGGAGACAGATAGAGACAGATAAAAGGGGAGACAGATAAAAAAAAGACAAAAAGAAAGAGAGAGAGACGCCGGACCACTCCCGTGCTTTCATCAGTGCCTCAGCATGGCTCTCAGCGGCAGCTCCACAGACACACCATATGGTCCAACGGCACCGGTGCCACCGAAGGCCATCTCATTGTCCGCGAGATAATGACAGCATCCGTGTGGCCAGGTGAAACAAACGGACAACGGGGCGAGTCCTCTCCAAGACCGCACTCTTGTAGAAGTGATGCTGCAACGCCGCTGCACCGACTGACTCATCATCCGAGAGGAATTCTTTGTAAAAAAACGCTGCAGTGCTAATGCAGAATTAATCTATGGCGCAGAGACTTGGCTACTGCTGCACATATAGCATTTATTAGTCTCCCTGTGTCGCCGTTGAAACACCTTGAATAGCTTATAGAACACCTGGAGGAAACAACTCGACTGAGGACCTCTCCAGTTATCACCCAGCACCCTGCACTTCAGACACTTCAGCCACTCTCATTCCCTTTCACATTCATTCACCCATTACCACTCTTTAACTCTGTATACATGTGCCATCCATCCAGGTGTACATCCTGGTTCTATGTCACCTAGTACCATAGTTTTTTAGTATTTAGCATTTAGGCCTTTGTATTTTGTACCCTGCCTGTGTATTTTGTACATTTCTGTGACACCCTGATGAAGGCATGTTCATAATATGTAGTTCATAATAACATAATAAAAACATTCAACATTTTGGGTTATATAACCTCCCTTTTACAGTGACAAGTGGTTTACAGTGAAGTGGTAATGCACAAGATTTTTTTTTTTTTTTACGTTGAGAGAGAGAGAGAGATCACGTGTCAATCACACAGTGTGGCCAGCTGATGGAAATGTAAAATGCATCACTTCATGTGCACTAGAAGATTTTGTCCAGGAAAGACCTACCAGTGTTTACAACAGCAAATGTAAAAGCTTTCATGACCTTTTTGTGTTATATATCGGCAATAGACAGAAAAACATGTATTTATATGAAAATGTTCCAGATTGTTACTTTAATGTTTGAAGTATCGCTCTGCCGCTTGTGTTTTAAATAGCCTGTCCAGCTCACCGTTGTCTGTGGCGATGAAGACAGCAGTGTATTTGTTGTTGTGGACGTAAGGCGACTCGCGGTCCAGTGGGGCTGAAGTGTTGACAGTTCCTCTGACCGGATTCACGCTCAGCCAGCCTGCTGGGTCTCGCAGAACAGCATACCTGGGTGAGAGAGAAAAACAGCACTCTGTCAATGACACTCACACAATTCAGTAATGCGCTTTAAACGTGTGAGCACCAGAGCACCAAATACACATGCAGGAAAAAAATAAGTCTTCCTGTGTCTTTGTTTTTTTTTGTTTTTTTTAAACAGACTGACAGCTGACATTATCACCCACAAATAGACCACATTTCTTGCCCCTGGGACCAAATCAAACCATTCATAATGCATTGTAAAATGCACTGACAAAAACAACCTACTTTTTAAACTCCTCAGGAGTTGAGTTTAGAAATACAAGGTTTCTGCAGGATGCTGACAATATCTTGATTCAACACTTGTGAGAAGTGTTAAATTAATGGCCCTCCCCAGGCAGATGCCTCAGAGCCAAAGACTATAACTCAAAGAAAAAGAAGAAACTCAACAACAGTAGGAGCTCCATCTATGCATCTTTTTTCACGACAGTAGATGAATCTGCTTGTAATCTCCTCAAATTGTGAAAAAAACATGTTTACATGTTTGTCCCATACAGTCTAACTCTGAATAACTGAATGCACTGTAGAAATATTCAGTTGTCTCTCTGTCAGTCCTTTGTCCAGTATTTGTCATACTGCTGTTTTAAATTGGCAGTAGGAGAATCTCCTTCAGGTTAGTTTCTATCCTGTCTGAAGAAAAATTGTTGTTGCCTGTAGGACAGCAGCACTAGTGAATTTGAATGGGTGCTGTGGGTGTTCAAACGGCTCCATAGCGCAACACTGTTCTTCACCATATAAAACACATTGAGGAGCAGAACAATGAGCTGTCCACTGGCCAGGTTTTGGCATCCGTTATTGCAGTGACGTGGACAGAGCCTTCCCAAACGTGCCGATGCTATTTGGCTTTTACCTGACTATTTCTGTGAACAGTGTGCATGCTGAGTAGACTGAAACAACTGAAAAATGTCCTGCACTCGACGATGTGAATGAGAAGCGTCTCTTTCAGCTACAGCTTCTCTTTCATTGAGAGTGAGAAATGAGAATGTTGACCTGACCTGAATGAAACTGAATTTGAAAAGATGAAATCAAGAAAAATTATCTTGTGGGGCATCAGGGCAGATATGAAAAAAAAAAGATTGTACGACCTAATGTGAATTGGTAAATAAATCTGCCGAATTTCATCTAAAGGCTCTTATTTTTTTTCTGACATTGTCACTGAGAATAATAGCTAATTAATAGCTATTTTAGACTGATAAGATGGGTGGGTGGGATGGTAGACGGAGGTCTCAAAGCTAGATTGCACCCACATGCTGGCCACAGAATAAACATTTCCCTCTGAGACATGAGCGTGAGACATCTAGCAAACACTGCAGGGCAATATCACTCACAACCTCAGCACCAGTGGACTGCAGTTTGACAGGGAGATACTGGATGGTGTATGTGTACGTGCATGTGGGTGTATTTATGTGTGCATATAATAAGTGTTGTTGTGTTACCCTATCCTAACCCTATGTGTGTGTGTGTGTGTGTGGCTCTGTGGTGGGGGGAATAGGGTTATTCAGCGCTCAGGGTCCTAAGCTGAGTGAGGACCCCTAAAGCGCCTGGACGAAAATGCCTTTTGTGGTCCTCAAGTGTACATTTATAAATATTTTATTTCACTCTGCTCTGGTTTGGAAACAGGATTGGGTTGAAATAAATCAACAAAACTGTAAACAAAATAAAACTTTCTCAAAAATATCATACAACAACTGTTGTGTTGCCTGACACAAACTGGAACACGCAGGAATAAAATCTGGCTCCGGTGAACTGGTGGAATTACGGGCCCTATGTGCACGGGGCCCATAATTCCTTGTGTGTGTGCATGTGTGTGTGTGTGCATTGTGAAGCTGAGGTCTGAAGATGATGGATGAACTCTCCAAAAGCCCCAGGGCATAACGGCCAAGCTGGCATTGCCTTGGAAGGGAGCTGGAGCGTGGATCATGACCGCGCTAATGTGGCCACTCAGCTAGCCACTGACGGGCGGGAGATGGTGATTGGATGGGAGCTTATAGGAAGTAAAAAGCCACTGGTCAAGGAGTAATGACAAGGCTCAAGGGGCTTGCATCTGTGGTGATGTCATGCATGATGGATTTAGGAGCTCAGATGCACACGCACACGCACACACCTACACACACACACACACACACAGAAACGGCCATATACTGTACACACACACAAGCACTTGGTCTATAAAGAAACAGCACATTTTATACCTTCCGCCGACACGTGCACATAAACGATGCATTCTCTCTCTCGCTCTCTCTCTTTCTCTCACACACACACACACACACACGCACACACACACACACACACAACCCCAGACTTCTTTCACCACAAGGCCACACTTCACCAAAGTGCTCAGCGGAGAAAAATTGTCTTTGAAACGTAGCTCTTCAGCTAACAGAGCATGACGAAGCCTTGGGAAATGGCTTTGTAATCAACCTCTGCTCACACCTTACCCCCCTCTCTCTCTCCCTCCCTCTCTCTCCCTCCCTCTCTCTCTCTCCCTCCCTCTCTCTCTCTCTCTCTGCCAGTGTCTACTGTTAAGCTACACGTATGTTCTACTGTAACAAAGGAACGTTGAACATGTAAAAGGTAAAGAGAACAGATTCAATGCGGTTCTTTGGAAGTGACACAAGTGACATCTTTGACAACACAAACACACAGGACACTATCACTATCAGACACACACTGTGAGCTCCGCCACACACACACATACACACACACACACTGTGACATACAGGCAGGTAGGCACACACAAGCTTGCATCTGCTCTCAAACACAGAAATGACATATTACTGACCCACTGTTTACGAAAAATATTACATAGCCTTGATCCAGTATTATTTTGCTCTCGAGTTTGTGATATACTGTATATGTTATACATAATATGTATGTGTAAGGATAGTGTATGTACAGTATGTATATATGTTTATGTCAGTGTTAGTCTGGAGAAGAATAGCCTGTAAGTATATCACAAAAAAAAAAAAAAAATAAAAAAAAAAAAAAAAAATATATATATATATATATATATATATATATAAAACATTTGTTATAGAATCCATTGATCCTTACTGTGCCCTGATATTTACTTTGCAGTAAAGTCAAAATCCTTCTGTTAACCAGAGATTGAATCCTGAAATACAGTATTCCACATAAAAGCTCCAGCCAAAGCACAAACACCCCCGGCAACCCTTTTGAAACGGGAGGGTTCATACCAGCCGACAGGGAAACACAGTAGAGTTACACGGACTTGTAAGTAAAATATCAAAGCATTATGTTTCTCCCTACAGTAGAAGTCCTGCATCCATGAAGTCTAATGGTGCTGTCTACTCTACTGCGGCCTCAGTAGTAATCACCAAATGAGTCAGATCCACCGTTCCTCCTCTCTTTACCAACACGGGACAGTCCATTAGAGCCCTTTAAAGGGCAAATTACAAAGACATTAAAAAGCCATTAGGTATATTCATATCTGGATATACGTGTTTATCTCCAGAACCAGAGTGGGCCCAAACAAATCAGAGGCGGCACAAAGAAACACTAGCACACTAATTTGTGTGCACACGGACATTTCCACACACATAAAAAACAAATACACAACTTAAAGCAAAAACTGTGCCGCACTTTCTGCTTGCACCGTAAAACACTTCCCAAAGCTAGCAAGGTGATTTGCCCAGATTTGTATTTTTTTGCTCGAATGGCAGAATGTGCTGTGCTGTGAGGCACATTCTGTGACCCCCGGTGTCAGAGAGAACTGGCCGTATTATTGCTCTTTCCACCGCACTGCCGTATAGCTACACCCTGAGGGACTACCCTGAGCTGCCACAGATGACATCAGAGCCCAGTAGGAGTGGTGTGTGTGTGTGTGTGTGTGTGTGTGTGTGTGTGTGTGTGTGGGGTGTGTGTTTGGGACCATGGGATCGCCCTTAGCTGCGAGAGGACACAGGGGCCCGGTCAGATGGCTGGCGCATCTGTCTCTCTGGCGTTATTCAGGGCCACACAAACAACACAGTACCCGCCTTTTTTCTTCTGATAGGTGCTTTGCAATGCTTTGAGTGTTAAAATTCAGAGTCATATATAAAGAGTCATATATATAACGAGTTATTGCATTCATCAGATTTTTGAGGTGAAAATGCAGTGATTTGTGAAAATTGCAGGCATTTTGCAGGTTGATTCAGAAAAAACATGCAATTGACTAGAGGGGTTGCCACTTCACATTTGTTTCGCATGTGCTGCATTTCCAAACACACGGCAAGAAAGTGAAATTCAGTGGAATAGGGACTGTATAAAAACCTGGTATGAACCCACGCTGAAGGAACGAAAGAAATCTCGACCAAATAAATGATGAGAATCTAAATGATGTGTGGAGACGGATGAGGAAGCCCCTCCAGCTCTGATCTACTGGAAGACTTCCCGCTCCACAGTTTTCCCCAGACAGCTCAGAAAGGATGTCTTGGAAGAATGAGGCCTTGCGCCCAGTTACAATTAAGTTACATCAGGAGCAAAATGGTGTGCATGTGTGTGTGTGTGTGTGTGTGTGTGTGTGTGTATGTGTGAGTCATTAGTAGCAGGTGTCAGATTTGTGGTGCGAAAATACATTTCTAAGTAGAGGCTTCCTGTGTTTCTCAGTCAAATCTGCTGCGGTTTGCTGGGTGAACTGAGGCAACGATTAGGAGGAAGTGAAATGTGCACTTTATCTGAGTGGGACGAGGTATTCAGTGTACTGGACCTTTAATACAGAAGTCTGAAGTGAACTAAAGAGGCTTTCTGTGTTGTTTGTTTGTGCCAGTGCGTCCTCTTTGTGGCTGGATTCTCCATCTTATGATCAATGCGCCATACTGTTCAGACAGCGCACATGCATTAGTAACGGCTGTGAAAAGCCCACGAGTGCATTCCTTACTGCAGCTAGGGGGATTCGGTGATGTTGACGGCGCGCAGCTGCACCTCGGATCCACTGCGTCAATGTCGAGCTCATAATCGCAGTAAAGTCTCTGAGGAAGTATTGCTAAATACTTGATAGATATATGGCACACGTCGCCGTGATGACAGAGAGCGGGTGGATGAAGCAGAGGGAAAGACCTCAGTGTTTCGCCTTTCAGTCACTTCTTGCTTTCTTTCAGTTCTTTTTTTTCGAGTTTTCAAGGAAGGAGTTGTGTTGATGACGATTGCTACAAGTCAGTAAAAACACACACACATACTTGCAAACATATATGCACACACATGCATGCACATCATGTTCACAGCTCCCCAGGCAAACATCCAGAGCTGCAGATCTGGTTAGAGTCCACGTGAAACTCCCCCTATAGCAGACGCTGAACTCATCCGTCTCCCCCCCCCCCCATCCCCCGAAGCCAAGCCTTCTTCTTTATGCGGTGTCAAGCCTGCGTGAGTTTCCAGGGACGTGATAGATATTCATGCCCTCGCCTCCACAGAACGGCCGTAAACAATGATGGTCGGGTTCACGCGTCCACATTTACCTCCGCTATCTCCGAAGAGGGTAAATTGGGTTCGAATGGTGAAGCGGTGACTTCTCAACTTCGGGGGTCGGGACCCGCCGGGGAAGGTTTTTGGGGAAGATCAACGGGGTTACAAGGTGTTTATTGTGTTAGCGCTTATGTGTACTACTTGTAATACTCACATACTTTTCATCCTTAGAATTAACTCTTTGCTTCCCTCAGTGTTCAAGTGAAATAGTATTATCATTGACCACAGTTCATTCGGCGACCACACCTGTGGGTCGCGAGCAGCCGTCCCTTTTTCAAGGGGTTGTGAGCTTTACTGTCAAGAGCCACTTTTCTCAGGTACTTAATGAATACATGCCCAGGCAAGGGCACTGGGAAGCCCCTCGGCCCGGCCCGGCCCCTCAGTAGACGACTGTTACTGTTTAGCCAATTAAAATGCAAAGCAGTGTGGAGTAGACGGTGATGCGTAACGAGACAGAGATCAGTGTCACGCAGCACCGGCGGGCGCAACGCAGCGCTCTCTTCCCAGCTGCTTCGACCGCTTCCCGCCTGAATATCTGAAAAGGCTGTGAGGAGAGGTGGATGCCGAGGGCCAGAAGGTGATACACCTCCAGTACGGTGTCCATAATAGGACATCCTCAGACCTCAGAGTAAACGGCATCATTCCTCAGACTAAACGTTGTCAGTTCTCGTGTCTCACAGTAAACGGCATCGTTCCTCGGACTAAAATCCTACAGTTGTTGGCCAAAAGTTGTCAAGTCTCAGGTCTCCTACTAAACGGCATCAGACCAAATGGCATCAGGTCTCCTACCAAACGGCATCAGACAAAACGGCATCAGACAAAACGGCCTCAGGTCTCCTACCAAACGGCCTCAGGTCTCCTACCAAACAGCATCAGACCAAACGGCATCAGACAAAACGGCCTCAGGTCTCCTACCAAACAGCCTCAAGTCTCCTACCAAACGGCATCAGACCAAACGGCATCAGGTCTCCTACCAAACGGCATCAGACCAAACGGCATCAGGTCTCCTACCAAACGGCATCAGACCAAACGGCATCAGGTCTCCTACCAAACGGCATCAGACCAAACGGCATCAGGTCTCCTACCAAACGGCATCAGGTCTCCTACCAAACGGCATCAGACCAAACGGCATCAGGTCTCCTACCAAACGGCATCAGACCAAATGACCTCAGGTCTCCTACCAAATGGCATCAGACCAAACGGCATCAGGTCTCCTACCAAACGGCATCAGACCAAATGGCCTCGCATGAATCTTTTTTTTTTGACGGTGCTGTTCTTCCAAAGTTGCATGGAGTGCAGAGGTGAGTAATGTCTGTTGTCATTAATTCACTTTTCAAATGTTATATGGGTTAAAATCTTACACTGGAGAACACAATATAGAGATTTAGTGTTTGCCAGTGTTAATGTTTACTTAGCTCGTCTGCAATAGTTTTGTCAGCTAAAGTTAGCCTAGTAGATGTAGCTAACGATAGCCACCTAGCTAGCTAACTTTGGATATCTTTGGTGGCTAACGTTAGCTACATCTAACTAAGTAAACATTAACACTGGCAAACACTAAATCTATATATTGTATTCTCCAGTGTAAGTGTAAGTGTCAGTGTTCCCCTGCTTTCAGTTTTCTGCACTGCAACTTAGACACACATAGGATGTAGGGCAACGACATATTACAGGACAACTTATTATGTTTCTCTCTCTCTCTCTCACACACACACACACACACACACACACACACACACTCTCTCTCTCCCGCTCTCTCTTACTCTCTCTCCCTGCATCCTGCCAGCAAGATCCAGTGATTGGAGTCTAACTTACTGAGAAAGAGGAGACGGCACATCGCCAATGCTAATAGTCTCTTTCTATCAGAGAGCTGCTGAGTGTGTGTGAGCACTAGATAGGAGAATATCAATCAAGAGGATATGGCGTAATAGCACAGAGGTGGTGCAGGTTGCGTTTGGCTGCGAACGACTGTACACTTCATCCAAATTCACAGCTAGCAAACGCAAGAGGAAAAAAGAGGAGCGAGGGAGGGAGGGAGCGAGCGAGATAAGGAGAGGGATTGAGAGTGGAGATAAGACGGGGTGAGAGTGGGACGGTGAATAAGTGCGGAGTGAAAACAAGTTCCTCTCCGCTCGCTCTATCTCCGACTCCTCTCTGTCTCCTCGCCGCTCTGCTTCTTCTTCTCTGGCGGCGTCATCCGAGGTTGCCCGTCGTTCGGAGGGCCTTGTGACGAGCCCTCCCACTGACACGGCGGGAGAGAGGGGAGTAGAAACAAAAGGGGGGCTCGCGTTTCGGATGCACTGTCAGCTGACATTAGCTGTAATGTGAGACAGGGGTCGGACATCGTTTGCCTTTTGATCTACAACAATAAACTTTGAGGCAGATTGAAAATTCTGTCACTTTTATATCTTTTTTTTTTTTCCTGAGACACAAGAGGAGAGAGAGAGAGAGAGAGAGAACGTTTAGCTTTGAAGCCATTTTTGCTTGAAAAATCAGCGACTCCTTTGTGTCCGGCTACAAAGACCTCGGTCAGCCCAATCTGGGCTGGATTTCAACTTAAAACCCAGCTGAGCTCCCCAGTTTTATTTTGGCCCGGCACCGCTCCGGGCTGATGCGGAGAAAAAAAAAAAAAAAAAAATTGCCCAACGTCACACCTGTTCATATTTCTGCTCTATATCAGCGCAGTGCAGCAGTTCTGTACGGGGCAAATAAATGTGAGTGTGCCAAGAAGGGAGGGAGAGGGAGGGGGAGAGGGGACGCAAACATAGGTGTCACATCACTCATCTGTCACAGTCAGTCTGGGTTTGTTTGTTTGTCTTTGTGTATGTGTGTGTGTGTGTGTGTGATATTGTAAAAAGGTATGGAAGATGGCGTGAACGCATCCCAGTTGACGTATACCATGTGCGAGCGCCGGAGAGACTGGCTGGTAATCAACGGTGTCACAACACAACTTCATACGGAGGGAGGTGCCGTTCATTAACGTGTGGCTACAACTTCTCTCTCCATCCTCCCCCATCCATCTCCTGCTGACAGGGGCGGGTGGGGGGGGTCTCCTCCTTAGAGAGCCTTCTCCTCTCACCTGCTTACTGACAAAGCCTGACCCTGACTTGTGGGCGGGCGGCGATTAGACTTGTGGGAACGCACGGGAACAAGTTGACGCTCAGAGAGAGAGAGAGTGGGCGGATGGCTTTGATCGCCGACGTGTTACGCAGGGAGCAACGAGGGAAATAGTCTCAACTCGATTGTGTGACTTATGGGAGGGAAATACAGTAACATGGAGAAAGACGGAGAAAGATGGCGTTGTTGGAGAGAGAGAGAGAGAGAGAGAGAGACAGATAGACAGAAAGACAGAGAGAGATGATTCTGTACGAACGTGGAGAGTGGTGGAAGACACTTTGGCCGAATCCCAATTCTCATTTTCACCCCTACGGCTTGTTTTCAAGTGCCCCTCGCCCTTCGGCTTACCCCTCGGAACAGAGTCAAAAAGGGTAGTGGTAGAAATCTCTCAACCCTTCAAGACCCTGATACGTCATCGCTGACGTTTACGGGAACAGACGGGACGAGTTTGTTATCGGAGATTACTATGGCAATAATGGTATTATCACAGTGACATTTGCCCTTCATCTGATGGAGATAGAAAAGCATGGAAGGGCCAAGGGGTGAGTTGGGATTCGACCTTTCTTTCCATGCATGTCAGCAGGAGTGGCAGCATCGGAGGAGACGGTCCGCTCGCCCTGCCCGTCTTCTCTTTGCAGTTACCGGTCCTAGTATCCTGTCCTAGCTTGAGTCATTGAAACTATTCCTTTCAATACGGATTCATCTTGCTTTTGATTTATCGTTTAATCAAAAAAGCCTCAAAGTGAGACACGTCACTCACAGATTCAAATAAAATCAGCGCTCTTCGCTGGTTTTGGGCCCCACTGACTGTTATTGTCTGCGGTGCCACGTACTCTGTAAAAGTGTAGTGGAGGCTCTCTGCCAACGCCACTCAACTCAACAACTGCAGAAGCCTCACTGAGCACGGGGGTGGGGGGTGAGGGTGGGGGGGAGACAAAGAGACACTGTGAGTTAAGGGTAACCGTGGAGTGGAGCGAGCCAAAGAGAGGCAAGAAAAATCTAAAAGTTGAAAATGAAAGGGGGGTTTTCCGACGTCGATATTTGGCAGGAGCGAGGAGAGGAGTTTTGCAAGGACACGGGCAAACAGTCACGTGACGGCGCGCGCATCCAGTCGGCGTAACGTCATCTCCATAAATTACCGTGCCTGGATAACCCAACACACAACACATAAATTTATTATCATAATAAGGCGCAAAATAGCGTCTCTCTGCATCAGTTGAGAATCATAACCCTGTAATTAACAGGAAGAAAAGCAATTTATTCAGGCTTCACAGCACAGCGTCCCTCTCTCCCTGTTCCTCTTGGCATCTTTTAGGATTGTTTTAATTATTTCCTGGCATGGTGACGGTATGACTGAAGCCTCCTCTGCCTCCTCTCTCTCTCTCTCTCTCTCTTTTCCTTCCCTCACCACACGTTTGGCATGCCTTTACTCAGCTGCTGGAAATGAGAAACAAAAAATCTACACAACTGATTGGCTTGTAATCATCCCGCAAGGACGGAGAACAAGAAGAGAAACAAAACGGAGGAGAGCTGTGAGAGCTTAGTGCGCGTTTGCACTGCAAAGTGACATTACAAAAAAACCCTTGTATCCTTGAAACTTGTTGTCTTTTGATGATACCGCGCTCAACCTCAACCGGTAGCCATGTTACACCCTGTACCGGGTGGTGTTTAGGTAGAGTCGTAGAGTGAAATGAATGAAATGAAAATCCACTCCATTGCTTGTCATTGAGATTCATGCTCCTCCCTGCCAAACAGTGGCGTAGGTGAGGGTATATACATGTATATGCCGTTATTCTACCAAGACCTTTCTGTATACTACTAGCTACTAGTGAGCAGTTTGAGCTATGCCCACTTATTTTTTGCAGTCATTATTAACAAGCCGCCTCAGCAGAATGCAACCCTCTAGAAAAAAACCCCCCACAGTGTAACCGATCACATGCAGACATCCAATAAAGACAAAAATGTTGTAAAAAGAACATATATAGTGTATGGTGTATATATAAGTTCATGATGTTGATGTAGAAATAGTTGTTAGATGTCTTCAATGTAGACACGATCAATTGATGACTAAGCCAACACACTAAGAGCGATATGAATGACCCAGTTGCTGGGTCTGCAGTTTCTGGATCTTTCTGCTGGGTTAATATTTAATGCGCTGGGTTGGAAATGGATTACAGAGAGACAGACAGAGTGAGAGAGGACGGACGGACAGACAGACGTGGGGCGGTTCGAGGCAAAATCCAATTTTTTTAAATTTCATTTATTTGTGGTAAACTTCGAGCCACACAAATTTGCTCTGCTTTTGTGCGTGCGCGGGGCCCACTTTGAACTTTGCGGTAACTTTAGGGTAACTTTTTCGAGTTAGTTTAGCGAAAAAGTTCACCCGGAGTTATTATTGATTTCCTTTTTTTTTTTTTTTCTTCTCCTTTTTCTGTTTTCATCTTCACCACCTTGTGCTCGCTGGTGGGAAGCAGGATATTTAACTGCCCCGGCGTATCTGGCTGGACACATTGCAGGCAGTCTCGGCCGATGTCCCATTAGTGACATCAACTGGTAGTATTATTAAAAAGTGATGAAAGTCAGTGGGCGACTTATTCCTGCCCGCCTCCTTCCCAATGTTCTATAGCTGTTCAGTACGTCTCGCTCTCATCTCATATCCTGTATCCTCTCTCTGTCTCTCTCTCCGTCGGTTTACCCTGCACAGAGACAATTTGCGGCAGATCTGAGGCCGATCCCGCTGCCCGACCCTCTCTCAGGTCAGCCTTTGTAGGACTGGACGCCTCTCTTCTTCACAGTCTCTCTCATCCTCACAGTCCGCCTGTCCATTTGTCTGTCTCACTCTCTTTTTTCCCCCCGTCTCTTCGCCTGTCTCGCCTCCTCAAAGCTACCTGACAGTTTTCATGCCTGAGAGTCCAACTCCCCGTCCCTCCCCTTTAAAGTCCCATCCCTTTTAACTCGAATATGACCAGAGTGAGGAGTGAAAATGGGATAGGTAGCTGCTGAATAATGGATAACGGTTTGAGATCCTCTCCACTTTCAAAGCAAGGAGAAGAAAACAACCTAAATGTATTTCGGAGGAGAGGGTGAAATGGTGGGGGGTGCCATACCTGAGACTGGTCCGAGTCTGAGCACCTCCGAAGCTTTTATTTTGTAATTTAGTGTGATTTCTATTCATCCTCCCTATATTATATGGGCATGTCTCATCTGTTTCAACCTATTGTCCGGTTTTAGTGGAGAAAAGTTGTTTGATTTACTCAAATCAGTTAAAAGCAACAACTGCTGAGCCACTAACCACACACTAGCCACAACATTCACCTGGAGGAAATCCTATACGGACACGGGCAGAACGTGCACTCTCTGAGATTCAAAGCCAGGACCTTCATGCTGTGAGGCAACAGTGCTATACACACTGAACCCGTTGCATTACAATCACGGTCATAATTCAACAGCGCACATTACTGTACAGTACTTTTCCCGTCAAGCGTACAATTACCCTAACGTCAATAATTATGGGGCAAATGTCAATAATCCTGTAACTTGAAATGAGACCCAATCAACTGACCTCCACTTTCACGGGAACGTTTTAGGTTATTTGCTTCCCTCTGCGCTGCCTAGCCTGATTGCCACCAGAGCCAGGAGAGTCAAGGGTGAGATGGGATTCAAAAATAACTGAATAAACTCGCTGACTGAACTTTTCCTAACTTTCCTATACAAGTACCAAACAGAACACTTCTGTACTGAGAGATTTAACAGAAATAAACGTTTGTCAAAAACAAATCCTATACTCTCTCTCTCTCTCTCTCTCGCTCAGAGATGTGACGTTTTGCTTCAGCCCTCTTTTAAAACCACGCTGCTCCTCTTCCAGGCGGACTAAAGCCCTAAACTAAGAGGACTGGAGAAAACCTCTTCAGCAAAAAACACGAGACAAATCCCCCACAGAGCCACAGAATAGTTTGGCTTAAATACTGTACAGGATTAAAGAGACCCGCATTTGCTGTAATGATGTAACGTGTCCATTTGTGGGGGAAAACCGAGAGGATGGACACTATCTAAGGTACTGCATGTAACAAGAGGAAATGCAGAATGTGTGGTTTTTGGTGACAGTTTGCAAAGGTTGTGCTAAAATAAGATATGATAGATTTCTACCCTTCTGCATTGTTCTAATGAATGCTATTTACCATATCAAAAAGCCCTATTAATAGTCCCATCATGAGATCCAGGTGAACCGTATACACGCCGTTTGAAACAATTCTGTTTTCATTACAGTTAATTACATCTTCCAGAAGATGGTTCCCCTCACATCATCAAGGGGTCTGAAAGAAAGAGCTGAGGAATAAGATAAAAATATAAGGGATGAGATCATTAGCCACTGCAAGGCCAGAGCTTGGCCAGTTCAAAGTGTTTATGGTTAAATGGTCAAACATTTTATATATTTAGAAGATAAACTGTTAAAGCCCTTGCAGGCAAATTTAAAGGTAAAGCTGTTTTGGGAATACCAAATAACCCGAGTAATGAGGAAGCCCTGGCTCACCTAGCTTGGCTCTGGGGTGGAAACCAGGCTAATGAGAGACCCCTGGTTCCACAGCACAGCCTGTTGCTACTCATACGTCTCTTTGAAACATCGTCCTGCAGTCTCTGGCTTTAAAGAGCATCAATAATTGTTATAATGTTGGAGACAGGTTTTGTTAGGGTCAATATTTGGTAAATATTTAGTGAATATGCATTACAAACCCTTGCCATCTTTTAGGGTAGCAGGGTGGTGTAGTGAGTGAGGAGACCTTCCTTCAACAAGAGCGTACAGGTTCAAGCTACTGTGTCGGCAAATGTGTGCTGCTAGTGTCCTTGAGCAAGACACTAAATCCATTACATTACATTACATTTAGCAGACGCTTTTATCCAGAGCGACTTACAATAAGTGCATTCAACGCAGGATAAGTGCATTCAAATCCCTGCTAGCTTTTTTACGATAGCTGATTTACTGACATCCCTGCACAGGGAGGTGAGCGAAAAGAGAATTTCCCTAAGGGTATCAATAAAATATCACATTATCACATTATCATTACTATTATAAATTTAACAGCAATTCATTAAGAATTTACACCTAGAATTAATAATTAATAAATATAAAGACCTAATTAGCTTCTTATCTGTGTGTGTGTGCGTGCGTGTGTTTTCGTTCTTTCATTTCTATATTTCAGAAGTACCAAATGTCCTCACGAGGATAGAAAGATGAGTCCTAAGTGAGCTATCCTCACTTCTCTAGGGCTTAGTTTATTGTTAGGCCTTGGGTTTAGAGTTAAATAAGGTTTAGGTTTGTGTAAGGGTTAAGGTTAGGCAAGTAGTGGTCAGGGTTAAAGGAAAACAACATACATCTACTTTAGTTTGTCCATAGAAGAACACATGAGTGTCAGTAATTCCACAGGAAATACCAACACTGCTCGGGTATTTTTGTTTTTCTGGGTTTCAGGATTGTTGTCAAAATTGCGTCACAAATCCCAGTACAGTGATTTCTAAAAGTACAACCGTCTCAGGGGCCGATGCGTTACAGAAAAGCACAATAACTGAAGGCTAGCATGTTAGCCGGTGAGCTAGTGAACTATCCAAAAGCTAAGGGAACTGTGGCTGCAGAGAGGAATGCCTCCGTCGAAGATGTAATGGGCAACAACATTTTGAACCACATTTTCAACACTTCCAACACTTGAGACGTAATTGTATGAGGCAATTTTGTAAAAGAGACAAGAACGAGCGGCCGCCGTGAGTCAAGCCGTGAGACGGACAGAGGGCTGGAGAGGCTCGGGCTAACAGTGACTGACGGTGGATGTCCTGTTATTGCAATGTATATATTGTCATGTCTGTATTATCTGGCCTATGGGCCGTGCTATGTTTGTGTAACTACATGCACTTTGCACAACAGGCATGTTCGGTTCCTTTTCCTCTTTTTATTTACCATTTCTAGGTCTCCTTGCTGACTATTGCTGTGCTAGTGCAGCAAAGTTAGGTAGCTTTTTTGTTTTTCTCTCCTCAGCTGACCTCAGTTGGCTGTGCCCCTTTTTTGTTTTGAATAAGCTGCACCCTGACACAATACCACTGGTCTAGAGGGGCGTCGAGTCCTCAGTGTAGGGCAAGGCACGGTGGAAAGTTGAGTAAACAATTTAGCTGGCAAGTCTGTTTCTCCCCAGACTGTTATTGCCGAAACTGGGACACAACCCAAGCTGTTATGGAATAAACATGCATGGTTAAGCCTGCTTATGCCTGTTTACCCTCCCGGTGTCACCTTCCTTTAAGGTTAGGGAGTGAATGTTGTTAATAAAAGGCCTAACAAGTACAGTAATACAAATGTGTGTGTGTGTGTGTGTGTTTGTGTGCGGTGTGCACTGCAGGGGGATGTGAGTGAGCTACTGATCCTGACCAGCAAGTCAGACCGATTGTGTTCCATGTCAGATTTATTTGGCCCACACATCCCTGGGGCCAGACAGACACACGGATGTACAGACACACAAGAGTAGGCCGGGGAGGGGAAGGGGAAAAGGCATCTCTCTCTTGTTTCTTTCATTGCACGCTCCCTCCATCCCTATCACCAGCTCTCATCCACAGAGCACCGAGTGTCTGTCCTCAACCTGTCCTCAATCTGCAGGTTGCAGCTACAGCACTTCAAAGTCTCCGTCACTTGGCTGAAGAGCGGAAGATGTCAGGGTGATGAAAAGAGAGGCGGGGAAGTGAATGCAGAAATACAGGAAGAAGAATGTGAGGAGCAGGAGGAAGAAAGTTGAAAGATGAAAATCTACAACTTTAATTTTTAATTTCTTTTTTTTGCAGTGACATGATGTGTGGAAAAAATGCCTGTGTGGCATTTACATCTTACAGCATAACAGACATCCAAATAGGAACTAAAACCCTAAAGAAAGGGCCAACAAGGAGTGGAATTACATACTCAGCCAATTCAAGGGCATTTCAGGGTTGAGCTGTGGAAAAGAGACAGCAGGAAAAAAAAAAAAAGAAACTCACTAACCTCTCTCAGCCTGAATGAGTCTGTTTGCTATTGTTCAATGACAACATTCCATCAGTGGGGGGTGTTTTTTTTCTGATGCAGTGCAATTCAGGAGTAAAAGATGTGGTAAATGGATTGCTGGGGGGAAAAAAACAGTCACTGCTGAAGGATAAGCAGAAAAGTTGCAGTCATGGCTGCATGTGGAATGAAGAATAAAAACTGTTTGCCTCTTCATATCGAGGGGTTGAAGACCAGCCCGACTGTGACTGCTCTCACTGCCGGACAGCACCGCGATAATCATCGCTAAAGCCACTGTTCTAAATGTGTAGGGTAGCATGCGGCATATTCACCATCTCTAACAAGCAGGCACAGGCATTTGAGTTGCAGGGACAATTGTTCTCGAAGAAGGGAATGAGGCGAAATCTGAGCATAACACCCGAGCATGAAATCAATCTTAATTTACACACAAAGAGGCAGCCGGATTTCTGCACCAACACTTCTACATGTAATGCTATCAATTTAGTCCAGGGCCCTTGAGCATAAAGCTTCTTAGTCTAGGATTACTGATCTAAGACTAGCCTACGATAAGAGGCACACAAATCCCATCTGCATTCCTATCCCAAGATAGCCCTGTGTACGATTTTCTAAAAATATACGCACTATGGCAGATGTAATGTAACACTGGGCATTGATGCTGTGATCTATGGTTTGTTTGAGCTGCCTTCTATTTACACATTTCATTATTTCTGCTTCCTGCTGCTTTTCATGCATAGCCAATGTAACGGAAAAGGGCTTTCTTCATGGAACTGAGCTTTCCGACCACCACGGCGAACCAAATGAAGGCATGAATGTGTTTTTGAACAGTCACAGAAACAAAAAAATGAAAATCCTGCAGTACTATACGCAATACTATACTGCATTGATCGGTGTGTGAGTTTAATTAAGCAAGCTTGTGGCCAGAGCCGATCGTTCAAACGGCGGCGTAGATCCTGCTGAACCCGGATCAGTATTCCAGCGGTACCTTGGAGGATTGGTATTCAGAGGCCACGTTACGCTCTCCGTCATTGTGAAGTTTATACGGTCACGTGACCAGACCAAGTGATCTTAGACCGCTACTTATCCACGCTTTACGAGTACGGGTCCCTGACTCCTTCGCAACATTCAATAGAGCAAGTCCACATTATGTAGCGTTTGATGCTGACACAGTGAGTAAGTTTTACAGCACATAAACCAGCATCAATAATTTGAGCAGTAAAGTCATGATCTGGTGGGTTTTATTTCCCCGGGTCATTATTATCCCAATGTATTTACTTAATGCCATTTTTACATGACAAATAACTCCCAGGGCAATCTAAATTGAGTATAAATTAGGCCTGAAAGCCAATAAATGCAATGATGAGTTTTCCATCTTGTAAAAGGAGGAGCGCGTACATGCAATGGGTCTCCCCCCTCTGGCAGCTAGGGGAATCATTTTAGTGTAACACATAGTGAAGCTAATAGCCTCCCTTTAGTGATGATGGTGTTTGAGGGAAGTTAATAAGCTGCCCCACTCCTGTCACTTCCTTCTTGGGGTGAGTGTTTGACCTATGCACAAAAAAAACAACCTGATTGTTTCATCTGTTTACTCAACAAAGCAGAGAGTACGAGGTTGCAAGGATGGAGGGATGCGACAGCTGGAAGGTGAGAACAGAAGATGTGAAATAGATGAGAGGGATGAACTGATGAAGTGATGAGGGGTGAGGTGAGAGAGGTGAGAAGACATGACATCATGGCAGGCTCAACTTCTGGTTGGCCGACACTTTATTTTCCCGCAAAAGTGAGAATAATACCAAGCTCATTCAACACCGTGGAATTGCCTTTGAACCGAAGATAACATTTTCTGCTCCTAGAGTCCAATTAGCAAATGCTACTTCATTTTGTTGCCAGGCTGAACTGAATGAAACTGAATGAAAATCAGAAAGCTCGTTACTGACAACCTGAACCGCGACCTGCGGCAGATGACATTCAAACGATCACACCAGCAAGACAACCAGACTCTCGCTTCCGAGCAAAACATTCTCGCTCAATTTTAATTAGTCTCACTGATTTCCCCCCCCCCCCCCCCCCCGAGCCCCTCACCTGATGCTCTGTATCTGTAGTATATCTGGGTCTGTGGCGTTGAGCGATGCCACGAAGCTGCCCACGGGGATGTTCTCCATCCAGGTGACTGCCAGGGGGTCGGGGAAAAAGACGGGGCCCTCGTTGATGTCCATGACTGTGACGTGGACGGTGGCAGTGGAGCTGGGGCCGTAGCCCACGTCGGGAACCAGGGGGTCCTCGTTCTCCACCTTGATCAGCAGCATGTGAAACGCCGTGGCCTCATAGTCCAGAGGCTAAACGGAGAGGAGAGAGATTTGGATGGTGGAAGGGTGGTAAGATGAGAGAAAAACAGGATTTAGAAGGAATATGGAGGATAGAGAATATTACTGGCAAGTGGAGACGTGTAAAGGGGGAAAGAAAAAACTTCATAGTGAACATGAAAAGACACATCATTTTGAGGGCAACGCAGAAGTAACACAGGGTCTCTGTGTAATCTACAGGGGGTAGACAAAATAACAGAAACACCACATGAAAAAGGACTTTAAAATTGAAATAACAAAATCACAATTTCAAGACAGACATTTCATATTAATATGAAAGTCTGTTCAGCTTTTAAAGAGGTTCAACAATCATCAAAGCAACATGGGGCAACATGGGGCCCCTAACAGAGTTCTAAAGAGGCCAGTCAGGGCCCGGGCAAGATAAAGTATTGCATGTGGTGAGGGGAATAGTTGTGAAAATCTGTGTCAAACATACACGAAGTGCATCGGCAAAGAGGACGAGGCCCCAAATTGAAGCTCCCTGACAAGGATAGGCACTAAAAAAACTACGGCTTCAAAAATTACCACATAATTGAATCGATATCTTTGTGACACAGTCTCAACAAAACCTGTATGTGGTGAGCTTCACATAGTATGAATGGGAGGCCTGCCGTTTGGAAACCACTTGTATCAAAGGCCAATGCAGAAAGACATATAATCTAGTGTAAGGAGCACAAACCGTGGAAGCCTGAGCCATGGGAAAAAAATAATATGGTCTGATGAGCCATGTTGCACCCGGCTTCATACATCTGGATGGGTTGCCAACCGTTACAACGTGGTGGGTCTGTAATGGTATGGCAGCCATCCTTTGGGAGTCATTTAGTCTGATGATTGCTCTGCGTCCTTGTATAATGGCCAAGGGATATGAGGCCATTTTACAAGCAAACACACTGTTCCCTCATGATGTTCCCATATTCCAAGATGATGATGCCCCTGTACCCGCTGCTAAACAAATTCAATGGTGGTTTCATGAATACTAGGGTTACCACATCTAAACACCATTGAACCTTTTTGGGAAGTAGATTTCCACATTTTTCACATTTTCTTCATCCCTTAAAGATCTTGAAGATCAAGATGGAGTAAAACTGTTCTGAAAGCAAAGGGTGGCCCTACTCCTCACTAGGTGCTTGATAGCCATATGGTGTTTCCATTGTTTTGTTCACACCCTCTATATGAAAGCTAAGGGCGTTGGACCATTCATACTTGTTTATACCTTGATGACAGACAGCATGCCCTCATTATTGTCGGGGTTGGTGTGGATCTCAAAGCTCTGCGAGGGATCTCCGCTGACGATAGAGTAGATGGCTCTCCACGCCCCCGTCTCCGGGTCGTCCCTGTCGTCCACTGTCAGGTTGACCACCACGCCCGTCGAGCCCTCGTCCACGTTTCGCTTCAAACTGTGGTTGGAGGTAGATTGAGAAAAAGAAAGAATAAGAAATAAGAAAGTGACCAAGTACAGCTTATTCTAGAGGTTGTAGTAGAGAAAAACAGAGAAGTGAAGAATAATAGAGGTGTACTGTAGAGAGGATGGAACAGATGGAGACCTTCTCAAGGCTCTTATTTTGGTAATTCTAAGGTCTCGTTCTCCTTATATATCTCTGCTCTTGCCATCATCATCATCACTATCATCATCGAAACCATCATCGTTGTCACTGTCATCATAATCATCACCCCTGTCACTGTCCACATCTCACAAAACGTCCGCCCTCTTCTCCCACCACCATCGCCACCTTCATTCGTCATCATCATCGACATCCTTAACATTTAAAATTTTTTTTTGGCCCGTCTGAACTGTTGTACTCGACATTGCACTTCACTCGCACATCTTTCAAGCGCTCGCCGTCGCTCAGACAGACAGCAGCAGCGCCACAGCAGGCAGGAGACAAAGACATGAAGTATGACAGCACATTTCTGCTCTGCAGCAACCGCGTCGAGGTCACAGCTGGAGCGTCTTTGGGGGGTAAAGAGAGCGTTGTCATTTTCCACACCTGTCTGGTTGTCAAGGACTGGGAAGAAAAGAATGGAGAAAGAAAAGGAAAGGAACGTCTATGAAGGGAGGAAATAATTAAGAGGAAAAAGAAGACGGGAAGGATGGAAAAACAAATTAACTTCCTCTCTCCATCATGCCCCTACCTCCCTAATGCTGTGGGTTGAGAAGTTGAGTGTGATAATAGATAGACAGAAGAACATTGTTTATCTGCCTGCTTGACCGGGTCACTGATAGGCTTTTCACACTTGAATATGTTAGCCCAGGGTTAACTTTAACCCTGGGTTATAATAGCCCTGGGTTAATTTATCTCACGTTTCACACTAGTTTTCTTTAACCCTGGGCTAACAATTGACCCTGGGTATTCAGTGTTCAGGATTTCACACTGTAAGCTTGTAGACCCCGGGTTAATGTTTAATGCTAATGTTTAACTCGCTGTTACATTCTAACCCCTGTTGCATTCTAACCCCACAACGTTTCACACTGTTGTTCTTAGCACCGCATTTCGGGGATAGCACCACAAAAGCGGTGCTAACCCTGCTTCGTAGCAGGGTTTGTTAACCCAGGGTTAAAAGCGGTGTTAATCCTCTTTCAAAAATGCAAGTGTGAAACGCTGCTTTGCCCGGGGTTAAATGCATCTTTAACTCAGGGTTAAGAAAGATGTTAGCCCGGGGTTAAGTGTAGTGTGAAAAGCATAATAGTCTGCAGCCAAATTCAAGGGGGAAAAAAAAAACATTTTCAAAAACATGACGTTACAGAAGGACCAATTAACACATAACACACCCACACACAGAAGAACTCACGCCTTCATCCCGTCGTTCACTCTTCACAATGCATCTCACTCATTTCATTTGCGTATACTGTTGCAGGCAAGCCTCCATCAGATCAGCTAGCGTCGATCCATGCTGACAGCCAGCCCTCTTGCAACAGAGTACATTGTGAACAGGAGTACTCGTGCAGAAGCTCCAGGCAGGCAGAAGCAACTCTGCGTAATTGTGTGTGTGTGTGTGTGTGTGTGTGTGTGTGTGTTTCAGGGGCATTATGGTGTCAGAGCTTACAGTGTAATCTTTCAGACACAGAACACTCTGTTTAAGGATAGCGCTGGTCCAGCCTAGATTACTGCGTCTTCTGTCAGCCCACGGTATTGTTGTTACACAGATTACCCTCCTACCGCCTCGCGCTGCCCCGGCTCCGTGCATTTATCTAAAGAGAGACAAACATTGATTTTTCTCTCCCCTTTCTTCCCTCGCTTTTTTTTTTTTATTCAGCCAAAGCACATTTAAAAAAAAGAGCACTTTATACCATTTACAGTCATTTAGGGCACAGAGGATAGAAACACAATATCCTGTACAGGAGGAGGTTATGTTTGTTTGAACACCGTTTGTACCCACATGGGCATTGTTGGTCCTTTTTCTCCTGCATGCCCCCGGCACTCTGATACATATCTTTGTGAAAGCTATCGTGTAAAGAGAGGCTGCTGAAAAAGTGACAAAACGCTTTTCAGTGAGTACTTACATGCATCCCCCCCCCCCCCTTCCCCAGACAAACTCAGACACATGTCCTGCAACACATATCCTTGTCATGCCCATCCTCCTAGGACACACACACACACACACACACACACACACACACACACACACACACACACACACACACACACACACACACACACACACACACACACACACACACACATAAATAGACATAGACATAGACACACACACGGACCATAGCCCAGTGGCCAGTCAGGTTGGGTTTAATCATGTGGGGCAGCCATGCGGTTGGAGGGAACGCTGTATTCGGTGGGATGTGGCCAGTGGGCCCCTGCCCTGCCACTGATAAGGCCCCAATTCCTCCTGGAGCACAAAGCAACCAACCACCTGAAAGACTAGGAGGAAATGACTAACCAGTAGGCAGGGCCTGAAATGACTCAAACTCACTAAGAGAGAGATGGAGAGAGAAGAAAAGGGCTGCCTCCAAGTTAGCTTTAATCTGTGTGTGTGTGTGTGTGTGTGTGTGTGTGTGTGTGTGTGTGTGTGTGTGCTGGGTGTTTTCGATCTAAGATGCCCAGCCCAGAGAGACAATTACAGAGGTGGTTGTTGCTCCCTCACTCTCAGAACTGATGACCGCATGACCAGGCCAACGCAGGGCAAGAGCCAAATAAACCTGCACGTCTCTGCAGCCTGGGGGGCTTAAACAATGCACACACACACACACACACACACACACACACACACACACACACACACACACACACACACACACACACATTACCAAACCTGCTACAGTGTGGGGTGACAGTCAAATAAACCCACCTAACTTTTTTTGCTTGGGGGCTTTAAAAGCTACACACACACACACACACACACACACACACACACACACACACATGATGGCAGTGGCGGAGCCGAATACTAGACATTTAAGATGCCGAGGAATAAAACCATGGTTGAGCCATTGATTTTCTGCTTCTCGTCTCGTTTGTTGTATATGACTCTTCAAGGTAATGATGTGCTGCCAAAAGATCATTGGCTGATCCAGTTAGTTGAGACAAACAGCTGAAGAATACGGTCAAGTTTGAGGCGACACTTTCGACACTGCAATTATTCTTGTGCTATTCTGTACCTATGACAGCAGTGTTGTTACTTTTTCAGACAGTAAGTGATATGGCACTTATCCGCCCCAATACACTCCATGTGAAGAGACACAACAAACTTGTCTTTTCTTGTAACCTAAAATAACTCTAAGTGTTAGATGCATGATAAATGTGTTTTCTTGCTTGGCCGAGTATGCCTGTCAAATTGCTGTATAATCTCAAGTTTGCGGATATTAACATTACGTACCTGACATGCCCCCCCGATCTATGGCCAGTTAATAATTTCTACTCGGCATGAAAACATTTTCATTAAATATTACTCACCTCCTGCATTTCCGCCATATTTTCAAGAACATCCAGTAGTGCTGTGCATAACGTTGCTGCTCACTGATTGGTTATTAGCTCTGGAGTCAACTTCATTTTGATTGGTGTATACGTGTGTGGATTTGTTCCTCATGGTACATGGAAATATAGTGCCAAAACCAAGTTTTGTGTCTCCACAACTTGAGATCCACACATGCATGCATATTGACAAATGCATATTCAAGACTCACAAGACTGTACTTGTGAGATGTGCACAAATCTTTTTTGCTGTGCACAGTTTTTTTTTTTTTTACATTTGTGACTCTGTAAAAACATTTCTAAGTTGTATTGGCATCATATTCATAGTCGTGATTCAGATAACAACAGTATATAATTCAAGGAAATGACATATTCCTCCATATTAAGCATTATCAGTCAAACGTTGAGCATGTATCTGGGACATGCTCGTTTCAGGAGAATGGGCCCACTTGCCAATCTGCCTGCCAGACTGTGTCTGTGGCTGCCCGGCCACCCACTCACCGCTCGAACGAATGACTTCCAGGTGCTGATAGCTTACTGTGAACCAGCCCTAATGAGGATAGCAGGCTCCCACTGGCACAAGTCCAGTTTTAATGAGACAAACAAACAAACAAACAAATAAATAAAAACTGCTCTCTGTCCACTTTCTGCAACTTTTCGAACTCTTCAACTTTCTTCCTACAACTTATTTCTTTCCATCCTTGTAATATACAAATATAATGCTTAAAATAAGGACATAAGAAAACTTCCAAAAGCCAGAATATGAGCGCTAATGTTCAAATAGGCAGTCAGACAGTCCCTCACTACTTTAAGGGGAAGAAAACTTGGTTGAAGGATTCAATTCATGTTTTCTTATTAAGGCTTACGACAGTCCTGTCAGTATGTTTGAATCTCAACAGAGAAAAGAAACTCTTCTGTGATGTGATACCGGCGAACTGCATGGATCTGCTCCTTTGACACCTCCTTTAAATCGTCAATCAAGCTCAACCTACCTTGCTATAAATGCTATAAAGCCGAGTTTGGGGCGTGACTTTCTCTCTATGGCAGCCATGTTGTGAGAACGATCAAGCTCAGCCCCGATGGCCGAAATGAAGCTTCTTGAAGTGTTGAGGCTTTGAAAATGGGTTCATTTCTCGAGGCTTCGATTGCACACTAGGGTCACCTGCTGGTCAAAATAATATAGAGCAGGCTAAGTCTATTGTAGATGAAGACAGCGCTGCGATGTGTGTAATAGGTCCAGTAAATTAAACTACTGATATATGACAATAAAGAAATGAATTCATATCTATTAGTGTTTAGACCTAATATGAGGCCATAATCGAGTTGTGATGATGAGCTCAATGCTGAAGTAGAAATATTCCCACCTGCGATATACACGCGTCAGCTTCTCGGTGGGGAAAGTGGGTAACGCTGTTGCATTGATCATCTAAGATCATGTGAATGGAGGGATGTGGTGCCAACCACAGTCAACCCCCTCTAACGTCACTAAAGAATTCAGCGGCATCTGAGGATGAGCCTCCATTACACCAGTTAATACACTTCTTATGTTTAACTTCAAACTCTTTAGTTATGAAACGACGGCATCTTAAAAGTAGGCTCAGGCGACAAAAGCTATGATGATGCGCTGTAAAAGTGATGCAAGTACCACGTGGAGCATTACTCATTACTGGACCATTGTACTAGGTGATTGAAACCACTGCATGAGCATTGCATCGACTAGCAAACTGATCGGGGGTGTCCCAGTAATATCAAACGTGATATTTACGATCAGAAATCGGCACAGGTCCTGCCCTGTCAGCCTCCATTGTTATTTTGACGAAACTCATGTCGGTCTGTGCGAGTTCCTGCGAGACTAGAGGTCCTGACGCGTCAAGAATCTCTACAGCAATCTCAAGCATATCGTTTAGTGTGCGACCCCCGGCCCTAACTCTGTCGTCTAGTGTGACCTGAGGCGAGAAAAAATTTGTCAAATCCATTGGTGTGTGTGTGTGTGTGTGTGTGTGTGTGTGTGTGTGTGTGTGTGTGTGTGTGATGCAATGCGTCCTAGCGTGCAGCAGGCTTTAGGGAGACTGGGAACCTAAAATAGTGGACATCTGCTGGCCAAGGCAAAACAGCTGGTTCATTTCTGAAAGCACAAAGTACTTCCATAAAGCCTTGATCTCAACACTGTCAACAACACTCACTGTACCTCTTCTCCAACAGACGAGAGGGGGGCAAAGAGAGACTGAAAGTCTGGCAGAGGGCCCTGGAAGAGAGACGTGTAGCCTTGGAAGAGTATACACATCTGTCAGCTTTACGGAGTAACACTAAATGCTCTCTGCCTCATTAACACTACTATGGAAATTGCCTCCTATTTCTTATACAGGCTTTTAATTTGTCTCTCAGAGCCAGCTGGCATTGTGTGCCTGTTACAAGCCACTGACCCAGACTGTTTTCTCCCAGCCTGACTGTTGTGCGCAGTGCTTTGGTCTAAACAAGACACAAGAAAGTGAAAGAGAGAGAGAGCGAGAGAGAGAGAGAGAGAGAGAAATCTTACATGAGTGAGGTGTAAAAGTACGGGGAACATATGGCTGTTTTGAGTGAGCTACTGACTGCTATCGGCCATCAAATTTATCACATTGTTGTTTTTTTTTTACATCTTGCACAAACAAACACATGCATGCTCATCATACTCCTACAGATAGGACACACACACACACACACGCACACACGAATGGAGATAAACTTATTGCATTCCTGGACGTCTGTCAGAATGCGTTATGAATATAGATGGTGGCCGTGGCCGCGCTGACAGGCAGCCAGGCAGATAGTTGAGCAGCTGTTCATTTGTCCTAATGGAAAGTGCTTTGTGACACGTCCCCGCTGCCCCGAAGATTTTCTCTGACAGGGAACACACATAACAGCGGCCCGTCACATTAAACCTCCCCGAGACAAGACTATTTTGCCTGAGTAGCATTTGCTGCATTAACACATCACAAGAGGAGGGGGGGGAGGCCGCTGCGAACGGAGGCGTTTGAAGTTTGGTCTTCCTCGCCGCGTCGCTCGCTTTCTCACCGTCTCAATGTATCTGAAATGCACCGACTGTCTCGCCGTGTCTCTGCTCTACTCCTCTCAGAGAGCAAACTGTCTAAAAGTGGGGAAATCTCCGCCACCGAAAAAGAAAATCCTGGGAAAAATCCAAAACGAAACACGTAGATTTCACACAGGGCTTAAAAGTCTTAATTGAAGATTGAAGATTGTTGCACTCATCCTAGTCGCTCTGAGCTCTTCCCTGTAAAAGTCGCTGAGGTAAAAGTCACAATTTGGAAAGAAATCCCCCCCTCGAGTTAAACAGGAATCATGTAAATTTTCAACCAGTCACTTGTCTTTCCTTTGTCTGCCCGCGAAAAGCAGCTTAACCGAACAGAACGAGGATGCCTGCAGACCGAATACCTGTCGAGGCGCGCGCTCTCATTGTGCTTGGCGTGCCGCTGCCATGAAACCAAGCGCACGTGATCGCGCTCACCTTCCTACACAATCCTATACCCAGAGACACTGGCAAGTTCCTTCCTGCCTCCATCCCTCCCTCTCTCCCTCTTTCCTCCCTGCTCTACCTTTAATCCTGCCTACAGTAAGTGTGCCTGGAGAGGTAATGAGCTTACCTGTGTCTTTATTAAATTTGAACAGCTCCTGCTCGGCCTGTTTCTATAGATAGATTTTGGATGACTCTGAAGCTCCGGCAAAGCAGCTTTCCTACCTTTTGAGGAACACGACAGCAGCACAGTCCTCGTATTTGTCGAGGCAATCAAGATGGAATAAAAATACCTTCGAGTAATACGGGCAACATTAAACACGTTAAATAACCAATTGCCTAGCACTGGGGTCAGACACTTTTCAGCACCTTGTAGGTTTCTGACATATGAACAAATCCTCAAACTCTAGATGACTTGGATATTTTCCACTGAAGCAACAAAAACATGCTCCTGATTTCCAACACATTCAGTAAGACGTCCACACTCAGATGATGTCCCTCTGACTACCCACAGTATGAAGCATTGAAACAAAATGTTGGAGAAATTAACTTCAAATGGCTTAGAGCAGGGCAGATCTCATAATCCCCATTTAGCATGAAAAAAATGAAAGATGCCGTTTTACTTTGGGCAATTTTATGTACGTATATAGAGCACTTATTTTACAAAAAGGTCAGTTAACCACTGGCTTCAATTTATCAAAGTACAGCTGCAATTACTGGACAGCCTATCTTGGCGAGGGGTCCGACACCGCTGAACTCTTAAAGCAACAACACTTGAATAGAGTGGCTACCAAATTCTAAAGGGCGCTGTGTGTTAACCCTTTAATGGTCGCACCCAGAAAAAAAGCAACAGAAAAATTATTTCTTTGCATTTTTTAGTTCCTTGGGGCAATAATAACAACAAACAATGTTTATTTATTCAACAACCCACACAGTTTTAATTTTATGAGCCTCTACCAAACAGTTGAGATGTCTATTAATGGTCAAAGTGCATTTTTAACAATCTGCATTGATTTTTTTTATCCATTAAACTGATATAAGAAGACATTTTTTCACATATATCTCATTTGATGAACATGAGCAATGTATAAAACCAAAAACATGAACCTATTTCCAAAAAATGAATGAATTATAATAGAAAGTCAATCCAAAAAAAGTATCAATTTTGTTTTACAAATAAAATGCAATATCTCTGTAGAACAAAGTCGAAGTTGCTCATCTGTGTAGTGGTGCATCAGCACAACAGTTTTTTGGGCATTAGAGCCACTTCCATTTGTGGTGATGTGCAACAAAGCTTTGCTGGTTTCCATTGAAACACAGGAAAACCAAGCATTCCCCACACTTGCACCTGCACACACTCTTAGGACAGAGGTCGCAATGGTGAAAAACTCTACTGCAGTGGCGCCCAACCCAGTCCTCAATGCCAACTGTTTGAAATGCTAAAAATAACAAGATAGACAACTAGTAAAATGTTGCAAAACTCATAATATATGTGACCATATCTTTAGCTATTTTGAAATTGTGAGCAATGAGCATAAACAAAGGGCTTGACAGCACACAGCTTATCCTAGTCCTCTGATCGCACCTCGCACTGCAGCTATTCACCCCTCCAATCCCCGTCTGAGAAACCGAGCACACTGATTACCACTGGAGAATAGAATTACCTTGATAACGCCATAAAGAGGTCTGCTATTTCATGCAGCATCAAGGACACACTGTAAAACTGCAGTCTTATCTCGTGGCCTGCACTAGGTCTTCCTCTGACGTTTGTGTCAAATAACACATCCGCACACACCCATTCTTCACAACGCGCCCATAGCCTGACACACGTGTGTATCAAATAACATCTTTAAATACTGTAGGTGCGCACACATAGGCTCATGCACACACACACAAATACACACTCATCCTTCACAATATGCCCCTAACCTGACAACACTGTACACAAATCCCGTCCCATTCCTTCCTCTCTGGGGCAGAGATTTGTGGCCAACCGTGCCATTACGTCGCCCAGGGGAAACGGCGCGTGTATCTTGGAGCTAGCGGAGCAATCATGCACGCCCCGGCCTAATCCCCGACACCCGTTAGCCATCACCCAAGACAGCCGCAGCACTGACAGGGCCCTGCTGCCCTGCTGCCTGGTGCTACGCCCATCACCGCTAACGTCTTTATCAGCAGGACAGATAGACGGCAGGCAAGCATATTCTCCCCATCATCACAGAGGAGAGAGAGAGACAGACAGAAAGACAGACGGGCACGGAGGAAGAGAGAAAAACTGAGTAAGAAAAGAAAAAAAAAAAGGAGACTGGATGTCAGTCAGTTTGAGTGATGGGAGAGATAAGGCCCCATCATGGTCCTTGTTATGAGAAACTGGGGGAAATAGGCCCAGTCAGACATGGCGTGGAATTAGCAAGGCCAGAGGGAAGAGGAGAGGACAGTGAAGGAGAGGAAGCACAGCGGAGGTGAATGAAGGCGGGGTCAGGGCAGTGGATACATTCACACCCAAGTTCGCCTCCCAGAACCGAGTCACCCCGGTGATTGGGATTGTCCCGTCCAACATCGTCTAGAGTCACCTCGCCTTTATGAGGACAACATCCACCAAAAGTTGGTTCAGTGCACACAGGTGTAACACTAAAGCCTAAGAATAGCACAATATCCCTGAGACGACCTTAAAGCAGTTTTTCCGTGATATTTTTCTCGGAGATCGGAGATTTATTATTATTACATGTGTACTTGTTGCTAAATCATAGTTGTTATAGAGTATTTCTGGCTAAATTGTGTATCGATTCAACGTTTGGTGCTGCCGATAAAATTGAGTGGCAAATGGAAGTACTCACTCTCTCATCTCTTCTTCCTCTTCAAAGTGTAACCCTTATTTCTTGTGTGTTTTTGTAGTTTTAAAAAAAATAAAATAAAATAAAATACTTCCTTTTAATCTCTAACTAGAGACACCGGAGCTGAACAAAAACTCTTTCTGCGAGGACTTCATAATAAAAGCCCAACAAACAACCAAATACACTTCTTACAAAATAAGAGTCTTAGAATTCAAATGCCTAGCCCTGATACAGACTCCTTCGGGAGTCTTTCATCATATGGGTTTTTTACTTCTTCCAAAGAGGCCTGTCCTGTTTCATTGACTTTTTCTCCTACGAAAGTTGGCGAGCCCATTTGTCTACTTTCACCTCAGTGGCACGCACTACATTTCCTATGCATAGTTAAACTTTTAGACTTTGTTAAAGACAGGTATACTCCAACATCTCCATTGTAATGAAATCAACCATGGCTGACGCCTTAAATTATTCTTTGCTACTTTTCTTCATTTACTTGGATACTATCTGGGGTTTGACTTTCCATTTTATTTTTGGGACTTGACTTCATTATTATTGTCACTCCAGCTTCTTGTCAAACCGTTGCAATATGTACATAATATAACTCTAGCCGTGCCTGGCAAATAAAACTCTTTAGGAGAAGCATTCATCTTCAGTACCAGAGTATACATATCTGGACTTTCAGATCACAGAACTGCCATGGGATTCCAAGTCATTTTTTTCATGTTCCCCCTTCTCATAAAAGAGGATTAGACGTCTAGCTATGAAATTTAATCAGTTCAGAGCCCAATCACCTAAAGAAGAAGCTTCGGGAAGCAGAAGAAAGTAATACATTTCCCAGTATGAAAGAGAAAGTTAGCCTGAGATTTTAAAAAAAAATCCTCCATCCTCAAAAAGAACTTGTGAGGTGAAAGGAAAGAGCAGTTTGGCAGGCTGTTCGGCAAATTCTTACACCCTTCAGGAAAACCATTAATAATAATAAAGCACTTAACGTAGGTGTGTTCAATTTGTATTTCAGTATTGTGTCAGTGATTATCATTGCTTGATTTAAACAGGTAGCAAAAAGGGTACACAGGCCTCAGTCAAAACCTTTACAACTTTATGTATGGGATGTACAGCCATTTATGGTCGTGCAAAAAATGCTTTCAAATGTGCTTTTCTCTCTGTTTGTGCAGATTATTCCATCACAACAGTTTAAATTTAAACCATATTTAGGAACTGAAGGTGACTCATTCATCCCTATACGAAATATGTATTTGTCATGAAACTGCATCATACATTCCCGTTGGCTTGTTGTTGATTTCTTAAATGCTACCGTTTCAACCCAGACAGAGGAAATGGGAAGGAGAGATAATAGAGAATACCTGCTGGCTGACCTAAAGACACACTCAGAGTGGTGGACTCATGCAAAGACAGTCTCCATACTTAATTAAACACAACAAAAGACCATTTCTATAACATTCATCTGTTTGCTTTTTCATTTGCTTTCTGTCTCTCTCTCTCTCTTCTCATTTTTTTCATCCTCCTCTCCTCAAAACTTTCTCTGCTTGAATTCTGCTTGAATAGCTTTTATCGCTTACATCTTGTCTGCAGGAGGTGGTTTCTTCAGAAAAAACTCAGCTCAAGATTCCTCTGAAGGAAGTGTTTTTTTGTAAAAGTTCTGAAAAGAAATGGTCTGAATATTTAGTTGAATAATTTATACTCTGAAAGAACTCCTTGAGAGATGTCACAGTCTGAAAGTGAGGAGCAAGGACACATGCATGCATACATGCATTCACAGATACACACTCGCAAACACACACACACACACACACATTTTGATAGCGGTCATCTGGGAGGTCACAGATGATTCATGGGCAGGTTCGGGGGCAGTCAGGGAGAGTGTAGGATACAGGATTTATATGAGGGGCTTAGCGCCTTCAAACACTTGTTTTTTAAAAGCTCGATTTCTCCACGCTGTTAAACGGATCTCCTCCACCGTGAGAAATGAGAACATTAACTAGGACATGGACAGGGTGCACTTTGCACGGCCCCGCCGAGCCCTCTGAGCTGTAACATTTCACGTCCGAGCTCCACTCCTTACAAGCTCCCCTGACACCCCAATGCATCATGGGAGGGCTGCAGGGAGAGGTTTGGTTGGGGCAAAGGGTGATGTGTTTCAAACCCTGACAACAGCTCTGGGCGTTTCCATTAAGAACCATACACCTCAACGTTACAACTGCTCCTTCAGGGGCTGGTATCAGGCCTGTTTCTACCTGTTTCTTTATTCTTTTTCACCTCACCTCCAGAGGAGAGAGGAGGGATGAAGAAAGAAAAGAAAACAGCCAGGGAAGCAGCTTTTGACAAATTCATCATGAGTTGGCACAAAAAGGCAATAGGTGCGATTTATTGTGTGCTATTTTTTATTTTCTGTATGTGTACAATTTTCTTATACAGCGTGACTGGAAGGCATTGGTTTAGTTAGCCTTACACTAATGCCTTAAGGCACTGCTGACTAAACAAACTGACACCATCATCGAACTGCCACAACACGTCGACTCCCACTCTCACTCACAGATTCCCTTATCTTGCCTGTGCACCCACATCACCTAGCTACAGTGATGCGTTGTTTATTACATGACACATATGTACTTTGTACCCAGACACACACACGCACACGCACGCACAGTGCTGAGCTTTTTTCTTTTAGAAGCCAATGACAAAATCAATTTAATATGGGAAAGCCGAGGTCACGCTGTAGTGGATAAGCCCTAGAGTGGGCGAAAACACACATGTGTACATGTTTGTGCGTGTGCGTGTGCATGTTGGTGAATCATCCACATCACCAATTTGTGTGTGAGCTTGCAGTGACAGATGCTGGCTGAGGCTTTAAAGGGTAATTCCGGGATTTTTCAACCTATATCCACAAAATCGCCTATCATACCGCAAAGTAGATCCCAAAAGTTTCGGAGTGATCCCAAAAGTTGTCAGAGTTGAGAGTTGAGAGTTGAGAGTTCACAGTTGTTGGAAATATGACAAAGGTGGTCTATGAAAGCAAGAGGGTTGACTTGTTGCAAGAAGAGGATGGTGTAAACATAAATCTTTCTACCGTCCTCTTCTTGCAACAAGTGAACCCTCTCGCTATAGACTACCTTTGTCCACCGTCTGGTTAAAAACGGTCTATTTCTGTAGCGATCCTTTCAGTAATGTTGTCAATGTTGTTACTTTGCGGTATGATAGGCGATTTTGTGGATATAGAGGCCAGGTTGAAAAATCCCGGAATTACCCTTTAAGTCTCTGACGGAACAGTGATGGTAGGAAACGGTCCACAAACCTGAACAGGTCAAGGAACTCTGCTCAGTACCGTACCAAGTAATGTACAATAATATGGAACAGACCTGATTCTGTATTAGCTCTAACATGCATGTTTCAAATTAACAACGCTAACCCAACTCCTAATGAATTATTAGTGGGGTAGCAGGGTGTCCTAGTGCTTCAACCGCCCCACTGCTGTGTCCTTGAACAACACGCTGCAATTCCTATCAGCTCCAGAGGTGCTGTTCTGCAGCTGACCTTGACCTCTGACCTCCCTCTAGGGTGGGGGGGTGTCAAACAAAAACAGAGTGAATTCCGTAGAGGACGTCTGGAGAAGCTAGAGGGGAAAAGAGTGTGTTTCTCACCAGTGGATGTGTGAACTCGGGGGCATGATCATTCTTGTCTGTGATGGTGACGGTGGCGGTGGCTGTTCCTGTTAGGCCCACTTCACTTCCTGCCATGTCCTTGGCCACAATCTCCAGCTCGTAGGTTGTGGTGGGGAGGGTCTGGAGGGCAAAAGCGGCAAAAAACAATATCAATTTGACAGTCCGGCAGAGAGTCAAGGTCACAGTAGTGTAGGACACATGCAGCGGGAGACAGAAAGGAAGTGACTCAAAGAGTTGCTACTGACACATCCTCAGAGATTAGCCAGTGAATACTAGAGGATCTATTTGAGAAGACAATCACAGGACAATCACCATTAGATGAATGATTAGCTGGGAGCGATTCAATTAATTCACTCGAAGCTAAAGCTAACAATTCATTGTCACATTTTACCGCTCTGTAAGACCTTGTAACAAAACGTCACAGCTCTCATGATCGGCCGTTAGAGGTTTGAGGTTTAAACAGGCTATTGGAAGTCATCCACACACACACACACACACACACACACACACACACACACACACACACACACACACACACACACACACACACACTTGGTGAAAATCACCAGTAAACACTCACTACATCTCTGGAAGGTCAGGCATCCATATAATGAAACTCATACATGTAGGTATGAAACAGACGGGGAGGGGGAAGAGACAGAGAGAAAGATGGGAGATGCTGTTTTCCTTAAAGGTATGCAGTGCAAGGATCAAAGTTTCCACGTACTACACACAATTTATGCTCATCCATTTTGAAGAATCCTGCTGGCCAAAAGCTGTTTTTTTTTTTAAACACATCTCCTCCAATGCTTCTGGGCATAGATCAAGGTTGCTGCATTTTCCTCAACATAATCTGTAAACTGATGGTTCTCATCCAGGGACGTACATACACATGCTGCACATACCGTAGGGGTTTCTGAAGCTGTGGCCTTTTGCTATGTTTTCAGAATTGAATCAGGTTTTGCACTAGTCTTCACACTTCTTGTTAGTTATTTTTTGTTGTTGATAAAGAGAAGAGAAGATGCCACATCCCTATGCAGGTCAGGTCTGCTAAGCGCTGTTCTGGGAGCTGTCCTTACAGCACAGTTTCCCTGACCCTGTTGTGTAAACATCCAAATTAGGCATATTATCCCTTCCCCGACATCATCTCCGCCAGCATCTGTAACCTACAGAACAATTTACCATCGGAGACATATATTGCAAACATACAGCAAGAGGACGGCATTCATAACGATCACAGCGGCAATAATCATCTGTTGCAATAATTCACACTTAATAGAAATGTTGACTCGGGTATATAAATAACAGGAGGTAGTGGCTGGTAAAACCAACATTTATCTATCCTGTGCAGTGCTTTCTCTCTACTAGGGGTGTTAACCGCCACATGCTTAATAAACTTCATCCATCTGTCTCACTGAAAAGGAGCTCTCTCCTGCATTGGAGATACTCTCCTGCTCTGAGTGCATGCACCTCCTCCCATTGACTCCTAATAGAAAACACAGAGGAACGGGCACAGGCAAGGAATACACACACACACACACACACACAGAAATATGTACTCAATCATCTGGACAAATCCCTTTATGAGAAAAAAAGTTTGGGATAATCATATGGAAATCCTAATATTAAATCCACCACTATATGGAATATTTCCTATTACTTTTCAGTGATGACCTTTTTATGAAAGGCAATGTTGCTGAAAGACTGTAGGCTTTTCATTAGGTCTTTGTCTGATGTCTGAAATGCCTACGGTAGTAACCTTATACGGCGGTTCATAAATTACTGCTCCTGCTGCGGCTATTTTTCAGTATTCTGTATTGACCATTTTCCAGTTGCCCTAGAAAATTGCCGGTTGCTTGTTCCACTTTACATTTCTCTCCAATTCAAACTGCCTGTAGAAGCATTTCGCTAGCTAGCTATTTTAATTGGCAGATTTCCTCAGATTTCCTTCGTCTGAGGAAAAAAAGGTTTTATGATTACATCACTTTACACCACTAAGGTTGGGGAAAATCAAAATAAGCATTTCATAATTAAAGGTTTTATTTTTTCCATAACATTTCTTTTAATAGAGGAAAAAAAGGATGCAGTTGCATAATGTGAGACAGCAGCTGCATTTGGAACTGAAATAATCATGTATAGTAAGTGCCTTTTGAAAATGGAAAATAATGGATTGGAATTGTGTAATAGCTTAGTCTTTCACACCTAGCCCATACTTGGAAACTGCTTAATCAATACAGATGAGAATGAGCAAACAGGAAGTAAATAATTACACCAAACCACTTCTGACGACTCACACAGACTTTGACTAGATGACATCCTGTTTCGTGAGCTTTTTAAAAACGCAAAGCAATTGATGGTTGCAATTTTCCTGTTGCGGCTTTGTTGACATTGACTTTCATTACACTGAAAGCCCAACTCTTAACTCCCCACTACTTTGTTGATTGTAAGTGGAAAGTTTATATTTAATCCCCTACCAGCTAAACATTTAATTAAGGAACTTGCCAGCAAGCTAAACTTGTTTCAACTTAATTTTGTTTTATTACCTTGACTTGAGCGTACAAGGATGGATGGTGATCTTAAAGATGCTGTAGCGAGTTAGAAGTGTTTGACCCTTTGGCAGACACTTTTTCCTCAGCATGTTTTGCAAATTGGATATCAGCCTCCTTCAACAGCCCCCTGGTCAGTTGAGGTATCCAAGATGCTCTCGCCCTGCTGATTGAAGGTGCTATTTTGAGTGTAAACAACGTTACGCAATATCTACAGCATCAGTCACTTTACTACACTTTATTTAGCACTATATCACTTTAACACTGGACTTGTCACCATGTACATATTCTGTATATATCTCTTATTTGTATAGTGTGTGCTGGCGGAATGATCAGAAGTAAGAATTCCAATGTGCTTGTACTTATGGGCAATAAAACTCTTGAACTTGAGTTGTTACTGTTAACTTGTTTCAAGAAAAAATGGGAAAAATGGGATGCAAATGGGAAGCAAAGTCTGCTAGATATTGTTAATTTAAGTAATTTTTTAAAATCTAAATCTATCTAATCTATGTTATCTAAATGGTAACTAAGATATATGGGCAACTGATAGGGACAACTACAGTGTGACCGTACAAATGATGACAGCGCTCCTACAATGTTGTTGGAGGGAATTAGTAACACGTGGGAGGGAAATAAACTGCAGGACATTCACACAAACCAGCCACAGATAGAAGCAGTAGCCATACATTTACAAGACAAGAAAATATGTCCATGACTGAGAAAGCAGCAAACTCTCGTTTCATTGGTCAAGCATGGTAGCTCCACGGATTGGTCAGTCAACAAAGTGACGCCTCCTCAAAAAGTTCAGTCTTAGATTCAGCTTTTGGCTGAGCGGGTCGGCAGGTGGACGTGAGACGAGTATGAAGGAGGCGATGCCAGACAGCTCGTGTCTCTTTAAAAATGAATGATTTCCGGGTGGTCCATCGCCTAGCGTGAGCAAGGCCCCTGAGGCTGAGATGTTGTCTCCTCTCCATTAGCTAATGCAGCCTAATCCCTAATCCCTGTTTGAGTATGGAGTGTTACGATTGCAGGCCTCGCTACCTTAGCAGTAACTTTTGATTTGACTTTCCATTGTTGTACTTTCGAGACACTCACAGCTGGCACACGTGTAATTGTTTTCAATTGTTTGAGAATATTCCAGTCATAGAATTACTTCTGGCTTACTATTTATAGGCCATGTCTGCTCTGACTGCCCTATACCCACCAGTCTCTTCTGTCTAGCTCATCATTGATAGCGCTCTAATCGATTTCACCTGAGGCAGGCGAGGGCAGGCCAAACGATCAATGGCTGGACACCCTCAGGCTTGTTTTAATTATCACATCAACTAGAATGGGAATCTAAGGTGCAGAGAAATACTGTTCATTAAGCTAAGACATATTGAGGTAGTTGCCATCTTGGGTGTACCAAACAAAAGTTCATGCTTAATATCGGTAGGCCTAGACTACTTTCATCTTCAAACTATGCTGCTGAGTGGACCCTCGCTTTGAACAAGGAGAAAATATAATTTTCAAACAGCTAAAAAACTGTTGCATACTTTCAGAAATGAACATAAAAAAGGAAACAATACTTTGAATGGTATTAACTGCCAGTTACTCTTTACTAGCGACTTCATCTACCAAGGGAATTTATCCAGAGGGTTGTTCTGTCTCCCTTGGTAAACTTTCTCCATTCAAGCAGCTTCCCCTCGGGAGACTGTGGAGGGAGGAAGACAATGAACAGGTGTTTCTATCAATTGTTTGTCACACATAGTGGGTGACAGGGGTGTCCCTCACAACCAGCTCCTGCTCGATCAAACACCGTGCAGACAGATGGTGCTCCACGGAGCTGTGAGTTTATTAAACACATACACACAATCGCACACATACACACGCTTGCAAATCCATGCAAATGCATGCACACATACACGCACACACACACACACACACACACACACACACACACACACACACACACACACACACCCTCTGCACGCAGACACACACTTTTGCCCTCCAGCTGGAGAGGAGCAGGGCTCTGGGATACCTGCAGTCTCAGTGGTGTCTAAACACATTGAGCGTGGCCTCCTCTGGCGACTGACAACGTCTTAATGAGTATTTCCTGAGTCTCAACTCAATTATAAACTCCCTGGCAGTACCTGGCCATGGAAAGATGTTCACACTCACTCTGGGCTAGAGTTACATCGATGGCGAATTTTCCCCTGAGTGTCGGAAAAACTTCTGGCGTCGTGTACTTTGAGATGCACCATTCAGTCAGTCAATTTGCAACTAATTTACAATTTTATCAGGAAGCATTGGATAAAAGTTCAGTGTGCAGCGGCGTGCTTGTTATTTGTCCAGGAAAATATAGTTCTCTTGTAGGACATATAAGACAAAATGCAATATATTTTGCAGCATGACCATAAAGAGTCTGCCACACCAGCCTGGTGCACTGTGAAGCATATATGGTAGTCTGTATCCATCCTTAGTCGTTGCAGCTTTTTTGTCCTCAAATGTTAGACAAGGACAAGTTCATTCAAAATTCATATTTCTCAATCAATTGGATAATAATATAATAAATCCCAATAATTCCCTTTGGGTGCAGAGCAAAAGTGCAGCAGTAGTTTCCTAGTGGTTCCTAGTGGAGAAATCCTAGGAGTCACATTGGTATTCCCGTTGAAGTCAACTAAAGGCAGCATAACCTTCAGTCATCAAAGAGAGTTTTCTCCATAAAGGTTGAGTGTGATCTCTAGGACTAGTAACTCATGAGACACACATCAGAGTAACTGATGGAATAATAGAAGTAACCATAACCACCTACAGAATGGCTCTCATTGTATAGCGTAATGTTCTTTGTAAAACATAAGGGGCAGAAAAAAAAAAGAGGGAGCCACAAGTGATTTCATTGAGCGATTGCGCCTTTTGAAAGCTGACGTGAAACTGAACAAAGAGCTAATGAAGTTGAGCGTCCCAAATGATATGACAGGCCTTGTTTCGGAGATATCTGATCTGGGAATGACATTTCAGACAGTCACATTCTGCCTTGAAAGGATTTCATCAAGGCCCCCTGAGTGAGGGCTGATCCCCGGCAACAAAGCAAGGAGAAAAGGAGACGACGAGAGTGAGAGCGAGGAAACGAGAGGGATAACTGAAGACCTCCGAGGAAAGGAAAGGAAAGGAGCAAAAATGAGAGAGAAAGAAAGCAGTCTAACATCTGAGACAGCGCATTAAGTCTCTGAATAGGTGTGCTATTATAGTCAACCTGGCAGTGCTCTCTTTGTTCTGCTCTGGCCCTTCGCTAGTGCCATCTCTCCGCACCAAGCCACTGGCTATTCTTCAAGCCTCTTTTCAATGCTCAGAGAAATGATGACAAAAAGGCTTCGGGAAAAAAAAAAAAGCAGACTAGAGTAATATGAAAAGCTTCCAATGACGGTCTTTCTACAAGAGCAACATTACTCCTCTCACATTTATACCTTCATCTGCGGTCTATCTTCCTTCCTTTCTCCCTTTTCTCTCTGGTGCGGAAGCTCTTTGCCATTTGGTAAAATTCCAACTTTTTTCTCTGCCTGGCGCGCCATGTCTGCCGTCTGACTGTCCTTGGTAATGAAAAGTGAGTCACATTATGGGACTACAATATGTTCGAAGCCTTTTAAATGGAGTCTCTTTTTTCCTTTAATCACGCCCCTCTTCTGCTATTGTCTCGCTTTCTTGGTAGACCTTTGTTTTTCCCTTGTTCTAAGTACTGTGCTCCTCTACGGATTCTTTCATTTGGTCCTTCCATTTAGTTTTGCTATATGATTGCATGAGTCAATGTCTGCGGGTTTAATGATACATTGTGGTATCACAATCATGGCCCATTCATATCCACTGCTACTGTAGATCCCGTTTTCTGTGGGAAATATGCTACACTACGATTTATGATGCTTCAGGGCTGAAAGCAGCAAACTGACCTGTTTTCTGTCAACATCACTAAGCTGAGAGTTAGGTGAGCTAAGACAGTTGGAAAAAAACATCATGATCGATGCTTCAGATTAAATTAATATTATATCAAACAACTATGCACTTTGTTTTTTAAATTTCAGCTCTTTGATCTTAACTGTGCCTGTCCTTTACGCACATGCTCAGAGCTTTTAGCAAAAGGGGCATTAGTGGACAGTACAGTAGACGTCTCATTAGGCCATGTCATGCTGTCTGCTGCTGTCTGTTGCTGCCCTGTGCAGCAGGATGCCAGCCAGGGATGCAAGAGAAACTCAGCGGGATGCAGATCACAGATCAGCCGCTGTAAAAACAATACAAATCGGGCTGGGATCAATAGTGTACTTTTCCTTTCAAGTACTCTAAGTCTAGAGTTATGCTTAGCAGTGACATATTTGTTTTTAGCTGCACATGATACTGTGATTTTGGTGCTGTAAGACCTTGGTACTTAGGGATGAAGAGGTATTCTTACTCCCCCCCCATATCTTTCTATCTATCTCTCCAAATCATTTCTTCGCACAACTTCAACTCCCTAGTTACTGTCAGCTTCCTGCACTCACCACGTGCCTCTACAGACATATGATTAATCACCTTGACAATCCTTAATTACAGTAAGATAACAGCCATGTGAGGCCCTTATCTGGGCCACTGCAACCATTTCTTTCATCTGCCTCTTAAGCACGGTTAGGATTCACTCACTAGAGAGAGCGAGAGCAATATAGGGGAGGGAGTGGGAGGGTGACACATCGATAAGAGTGCTTGATAACTTGATTTTTTTTTGGGATGTTTCCAAAACAGAAATATGGATGTCTGTTGCCTGCATTGTGCCGAATCAAAGTATGAACAACTCACAAATGCAGACTTTGTAATGATTCGCCCCAAGTGACACTTGGCAGACACCATAAAGTAAGGTAACACAATAAATCAATATTTAAGTTGAAAAGGAAAAGGAAATGTGTCACTAGAAACTGAATTTGAATTGCTCAACTTGAATAATTGCATTAAAAAACTGAATTTGAATCACATAATTTGAATTTGTATTGTTTAGCTTGAATATATCCACGACCAACGGGATCTAGATATTTCGAAAGCCTAAAGTGATAGTATACCGTCAACATCAGTTAAACGGTAAAAAGACCGTTAAAATATATGGTAAACTGATTGTGGCGGACCGGGGGGGAGGGAGTGGGTGAGGCGTAGGCTGGATCTTGTCTTCTGATTCTGTTGTGGCATCCTGAGTTTCCTCCAGTTTCTGATGCCTTCTGATGGTGTAGGAAACTGTACTCACTGACACCTTGGCTCTGAAATTTACATTATTTTTCAGTTTTTGCTGACCAAACTTTTTTTTTTAACCTCTAGCACTTTACCGCTTACCTTTGTACCGTATCAGTTTATTATTGAATTGCTTAAATTTCAACAGGTAGTGTAAGGAAAGCTGAATATGGATGCTTTAGATTTCCTTGGGTTATGTATACTTATGGAAACTGATACAATATTGGTTAGACTGCTTGTAAAATTGTTTTTGCAATCCACACTGAACACTCATCATGAGGCGCTGTTGTTTTAGTTATTGGATCTCTTGGTTCCACAGTATATTTTGACTTTATTGGCAGCAGCCATGGCTAGCAACCAGCCCAAAGGGTTGGTCTGTCTCCACCTTTTGAAGATAAATACTGATGTATGGTTAGCTGTACAACATTAACACCTTACAACAACAATACATTGCTATACACTATGCTATATTTGCTATGAGAGGCATGGTTAAAGACTAAGAGAGCATTTATGTGTAGCCGTGGTGTGTTTGTAACTGATAAATGGGTTATGCCAGATAAATTGTTTGACAGTAAATTAATAAATCTGATTCCAAAATTCCTGCTATAATAAACAATGGGCCTCATGCCTCAGGTAATGCTGCTGGCATGAATCCTAGCAATCTAAAAGGCAAAATTCATTGCCTTTGCATGCCAGCTTGGCCTTGCTCATTGTTCGCTCTTCATTAAATAATTTTCCTCGTCACAGAAACCTGGCTTAGATCTGGGGAATTTAACCAACTCACTGAACTGTGTCCTCATAACTACAGTTTATTTAAACTCCCCCAGGCTCACCGGCTGAAGTTGGGGGCTTGATGTAGCTTTCAAAAAACATTTTAACTCTCTACCTGTCTCGGTTGATAACTTAGCAATAATTTTCTTTCTTATCTGGATTCTCTGATTTTGTCTTTTTGTTCTGAAACATGACAGAGTGATGGTGGGTGGCTGATTTCAACATCCCTTCTAATGGTCTTGCCTCTTGAGATCTTGAGCTTGACTGAATCATTTCATTTTGTGGTTTGCTCCCATGTAGTTTTCACCCTGGACTCTAAACTCCATCAGCGCAGAGGATTTTATTTTCGATCAATCATCAATCATCAGTCTGTCTCACGATTTTCCTCTATTTTAAGGATGTGAGGCATTGTGTGTCTCAGCTCTCTCTTATTGACGATGTAGTTAAGTGTATTAATGACATTTGCTCATCAGCTTTTGACACTGTTGCCCTGTTTAAAAATAGCTCTATCAATTCTGCGATCTCCTCCCTTTGGGTAAACGAAGACATCCAACAAGCTGAAATGAGATTGTAGAAGGGCAGAGTATAAGTGGAAAAAAAAAACTAATTTAGAAATCCATTATCTGCATATAAGAAACTTCTAACCTCCCTCAACCAAAACATTAAAGATACAATAGCCTGATTTAATAAGTGTTAATAAGCGCAACCCTAGGTTCTTGTTTAGTACCATTAATTGGCTCATTAACTGTGTTCCTCATGCCCCCGCTTTGCCACCTCAGTGGAAGACTATAAAAAGTTCTTATTTTAAGATACTGTCAGTGATACTATATGTGGCAGACTGTGGGGGCGGGGTTGAGGTTTAGCTTGGATCCAGGAGAGAGTTGAGTCGGTGGACTGACTCTCCCCTGGATCCGGTACCAGCTGCAGCCAGGTGAGGCTCGATTGCAGCTGGGTCCTTTTTAACCTGTGTGTGACTGTGTGAGCGAGAGTGCCTCAGTGTGAGAGGCTGGCCGAGTGAGTCTGAGCCGACAGGGATGGAGGTTTATCCGGTCGGCTGTGTGTGTTTGCAGAGAGCGAGCGAACAAACCAGCAGCAGCGGGAGAGACGGAGCACCATCGGGACAGAGGGAGGGGCGCCAGCGGAGGGAGACGGCGTCAACACCCAGGTGGTGTTTATGCCGTATGCTGTAAATAAAGCGGCCCTGCTGGCCAGTTAACTCTGCCATCCTGCCTGTGTCTCTGTCTGTCGCGGACCTGGTACAGTAGCAAGTTACTACAAACTGATATTCCTCATGCAGGCCCTGGATGCTGTTGGCCCCAACCTACTTACAATTGTAAATCAATATGGTTTTGAAAAGTGCCATATAAATAAACATTTACTTGATTTATTTATTTATTATGGAAAAGAGGAACAAATATCTAATTAGGAATTGATACTAATGACATGCCAAATGCATCCGGTGCTGATACATATGTACAATAATAAAATGTTGTCAAAATAACAAAATTATTTCAATTATAATAAAAAAATAGCAATAATAACAAACATTTTACAGAATTATAAACCTAATCCTATCGCCATTGACCCAGAATGGCCCAGCCACCACTAGGCTCACCTCACAGATGACAGCTTGTCAGAGGAGATGCGTTCTTCCCTTCTGTGCTGCTCATTACTCAACGCTTCACAGAGAACAGTTATTTTTTTGATATGCCCTAGGGTGGTTTTGGTCTCTGTCCCCACCAACACAACAACAATAACTTTGTGTAATTGTGTTTGAATCATCTTGTTGAGGTGTCCTGTAATTATATGTTGCAGGGGCCCTGTACGATGGTATTATGAGTTTAATAAACTGTTTATTTTCAGTTTATACATTTTGACAAAGTGGAATATGTACTGCGCAAGGTTACGAGGCCTCTCATAGGTGGTGGGATTCACAGGCTAGTGCCCTGACTTATTCTATTTACACACCAACACCACTGCATCTAAATGAGAAAGCCACTAATCAACCTTAAAGGCAAGGCCAGCTGAACCAGCCTTGATGCTTAACAGACTGATACAGTGTTATGTTAATATCTGGGGCCAATTATGATTAATGACACACATATTTCAGAATGCAGAACAGCCGTCAAAGTCAAACTGTGTTCATTAAATGCTTTGACTCCCAACAGAGAGTCCTGTTCTTGTAATCCATCTTTGATTCTGCGGTTAAACATCTGCCAATTCACAGTATTTCCCCCCAATGGGCTCACTGGCGAATCTAGATTGCATGCAGCTGCACACGCACACCATGATACAAAAAAGACGTTATTAGATTTAATAAGCCGTTGTGGCAGGATTACAGGGTGTATACTACAACACAAGATCTTTGTCACACGGTAAATACTGTTTTGGGAGAGTACGGACTTGACAAGTATTGTACAAGTGTCAGGAAGAAAAAGTGTCAGATACCAGATCTTCTCAAAAGAGAACAAAATGAGTAGATCAAAGGATCCTACTGGAGAGAACCTCTCCAAGAGAGTACCATTCAACGTGTGTTGAAGTGAAACAAGACCTTTTTTTTCCCCCCCACGGCTGATGCTCCAGAGAGCTGTCAAGTGGACCCTGTATTTTATTTCTCTCTGTCTCTTCCTTTCTTCTTCTCTTCTGGTGTCATCTTTTCTGCTTCCCCCCCCCCCCCCACGTCTATTTATAGTTCTGGCCAACTTCTTAAATCAATGGATATTGAAAAAATTTCAGTCTTCACACATTCACATCTATCGATTTACAACAGCACATGATCAAACAATAAGAATAAAAATTGCCATTGCCATAATTATTGACTCCCTTTAGAACAATTCAAATCAATTTTGTTGGAGGAAATAGATTCTCATGGTCTGTGATGTGTATTTTGGGTCATTGTCCTGCTGCCCTACAATTGACTCCCAGTTTTCTGACACTGGGTAGCACATTTCGCTCCAAAATGCCTTCTGTTTTCATGATGCCCTTGATACATTAAAGACGTCCAGAACCCGAGGCAGCAATGCAGCCCCACAGCATTATGGGACCTCCACCGTATTTGACTGTAGGTAGGGTGTTCATTTCTTTAAAAGCTTCATTTTGTCATCTGTAAACAAAGTGCTGATATGCATTGCCAAAGAGCTCTAATTTTGTTTCATCCGTCCGCAGAACATTATCCCAGAAGGATTTAGGTTTCTCCAGGTGGGTCTTGGCAAAGATCGATTGGGCCTGCTCGTGTTTCTCTTTCAGCAGCGATGAGATACCTTGTGAACGCTTATGTCTTTGCGCAAATAGTTTTTCTGACATCCTCAGAGCACTTTTCTCTTCACCACTTTCACAGACAAGCAGGGAAGCAGATCAGACTGTTTCATCTCTTCACAGTACACTGCAAATTAAAATCTATTTCCTCCAACACAATTGATTTGAATTGTTCTATAGGGTGCCAATAATCACAGCCGGGGCCACTTTATTTCACTTTTGACAATAAAAGTTTTTGTTTTATTATTGTTATTATTGTTTGATCGTGTGCTGCTGTAGATTGATAGATGAATGAGTGAAGACCAACAGTTCTTTCAATTTCCAATTACAGAAGGTTATCTTCATAAAATGCAGAACTCTATGTGACTTGCTGTCTGGAGGAGAGCACTGTTTGTGGGAACACAGAGGTATACCTAATAAATTGGCCACTGAGTATGTTACTATTACTACAAAATAGAGGACAGATAACATAGTTTCACACATTTCTATTCATTGCAGCAAAACAGGTAACACTGAATGATCGTTTGGGAGGCTGATTGTGACAGAAATGATGCAAAAAAACTGTGATGCAGAAAAAACAATCCAAAATAAAATTGCGCACACCCTCTCTCCTCCCTCCCCACCTCCCCGCTCCCCTCTTCTCTCCCTCTTTTGCTGATACAGTGTACATATTGATTGGGGAATTGCATTTCAGCGTTGACCATATTTATCCCGCCTCATCAGGCCAATTAGTAGCAGGATGATAAGCTGCTACACCACCAGTGTCCCCCAGCTCTCTCTGATGAGTGCGGGGCTAATTGGGGTCAAGGTTGGGTTTAAGGCTGCGGTGAGTCGGAGCAAAAAGCAAGAGCCGGGGCTAATCTAATCAGGTGCATCATCAGACCGCAGCCTAATCGCCGTCAATTACCTACCAGTTAGATGTATATTGGGGACTGAAATAGCCCCCCATTACCACGTACCCCCACGGTAAGAGAGGAAGATATAGTTTGTGTGTGTGTGTGTGTGTGTACAAGTGTCTGTCTGTCTCTGTGAGTGTGAGAGAGTGTTTGAGTTAAGTGCAATCATCATCCCGCGCCTGCCACCATCAGAGCTATCAAAGGCCCATCTGGGAAGCATGCATGTCTGTGTGCGTGCATGTGTGTCCGTGTGTGTGTGCGTGCGTGTGTGTCTGTGTGTGCGTGCGACAGCAGCCACAGATCCTCCACTGAAGAGCCCAGGTGTTCCTGTTTAAGTGTTAATTAGATTAGTGCAGATCAAACGGGGGTGGCGTTCGCTGGGGAGTGGAGGTGGCGGGGCCATCCCGCTGGGGCACCAGGTCCAAATACTCCTCCTCACCCACCAATTAGGATGAATTAATCATCCGCTGGACTCATTTGATTGGTTCCCCAGAAGCTGCATAGGGGACCCGATAGGGGAGTATGCAGACTGCAGGAGAAGAGTGGAGAGTTTCAGCTCTAACAGGACAAGGAACTATAGACTTGGTAGAGGTTAGAAAGGGTAACCTGAGATAAACTGAGGTGGGTGTTACTGCAGCTAGATTGGATGCCGGTGCTTCTTGTATCTTGTACATGTCATGTCATGTTATGCAGGTAGGTAGGTACATACGCGCCGATCACGTGGGTGCTCCGGTGCTCAAGCACCCACCGAAAAGGTTGAGCACCCATGGGGAAGGCCGATTAAAAAATAAATTAATAAATAAATGTATTAAAAAACTGCATCTTTTAAAAAAAACCAACATCTATTTATTCTATTATTACTTATTATTATCGGTGAACGCATTATCCAATTAAACTCTGTGCAACCAGCTAAACCAGCTCTGTGCATGTGTAGTCTACATTAAGGGGCGTGGTCACGTAGCCAACTGCCAATGTAACGTTAGAATCGACTAAACCAACGTTGTTCTATCACGTAGCTGCTAGCTAGCGACACAGCAAGTGTGAAACACGGGTGATCATCGGGTAAAAACGTACAAATTTGTAATTAAAAAACAGAGAGAGATACCGAGTGTAAAGACAGTCAAAGTGAGGATCCACCACCAGTGATGAATTTGTAGCAGAGCAGTGTTGCATTTGGTTTGGGTGTGTGTCTACGTTGACAGATGACAGTAGCCTGCACCACGGTAATTACTAAAGCAAGTGCAATAAAAGTGATTTTGTGGTGGTATTCACTTCATTTGAGCACCCACTGGCAAAAACATAAATCGGCGCCTATGGGTAGGTAGGTACTTTATTGATCCCCGGGGGGGAAATTTCTTTGTTACAGCAGTCAGACATAGAATAACACAAGAAATAGAGAAATAGAATGAAAAATAAAAAACTACAATGGAATTGCATTAAGTGAAGTGATTCTGTTTCAGATCATTCACTTCAGCAATAAAACAAAATCCCAAACGAACACAGTCAACTGCTAAATTGAAAGACACAAATAGGATTTATAGATTAATAAAACCATTGCGTGTTCTCTGAAGGATGTTAGCACAGCTATGACATGGAATTTGTCACCCCATATGTGTATGTGTGACAACTTAATTGTTGTACGATGATAGTTACATTTTTAATTGTAAAAAAAAAAAAAAAAATAGTTATGGACTGTATCGGCTGGCATTCAGACAATGGCATACAGAGTGTACTGTACAGGTTAAATTGAGTTCGTCTGAAGCCCTCCAGAGAAAAGAACTGTGCATTACATCTACAACACACACACACACACACACACACACACACACACACACACACACATTTCCCAAAGCCAGTCTCTGTGGGTTGCCTCATGCTTTATCCAAGTCCACACACATTTCAGCTCTGGCCAAACAAACCTAACCAAGTGTGCCTCTGTTCCCACAGAGCAACAGGGACCGAGGGCCAGGGTACAGGAAGAGACACCGGTGGAAGCACACATCAATACCGCATCAGGTAGCAGCTATTGATGTGGATTTGTGTTGTACACAACAGGGGACGTGAACAGATGTTTGCTGAATCTTTAGAAATGTTTGTGTGTTTTTTCTACCGTGTTCTATAGATAACTGACAGGGAGACACTACAGTAAGCTATACCTACACTCATACTGCCTATGGTTGTGTGTGTGTGTGTTTGACTGCTTTGTGAATGTTACTGTTAGAAAAGTTTGTTTTTGTCCCTGCCTCCCAGGCAACCATCTGTGCAAAAAAAACCTGTCTCCCTCTGTGTGATGGTACCGATGCGCTAGTGCCCACACCTCGCATCGCCCCTACAGCTGCTTCTTCATGGCTGTATCACTCACTCCTCAACCCTCCTGGTGTGAACACAGTCAAAACACACATCCTGCACCTGCACACTAATATTGTATATCACCGAGTGTTGCAATCCCAGACACTCTCTACATTGTTCACTACTGCTATCGCATTGTGCCAATACTGGTAACATTTAAACATAAACATATTGACATAGACTAGAAATCTAGACTGTGTGTTGCATCTTTCTTGCAAGTATATGTTTTGCACAATGTGTGGTGTGATGCTGGGGTGTGTTGTGTTCCCGTAGGCATTGTATGAGTGCGAGTGTGGAGAAAGGGCTTACCAGGTCGTCTGCCTGCGAGCCCGCTGCCTTCGGTAGACCAAACAGGTCTGGCTTTGCCGATATTAGCTGGTATCAGTGTCAAGTCATCTGTCTTCATGCAGTGCCTGTATACCTCTCTACAGCCCCTGGGACGCCTACCTGACCTGTACGCGTGTGCACACAAACACACAAGCGCACACGCATGCATACAAACATGCCCCCGACATCGCTCAGCTGTCAAGGTCTGCCTGCAGGTGACTATTTGTTGAGTATAACTTGTATGCTGCTGGTTATTATTCAGCTAAGGCCATAACCATACCCATTACTACATCAATAAGCGTGTAGAACAGCCCATTAACTCAGGGTTCATGACCACACGCCAGAGGCTGATGGAATCATCTCAGTTATGACCTTAAAAAAAACAAAACATTTTACGACTGTTACAACAGTCAAAGTTATCACTAGTCATAATTTGTACAAGGCCAATAAATCAGGTAGTCATTTAAAATATTATACTAATATTTAAGCTGTAGAAAAAAATGGTGTCATTGTATGCTGTTACTCTGGCAACCAAAACTGTGTTAAGGGTCACGGCTTATGCAATTGTGAGCTGATCTTGTACCATTCCACTCCACTCATTCTTTGGTTCCACAAAGTCATCAGGAAACAGATTTAATGTGGGAATTGAATGGGTATTAAGCAATCTATGACTTTTCAACATCTATAGGTGACCGAGGAATTGCAAGGAATCGGTCTCTGGCACTGCTTCCGATGGTCAGTAAGTGACTTAAACAATAAAGTCATAGTTTCACAATAGATATGAATAAGAGATCTAACAGAAACATCAAGTAATATATCATGACGCAAAACACTATAATAATAGCGCTTTTTCATTTGCTTTTGTAGCTTGGGAACAAGGCTGAAGCTGAAGTGTCTTACAAACGCCGGCCACTCTCCTGTGATCACTGAGCAGTCGGCTGAGGGTGGGGGTGCACAATGTTTTTGTTCTAAAACAGAGAACGGGCCAGAAAGTAAGTTTTGAAAGCTAGAAAGTGAATCCTATCAAATCCCTGCTGTTATATATGGTCATTTTGTGCTATGTTCTATACAGTACTCTCTAGTTGTCTTTATGATTTCCTCTAAAAGCCTCTCAAAACATTGTGCAAATAATATACTTAACACTGGAGCCAATTATATTACGCTTGCTTCACAAAAGGGAAAATCCTTTAAACTGTAGCCCTGTATCCAGGCAGCCGACTATTTGTTTTTGGTCTTCTCTACACTGCTGTAGTGCTCTTTCGACAGGAAATAAAGAATACAGTGGCAAGACCACATACTGGGAGCTTAAGTCTGTCTGACGACTGAAGTCTGTTTCACCATATCTCTCCAAGGACACTGTTTTCAGTGGGAGTAAGAGCAGTGGCAGAGGAAGAGAGTGCATTTACGCAGACACATGCACGCTCATACACAGACACACATACACATGCAGTGCAAATTCATGCCATAGGCAGATAGACACATAGGTATACCTGAATGAACACCCACACACACACACATACGTTGGTGTGTCAATGGATGGAGTGCTTGAGAGAAGAGAGCTGATGTTCGCATTTGATTTCTCACAGAGGGACCGCCACCTTCATCCTTCTCTATTCCCTCCACCTCCTTCTTCCTACTGAATCTCCTCTCAACACTATGTTCTATCCACATTGTAAACATTATTTGTTTCTCTCTCTCTTTGTATATAGAAATCTCTCATGGGAACAAAAGTATTAATACGTTGTAACGATGGCACTCGGGGGCAAATGGAGTGATTTGTTTCCAGCTCCTGCTGAAACGGGGACAGCTTGGTTTATAATTGCTGGGAAATGTCACCACAGTTGATTACCAGTGATTTGTACCACTGCAAAGGGAATCCAAATAAAAAGTTGATGAGTGCATGCTTAATGGGGCTCATGCATGCTAATGCAGGCATCACACTCCATTCCGCTCAGTTTCCTCACATAAATACATGCAAATCTGTGGCACGAGTTGGGGGAAAAAACATAGGAAGTCGTCCTAATGAGTGAAATACAGAGATATGACCTGTCATTATCTCAGCTAAGTTGTCAATGTGGCATTCAATTTGTGTCGCGCTTTCAGCTGCAGTCCACAACAGATTGCGCGTGCCTTCAAAATGGTAATTGGGGGGGGGGGGAGACACGGTTGTTATAATCAAATACGATCTTAGAAATATGGATAGGTAGAAGTGAAGTTTATGCCAATGTGTTTAGGAGGTAGAGCGGGTCGTCCTCTAATCAGAAGATCGGAGGTTCGATCCCCGGCTCCTCCAGTCCGCATGTCGAAGTGTTGCTCCCAATGGTCAGGCCAGCACCTTGCATGGTAGCTCACTGCCATCAGTGTGTGAGTGTGTGTGTGTGTGTGTGTGTGAATGAGAGGCATATATTGTAAAGCGCTTCGGATAAAAGCGCTATATAAATGCAGCCATTTACCATTTTACCATTTCCCAAATTTATACCATCTGGGTACACATCTGACAGAGGATTTAGGTGTGAGTAGAAATAGCTCATGATTGAAAGTCATGCTTTGTACACCGCATTGCAAAATAGGAGAAGCCTTGGTTGATGATAATTACTTGAAGGAATAGAAGAGTCTACGCACGCTCAAATTTCATTAGCACTTGCAATTTCAATGTTGTTTTCTTTCTGTCGTCGTGATTATAAAATTCTGAAGCAGAGTTGGATGGCAGTCATTCTTTATTCAGAGACTGTTAATGCTGTGGACTAACTGCCCGGTAGGAGGCTCGTCTCCTGCTGAGCTGTTATTAACTTTCCTGGTAAAAATTAAACAAGCAAATGATGAGCAAACCAAACGAGTTTCAAGCCCACGCAGCTAGGACAAGGTATGTCGAGCACAGTTTGTACAGCTATTTTTGCTGCAACGCATGCACGCGTCATGTTAGGAGGAGACATGCCTGGTTTGCGCAGTGAGGGACACACACATGGACTCGTCTGTTACGGGCACATGTAAAGACTCTTGTCGCCTCGTGCCTGCTCATAGTTTGTATATGAATAACACCCACACACTGACATACACACACAGACAGACACGACAGGAATCAATGTTATGGCACTGACTCTGTTGGCACTCAAATGCATTTGTATAGCCAGTTTGGTCCATGTAGAAATTCAAAATGTTCTGACAAATAATTGGAATTGAGACACACATGGGTGGGTATTGAAATAAAACATTAGTTTCAGAGAGAGGAGAGAGGAGGAAACTTCTGCTAAGCAATACTACTTACGAGTTCGACTCACTAGGGGGCTCCTAATGATTTATGCCTCCAGGCACCTACATTGGACAAGAGCTACACACACGGTTGGACACACGTACTTTATTGTGCTGAACACAACTTACTAGTCCATTTCCTTGATGGCTGTCCCTCTAAGCACGACGTTCTCTATGAGAGGCTGTTGACCCGCCGTACTTTATTTCACGTCCACCTGTTTGGATTCACTAATATGTAAATCTGCCCGACTCTGAGACTCCGCCAGCATCTGCCGGGCGCCAGGCAGGGAATACAGTCGCAGGCAGATGGGTATTTAGGGCGTCTTCTCACGTCTGCATACTGTGGAGCAGCACGACAACTTGGCCACGACCACAGCAGCTCCGACACTCCCATTCTTCAAGTGGATTGATTCTCACCAAACACCGGCAACGTGACTGATCAATATTCAGGATCACACCAGTCTAAAATAGCTCCAACCTCTGGATCTTAACACTTGATGTGGATTGGGCCAGGAATAAGGAAGAGGGAACCAAGTGGACCCATGCTGTCTTGCTTTTAGATTTTTTTTTCCATCTCAACCATTTTGATACTAGAATGGCTGTTGGACTAATTAGATAGTCACTTTTTAAAAATTTGAACAGTGGACTGCTGCAACTGTACTGCAATGTTATATTGAGCTGCTGCTGGAGTGAGTGGTTCCAAGTGGGTTCCTCTGAAGTGAACTGCACAGGGATGAAATGGGCAACCCGGCTTAGGAAAGCGCAACCCTATCCAGATGTAAGGCTCTGCATGACTTTGTGGATGTGGAAGCTTTCCCAACTCTAAACAGCCGTCATGAAATCTTCATAAAAGTCATCCAATTAGGCTACATCTAAGGATATCTACTAATTAAAGGCCCATTTTGTCTTTTATCCACTCATCTTGTGTTGCACACATGAAAGAAGATGAGAAAAATGATGGATGCAACATTAAATAATTGGCGTCTTCATGTATTTTTCTCTATTTTGGAGAAGAACCCATTTTATCCTCATTTTGACACATCATCTGCATCTCACTTCGGAGCACTGGAGAATGATAATAAACTGTATTTGTACAGTGCTTTTCAGAAGAAGTCGCAAAGTGCTCAACAAACAAGAAGTAAAAGGAAGATGGCAAAAAGCAGCAATAGTGAAGGAAAGTACAAATAAAGGAAAATGTTAAAAACAACGATAATAAAATTGAATTCAGTATAAGACATGGAAGTAAAATTATGAAAAGGCCTCAGATGGTCTAACCTTCTCAGGCAGGGGCTCTGAAAGCAAAGGCCCGGTCACGTTTTGTCGATGCATGAAAAAGTAAGATAACAGATACTTATCTGTGAGGAACCATTAATAGTAAAACTCCAAAACTCCTGTCTTGCAAACATATTACTTATCTCCTGAGCTCATTTAGTCAAGACAAACCGTTGCAGTGCATAATTAACAATTATTTGTCTGTGATAGTTGACTGCTCAAAACTGAATATGCATAATCCGCAGAATAATCACTAGATAATATTTGAAATTATTAGTTGCTGAATAAATAATTAGGAATAGTTTATTATTTATCATTCTAAATGATGCTGGGCCTTTTTTCTAAGCAGTTTGAAACAACTCAAAACAAGTATAAATTTCTGTTTTTGTCTAAAGTCGTTTCAAGAAAAAGGGAATAATTACAATGAACCTATGGGATATTATATTAGAATTACTTGCAAAAATTACTTGCAAAACATATGAGTATACTGTGCAGATGAACAGCATCCTATAGCTCCAACAGGTTCCAATGCCAATCCACACACACAGGCATGCATGCACGCGCGCGCACACGCACACACACACACACACACACACACACACACACACACACCAATTTACACTATGGTTATATTGTTAAAGGGAAAGAAACCTGAGTTAATTGATATGAAGACTTAGGGGATTTAAACATGCATTTGCCATACTTCATCTGAAATAAGCAATGCATGGACTGGGCCCATCAATATCACACCTGTTAGTGTGTTTAAGTCTAATTGCAGCGGAAGACAGGGCGAGAGACACAGTGTCTGTAGGGCGTCTTTGTACTTCACAGCTGGGAACAACTCTACACGAGTGTGTGGCTCCGTGGTTGGAGTGTGAGGATCACACTACATAAAACTGTGTCAGCACATTATGCTAATCCAATGCAATGGGCCCATCAATCAACTCTCGTCCTGCTTTCGAGTCTGGATTGGAAGGAAGGAGTGATGGAGGTTAAGATAATTTACGTGATAAAAAACAATCACATCATGATAAACATGGTAAATATTTTTCTCTTGTTGGATGCCTACCCGCCACCTCAATGTCAATCTTAACGAGAGTGAGCTGAATTGTCCTTTTTCCCTACATCCTGACCTCTGCAAGATCTCTACGTAACTATCGACAAGACCATGGTGATTTTCGAACTAAATGGCAATTAGGGTTGAGTATTGAGGGCCGGTGCCGAATTAGGTACTAGTTCCTAATTGGTCAGAAGTGAAACACAGATAAGCTCATGGACAAACTGAACAGCTATCTGTTCTTAACTAATTCATATTAATTAATTCACAAATAACTTCTCTGATGATGCTTTCTGGCAGGAAGCGATGATGTGGTCGACATTATGTTCTGTGCATTTTAATAACGGTGGAGAGATTAAAGTGTTTGAAAGTGTGGTCCAACTTTACTAAAGCAGACAGAGGTACAGCTAGATCCAATGTATGTATAAAGGCAATAGAAGCAAACTCCAGCCTGGTGTAATTTGTCCTGAGCAAAGTTTGCAATTCCTCTGGTCCTCATCCTGTCATTGGTAATATAACGTGTCATTCTAAAACACTATCAACTATACACCGAACTCTTGTACCTGATATTCACTGCTCTATATTCAAACACAACTACACAACACAATGTTACTTTTTGTAAGAAAAGCTCTTAAGGTAGCTAATAACAATAATTATCCATAGTATATCATTCCTCAACGCCAGCAATCATTTTGTAAGTGTCAAATTGTGCCATCTGTTGTCCTGTACTGACCTGACAACCAGAGAGACCTAGTTGTGTCTACAACCTATTTCTGGTTGTCAATATTTTTCTATTGTAGAGAGATGACATAACCCAATGGCCACCTCCCTTCCAGGGACACATGAGCAAACACCCTTTGGTACAAATGTATCAAAGGTAGCAATAATTAGTGATATGTAGATGAGCATTAAACAGGATCTCAGTAGAATATCGAGATTGATTATGGTATCGGTATCCTAACGATACCCAACCCTACTGCCAATAATCTGGTTGTGACTCTAGACAATCGACTGTCATGTGAGACCCATATTGTAGCGAAAACCCTCCAAGTTTTCAGACTCCAACATGCATTGAATGAGATCCTTCGTCAGCAGGGACACTGCCAGCACCCTCTGACCCCTGCAACTCATCTATAACGCTGCTGCCTGCCTTGTCTTCAACAAATTCAAACCCCTAGTTTTGGCATGCAAGGCTGCAAACAGACCAGCATCCCCAGCTCAATGTGTCTAAGCTTCTTCCTTTCAAATGCCTCATGTAACATTTTTCCATGACAGAGAGAGATCTACAAAATATAAGCGCCAATGAGTTTGGACTACAATGCCAAATCCGGTTTTATAGTGCCTGCTACATCTGGCTGGACATGACGCCAGTTTGATGCAGAAGTTCTCTCGTAACAGGTCAAGAATTAATTTCTAATTGTTTACTCTCAATGCTGCCAGGGACCTCAACACTTCATAAGTGGTTATTCTGCCAAGTGTACCATCCTTGGCAAAGGCTATGTATGTCAGGATATGCATGTCTACGTGTGTCTGTTCCATGCAGGCTTGATTGTGCCAAAATCCTTGACTTTGTTACACTTGTGAATTGAATTGCTGGTAAACCTTCAGAATAATAAAAGTGTACTTATAGTACTTATATTTGTAACTGACTAGTAAAACATTAGTAATGATGACATTAACGTTAAAATGTCTATCTATCTATATTCTATATAGTTTTTTTATTATGTTGCACATAATATTATGTTGCTTTACTGCTTTATAAATAATTAAGGATTTTAACATAATCAAAATTTGACAACAGTCTATGAACATTTATAAAGGTTAGTTAGTTATTCAATGGCTTGAAAAACCCTTCCAACAGTTTATACTTGGATTTTGGATTTGGGGCTGCAAAATGTTGTACAATAGTTTAACAGAAGTTCAACAAATGTAAAAATGCATCATTTATAATACATAGGTTAAACATATACAGTCTAGTGGACATTTTAATGTTCATAAATAATTCATGAATCACTTAATTTTTACTTGTTAATGATCAACATGCAATTCATACATCATTAGTATAAATAATGATAACTTTATTGGCGTACAAATTATTTCTGGCAATTGTATTCTCACGTATGAATGAGGTGTAAAATTCGAATGCCATTACTAATGATGTTCTACTCAATTACAAATATGTATAATAATTAGCTTACTGTTATATAATTTGCTATTAACTGACTCTTAAGGCTTAAAACTATCATTATTTTAAAGTGTTACCAAATTCCTTCTTTAGGGTCCATGTCCACCCAGTCTCTAGAATAGGCACTTACACGTTGTTGAGCACACTCATCCATCAAGACCCATTGACAAGACTTAAGGAACTTAGTCTTGTCCATTGTGCAAAAAATATATAAAACAGGCAATGATGGAGGAATACAAGAAGGAGTTAGGGCACATTGACAGCTACCATTCTACTATTACTTCAATGTGATCAATCATTTTCTCTTGTTTCACTCTTGATTTGAGGTCCACTGTGAGATGAACTGGAGGTTCAAACCAATTCATCATGTGGTGTGTTGTCAACCGTTTCCTCTGTTTTGTCTCTGTTTCCGCACACACTAATGGTATACACTATGATAGAAGGAGGGATAACAAGTTCAGTAGAGTTCTCCAACTTTGTCCTAGTTTTCACAGATACACTAGGTGGACTCGCACAGCCTTGTCCTTCGCACTCTTCTGTCTATTGATTCAATTATTGCACAGTATAGGCTTCAAAGGAGATCTTGCAGCATGCTGCTGTATTGAACTACACTCACCTGGATGAATGCGAAGCTGGAAAGTAAGTAATTATCACAGTCATACATTAGGTAAGTAGGAAGGTAATTTATTCCCGCAGAGAAATTTATTTTCATTCAGTCCAATTTCATCGTATCAGTGGATGATATCTTTAGAGAGAGTTTGCTGATTTCTCAGTCAGGGAGGAGAATTGATCCTAGCAGTGTGTGATTTCCCATAACTGAAAACTACTGTAGCAGTTATGTCTAAAATTATAGATCTTTTTTTTCAATGGATGATATCTAACGGACCTTATTTTCTCATATGGGATGGCATAACAAAAAATAATTTCTTCATTGAAACAACTGGAAAGTAACAAAACACTATTACACTATACTATTGTTTATATTCAGAAATTAGAATTGCATTTTTAAATTTGAGGTAGGAAAAGGAGCACTCTGGGTAGGACAAGCACACTATTAACCCAGATGTTGTTTGTACCCAAACAAATTAAATACAAATGTATATATATACATACACTGCACATGTAAATGCTACAAGCCAGTTGATATAGTTTGGAACCTGTTTTCCAAAAAAATTCATTAGAGTGACTTATTTACCTGGCGAAGATGCTTTGGAAATGTAAGTATTGTGCATTTCATTGTGCGAAGAGAGCACAGCTTTTCAAACATAGACTGAAGCACGGGACCTAATGTATACAAGAAGTGAACCATTTCTTTGTTTACAGGATTGTATATATACATTTAACTCTCTCAATAGCCTGAAAACAGAAACAGAAGATGGACCTGACGTCGAAGTTGTGAAGGACATGCCTGCTGTGACCCAGATGCTTCAGGTCAAAGAGAGGCCTCTCAGGGATGATCTGCTTGGTTGGCAGATTCAAGTTGAACCTACCAGTCTCAGTGTCATTTTGAAGTCAGCCTAACATGATATGGCAGAGAAGACCCATTCAATTTGAAAGGGTCCTCGTTGCTGCACACGGAATGGGGCGGGGTCGGATGTCCGACCCTGTATCTGTTCTGATTGGATTGCCCTTACCTTCCCTAAAATCAAATCAAATCAAATCAAATCAAATCAAATTTATTTGTATAGCCCTTAATCACCGTTACAGTCTCTAAGGGCTTCACAGTGCCCAACATGTGAAAATAATAAATGATTAGTACACGACATCCCCCAGCCTTAGACCCTCACAGAGGACAAGGAAAAACTCCCACAAAACCTTATTGGAAAAATTGGGAGAAACCTTGGGAGGGGCTACTCAGAGAGGGATCCCCCTACCAGGACGGTTGGGCGTGCAATAGATGCCGAGTTTGGGCAAGCAGAGTATACACAATATATGAAAGTTCATTTTGGTGGGACATCCAGATCTGTTGGGGCGGCATCACAGCAATGGCAACTCAGTCAGCGTCATCATAGAGCTAGGGGACCACGCAGGCGCCAACTCTGCCCAGATAGGGGAACGCATTGTGAGTCCACACTCCAGATCAGTGGGTGGCGGTAATTCAGCCTAAAAGTAAAGTAACCATTAAAATTGAAGACAATGTTTAATCATGGAAGGGAATGACCGAAGGTGAGATAAATATATGTATTATGGACTGTTGTTGTTGCTGAACAACAATCAGATTTATTAGACTAGCCTGTTTTATTTGAGAGGTGTAATGATCCATTCATTTCCTTACTGTGTTTTGTGATTTTAAATTCTTAGAAACCAACTGAATCCATCTGCTTAAAGAAATACCCGGAACAAATAATTGATCGATCTAAATCAATATGAAATGCATTAGCTCAAATTGTAGCCTACTAGCTTCTTAAAAACGACTTAAGGTTATGTATTTTCTGTCAGAGTGGCTTTCTCTTGTAACGGTTGCAGCACGGAGTCCATTTTCACTGTTATTCCAAAATCATATCACCTCCGGCCGATCTAGTCGGTAAATGGGACAGTGCCCGTGCTACTGGAAAAACGGCATTAGGTTGGGATACAGTAGAGATTGTGAGAGTAGGATTGTGCTGCTGGCAGGCTCACGCACTCGCATGTAGTACCATAGGTTAGAAGGTTCGATTTTTTTAAATTATGTTTTCATAGCCTTTGTAGGCTATGTAACAGCAAAACAGTTGCAAGTACGCTTGCAGTTCGGTAACCCATTTACATTTTGTGCAGCCGTGATGACTTTATAGTTGCCCTCATTACAATCAGATGGACATTTTTATGGCAAAGTGAATGAGTTGGGTTTTGGAAATTTGACTGATTTTAGACTGATTATCAAAAGTTGTGATTTTGCCAACACACATTGAATGTCTGTGGATCTATATCACTTCTATTGAGTAACTCACATGACTATTATGTCCAAAAAATAACTTATTTCAAAAGTCCAAGATCTTTGTAATGCAAGTAGATAAATTCTCATTGAGCTGGTAAGAAATGGTTGAAACACTGTTCCACTTTTGAAGTTGAACAAACAGACTGATGTTTCCTCTTTGTTTTCCACCTATAGTGCAGTTATAGCTTAAATTGCATGTATTTAAAAAGTAAAGTAAATTTGGAAATTTAGTTGTTTGGTTTTGTTAACTCAAAACTTTTAATTCGAATAACAAGAAGATTGAGTTAAAGTTTTGAGTTAAAGAAACAGATCATTTGAAGTTATTATAACCACAGTGTTATTTCATTGTACCTAAACTGTTGAAGTGCAATGCTACTTATTATCTTAAGTACATTCAACTTACACCTATTTACCTGTTTATAGTACCTGCTTCTATGGCAACGACGCTTGTAGTGCTCTTCATTCTGTCAGTGTGTGTGTGTGTGTGTGTGTGTGTGTAGAACAGAGGACACATGTAAAAAGGCCCTTGGGGCACATTCACACACAATGTGGTTTTAATAGCAGAGAGCGGCCTTTTGTAATTGTTTTCACTGTGAGTGAAGCTTTTTGCACACTGCTTTTGTGTTGCTGGGAGCCTTGCTATTTTCTGCTCTACGCACCCTGCGTTTTGGGAAGAATGCCTTGAGTGCCCTTGAGTTGAACAAAGTTCTATCCAGAGAGGAAAGGCGTCCTATTGTTGAATTGGAAACTCTTGTAAACAGTAAACAGAGGATCACTCCGAGCTTTACAACTTCACAAACGAAAGTTACCAGGATCTAAACAGATATCATCAGGACTGGAGGCAAATGAATGCTGCACTCAACATTTTCGGTAACTTTTTAATCATGTTTCTTTTTATGGTTTATAATAATTGTGATGAAGCAGTGGTGTCTGCATTCATCACAGGATAAATATAGCAAAATGAAGCAAAGCCTTTGAAGCTAGTTCAGGCAGATAAGTTGAGTGGCACTACAGCTCCGGATCAGCTGATGTGTCAGGCTCTATTTTCGTGAATCACTGGTGCACAGTGTAGAGCGTAGTCAAAGCACGACGCGAGCGCACAGGACACGGTGACTGATTTTTTGGTAGAGTTAAAATTGTCTTCAGTGTTTTTCTCTGGCGCATTCTTCACTCTTCCATGTTGAATGACAATCTTTCACACCGCAGTATATAGTTAGAATGAAAATGTTATATCTTACTTTTTCCTGTTGGAGGGATTTAAATAAAAGTCAAATCGGCCAATATATCATCCACAAAAGGGGTAGGTAAGCTTTTGAACAGGATCTGTTGTTTGGAAAATCCATGAAAATAGCACAGAACCCACCTGTGCCGTGATCTGAGCCGGCGGCAGTCCCTGCTTGATGCTGCTTGATCGTTACTGACACACCCCCTCTCCTCCCACTTAGGTGCAGTCAAGTTCAAGGCGAGTCACCAAAATACCAAACGGGAGTGGGTGAGAAAAAAAACCTGTGTACACCTGATGAAAATGCCACTTGGCCGGTGCAGAGCCATCTGCCATGCGCCATCACAAAAACAGAGCCCTGCCCTGCCAATTGGGCGGCCTGTTTCAGCTGTCAGACTTGCTTGCACATTCTCTGCTGCTCATCCTGCTGCCACTGCTACTGCTCACACCCCAACACCCGCCCACCCATGCAGCTGTTTCTGCATGGTTCGATATAGGGGGGGTTGCAAATGATCTCTCCCTGCTCTCACTTGCTTAAATTAAGCTTTGCAGGGAGTGATATGAAACAGCGCCTTGACGCCAAAACAAAATTTACATTGATAATCAATAGAAAGTTTCATATTCGAGAGAGTGGTCTGACTGAAATCATGTTGCACGTGTCACCATACTATCTAGCTGGCACAGTAAACAACAGCTGGTTCGAGTGACTGACAGATGATCGTCAGCTGGCAAATGGCAGTGCAGCGCACCTTACATTGTTCAGCCTGGAAAATGCGTCCTGTGTGACGGGGCCCTTATACAACCTAGTCATTCTTCAGGAATGGAATGATTAATATGTTATTTATTTTCCTAATATTAGAAAGATAGGGGGGTGTACAGCGTGGTCCCTAATCCTTCTTGTTGACAGCCCAATCAGTTAGCGTGGGGAGGATGTGATCGTGAATTAATGAAAATAACAATGTGCTCTTTCCCTTCAGGTTAATGTCAGCTCAATAATGTGTCTATAATGTAAGTGATGGAAAGGGAACGCAAGGGATTTTTTTTCTTCCAGTTAGTATTTCATAAATGAAGACACCTGAAGACTGTTCCTTTGTGTTTTTGGGCTGTATACAGCCATTGATCTCCAACGTGCAGTTTTGGAACTCCCACACTCTGAGAGAATGTGGTTATTGATTAGCCACTTTGTGGTCAGAGGAGGAGAGGAGAGGGGGAAGAGGCAATTTTACCATGTCACCGTGCCAGTGAGCATGACTAGGAATGACGCCCTTGACTGAACAGTGTTTCACTACATTTCTCCCCTTCTAGACTCATCCCTTGTTCGCCTGTTCATGGATTAGATCCTCCCATAATCCTTCACTTTATCCCTCCACATAGCCCCTCCCCCTCCCCAAACTCTCATTTTCTTTTTCACAAATTTTGCAATTTAAGTTCGACGGCTAAAGATGAGACAGATAATCACATTTATCGTACAATGCTCAGCTCAGTAGCAAAAAAAAAAGGTTGACAGAGGTGATTGTGTGTGTGTGTGCGTGCCTCTGCAGACTGGAAATGTGTACATGGTGATTGAGTGAGTGACTGGCTTCTTTTTCTCTGTCAGGGTGCTGCTCTTATCTTTGTGGCCCAGAGGCCACAAGACTTATCAGACACACATTCATCAAGGAAGGTCGCCGCCAGAAAACCAGAGCCCTCCTGTGACAGCTGGGCTATGGCTTACACACACAGTCCTCCGTTCGCAGGTTCAAACTTAGAAGAAATGTCAAATATTGACTCCATTCCGCTGAACAAACTTCAGAGGGGGAAGTTTCTGTGGTGACTGTGTGACAGTGCAGGCGCTGTGTACATGCACGAGCTTGCCGAGCTATGGATACTATATCTGTAGTCTTCCGGGAGATGGGAGTTTCTTGCTCTCTCTCTTTGCTTCTGCTTGCTGTATATTTGCCCTTTGAACAGATGACATTATAAAGAGTCTTTGTGGGCTCATTGTGAATTATTGTGGATTCAGTTTATAATGCCCACTGGTCCCACTGGCAACATATATAACGGATGGGATCTACACCACACGGCATCGTAATGTGGTTGAGTGGAGCAATATGGATTACGTACCATCACAAGACATTCATCACAATTCATTCGCTAACACTTTATAGCAAATATCCAAATGGACTCGAAATATACCACAAAAAGAGGAGGCATGCAGCCAGAAAGAGGCTGACAGTAAAATGAAGACTATTTGAGAATCTAGACACAGGAGGCACGCATTTATCACATCCACAACCAAGTACGACCAATTCCTTAACTTGAAGTGGCAGGCCAAGGTAACATATTGCAAAAGGGTCAGTGAAGTTATTCCCTCACAGGATACTGAGATACTCAAATAAATACTACACCAACATAGCTGACAGGCCTTATTGATCTGTTTGCAATCTATTCGCGTTGCACACTGCTAGCGTAGCCCTATTTGCGAGTCATATGCAGCTACCGTGGGACTCCATCCCGTGGGCGGAATACAATGCGAGCAGACATCTAAGATAGAAATATAAGCCGACGGCGTCTTTGCATCTGTGTCCAGGGAGAATTGCGCCTCTGGAACCAGCGCCTCTGGAGACGGTGAACAGTAGGAGAACGGTGCTAGTTTGAGTGCATTCAATCCAACTCTGACTGGATAGAAATAGATTAAACTAGATTAAACTGAAAGTGGAAAGACAGAACGTTTAACTCCCTATTTGACAGTCAGCCGGCAGTGGGCTTAACAAAATAAAAGCCAATTTACAGAATCCCTCTGCTGGGCTCCACAAAGGGAATTACTGTATGACCTCCGCACACATGCCACAATTTGTGTCAGTGCCAACTTCCCCTTCTCATTTTCTCTTCTACTGCAGAATGAAACTATCAACACAAATCCTAGCTGCTGACAGCTAATGTATGTCTTTACTGAGGGAGAGGTGAAGATGGCTTTTTGGTGGAATCTATACACCGGGGCCTTTAAAGACGGTCACCCGAAGAGAGATAGGCCCCGATAGCATTGTGTCCGCTTTAGCAGAGGCAATGAACCAAGCTGGATTTCATCAGCAAAGAGAAAGTGGCATGGGAAAAGGAACAATAAAAAAAGTATCGAGCACACAACAACAAACTTTTCCAATCAATGCACTTTCTCATGGAGACGGACTGAAATTAATTCTCGCCTGAAGGGCTATTGTAGGGGGGGGAGGTCCACTGGAGAGTAAGAGCTGTTGACAAATACTCTATCCTCGGGTCAATGAGGATATAGGAGAGGAATAGGGAAGGAAAGGGGAGGGGAGAAAGTAGCGCGAGGGAAAAAAGGCACATGAAGAAGAAGATGGACGGTGAGGTGAGAGGAATGAGAGCGAGGGAAGGGAGAGCGAGAGCGATCAAGAGGGAGGTAAGAGAGTGTTGAACCTCTCTGTAAGCCTAATGACAGTATAGCGTCAACCACAGCCTCCCTGACATTACCGAGACACTCGCTTCCACTTAGCGGAGACGTTTCCCTCCTATGTCTCACCCTAATTATTCCAGCCTCCGTCTCCCTCCCATCTGCATCCCTCACTCTGTTTGTCACTCCCCTTCACCCCCCCCCCCCTTCCCCATTTCACCCTCCTGTCCTTTCCTCCCACCGATTCCCTGCCTCCTTCTCTCCGGTGCCCTTTCAATACCTCCTTAGGACACAGAAAAAGTCAGGGCTCTCAACGCTACTAGATTACTTCTGAATTTTGAAAAGGTCTCTGAAGTTTTTTTTTTTTCTGTACGCATAGCAAATGGAATGAGCCAATATTTGAGCTAGCCTCATATTTCTCTTCTCTCGCCACTTCGGCTTTTGTTTATCCCCGACACATTATGCATTTTAAAATCTTTCCGCTCAGTTCCCTGAATTAGCAATCCCCAGGCCAAAACTATTTTGTGATGATTAGTGGGGGCATGGAGGAATACGTCACAGCCGGAGCTGCCCACAGCGTTGAGCTACATGAGTCATTAATATTGTTGGCTTAGTCCAACCGCATTACCGTACCTTTTTGAATGCCTGCAACAACAAAAACAAATTCATGGTTTGATGTTCTAGAAACAGCCAAGACAAACACCAGCAAAACTGTAATAGTAAATGGGTGTCCTGGGTGCAAGCAAAGCAAGATTTGAGGCAAAACTGTTTCAATGTAATGTGCTAATTTATAATTTAAGTAGCTTGTGTGCTAACCACCAGAAAGCCAAACCATACAATACAATACTGACTCTGAGGCCAGAGAACAATCTGATTATCACATGATAAAATACAGTAATTACCCGTTAATACTGAAATAGCTAGCTTAACGGTCAGTTCTTTATCAGCAAGCCTTTTTCTTTCCCATGCACTGTAAAGATGATGTGCCCGTGTTAGTCAGTCAATCACTTGTGCAGGAGCATGAGAGGTGTCTTGAGAGAAGGGCAAACTTTAATTGGACAAATTATATTCCCCATTAGTCAGTGAAAGAAGTCGACTTGTAACAGAATTGATTGTGATTATCATTATGCATTATTCATTATTTGTTTGTTTCTTATTATTGACTCATTACTGTAATATAATTTACTGCTTATTATTAAATTAGTATTAATCCTAATGCGGGTTATTAAGACTCGTGTGCTCGTGGGATGACAGAAAGCAGCGAGGAGCGCAGACGCAAGCCTTACTTGAAGTGAGAAACGGCAACCTTCAGACGAAAGCCCTGGAGTCAGACGGCGGAACGGCCTCAAGATGTCAAATCTAACTCAGTAGCAAGCTGGGAGATTGCATGGAAGTCAGGTGAGGGGAAGGGGTAGAGCTGTTTAGGAGATGATGCAACTGTTTCTTGTGTGTGTTCTTCAGCAGAGCACCTTTAAACTTTCACTCCTCTGTGTGAGTCTTAAATCTTTGATCAAGCTCTGATTTGAGACATTTCAGCGGAGCGACTAAGCCTTGCCATCATCTGCCAGCTTCTCAAAAGTGGAGACTGTGTTCTTTGGACAGATCGTGCTTCTGCGGTGTCTCGACTCACTTGGCCATAAATAATGGATGTTTGAAAAGTCATTACAGAACTGTAGGGCGCCTTAGCTCAGCTGTCAATTTTTTTTTATCGTCGCTAAGAATGTTTTATTTCGGCTTTTTCTTGGAACAGTAAAAGTATTTCAGAGGAAAAAGTAAGAAATTAGTCAAGTGTGAGCTTTCAGATCTTCTGAAAATGATATATCATAAGAGCCTATTTGCTGTTTAAAATGCTGTATCGTTTTGTTGGTTCTCTCAATGACTCCTACTGTTTGTGAGACTAAATTAAAAAAGGGGGGGGGGAGATTAACAACACACACTTTTACCCACAATGCCCAGGGGGCTCAATTTATCTCGAGGAATGCACATCTTTAAAAAACTGTGTGATTGACACCTCTAACCTTCATTGGGATGTAATCTTCATCTTTACCACTCAGAGATCTAATTAATTAGGGGGAATCTCATTTCCTCACTAATGCAACTGGACAGAGGCATGATAGAGGAGGGAGAGAAGGGGGGAGGAGGATGAAGGGAGGAGGGATTGAGAGGGAGGGAGAAGGAGGTGGTGCCGTATTTCATCAATGCCTGCGCAGAGTGTCTACCCTGTTTCGTTTCGGGAAAGAGCAAGAGAGCGTGAGGTAGTTGGGTTCACACCAACTACACTATTGATTACGGCTGCTAGAACTCTGGCTAACCGCCATCACATAAGGAGACACTGCAGCAACACGCACTATAAGGGGAGCTCTGGGTAATATGCTCTTGGGTTTCACTTTCTTTTTTGGACTCTTTTCGGGGTTGGAGTCATCATCCATGTGTGATGCTCTTTGAAGAGGGGATGTCTGATAGGTTGTGATTTCTTGTTTCACCGCAACTAAAAAGGACATTTCTAACTCCCATGAAGGCAAACCCATCAAGTACCATGGTATGGGGTGGGGATCATACATTAAATTAAATCAGTTTGATTCAAATAAATTTTGTCAATGTCAATTTAGTCCAGAAATCATTTTAAAATCCTCTTTTTCAGATTCCGGTCTCTTTGATCAGCTAAAACACACATTTGGTTCCATCCAAGATATATCATCTTAACAATTCACCTTGTTTTGAAAATTATAAATGAAATGAAAATGATACTTCTTGCTTTTCTACAGTATTTTGTTCCTAGTGCAAGTTAGAGCTTTCACTCCAAAAGATGTTGTGGTGAAACATCTGAATCAGACAAAGAGAGAAAGAGTGAAACGGACTGGCAAAAAGAAGAGAGGGTGGTGTGCGTGGCTTTAAGGCGAAGGAGACCAGGCAGTCCACAGAGTTGTGTGTGTTAATTAACAGTGAAGTCTATAAAAGCAGGAGTCTAGGAGCAAACCATTCACCTTCAGACTAATCTACCAATTTACCTTGCATCTGAAATAAAGCAGGAGGTGAACCTTGAGTGTGATGAAAGTCTATAGTATCAGCAGCTCCATAGGAGACTGGTCGGGATATAGTTGAAATTCACCATACAGGCAGGTAAAAAAGACTATGAATATATTTCACATGAGTTTTAGTTTACATGTAACTGGGTCTTAAAGTCTTTCAGATAATAACCTCCTGAAGTTCTCGGTCTCCAGATATAGCTGTAAACATTTTGCAGAGTGGTGGGCGATAAACCCTCGCACTCTCCTCTCTCCATTAAACTACACCTCCCTTACCCGCATCTCCCAACATGTATCGAACCTGTGCTTAACTCTCTTTTCCGATCATCCGCCCTTCTCTAGTGTCTAATCGCCTCCGCCGTCGGCCTGCGCCTCTCTCCTACTGACTCCCTCCACCTACTCGGCTCTTTCTTCGGAAGGGGCCGGGCCGGCATCCTTGCAATTCTAGTTGCCCGCGTCCGTCTCCACCCAGCTCATCTGCTTGCCTATTTCCAATCTCCCGATCATAATAGGGGAATGAAAGGAAGTTTATAAACTGAAGTGCACATCAGATCTGCTGTAATGAAATCTTATCAATGTGTTCCCCCGTGCTGTATTATTTGCATATAAATGACATAATATAATAACTCTCTTGGGCGTCTACCTGGGAGGAGTAAATATTTCTCTGTCCGCTTTGTCTCGTCGCGGTGACACGGGGAAACGAGACGCTAATTGAAGAGGGGAAGGAATCTTTATGTGACGACTGACATTCAATTATGCTCGGAGGATCAGATTAGGTGGCGGCCTCCCCCCCGAAATGTTTGAAAACAACATTTTGCCGAGCGGCGACTCTGAAGGCGGCGGAGGGCTGTAATTTGAATGGCTGTTTGAGGCTGGGGGGGTTGAATGGCGCTGCTCTGAATTAAATCACTATGCTATGACCTGGGAGTAATTGGATGTCCAGAGTGAAGTGTTGATAGAGAGGGGAGACAAGGTTGACAGAAACAAAAAGGGAGAGAATGAGAGGCGGTGGGGCGGGTGGGGGGTGAGGGGGAGACGGACAGAAAAAGCGCACAAGACGAAAACAAGAAAACAAGCGAGAAAACAAGACAATGGGATGAGCGGGGCAAAAAACGAGGACGGGGAAAAAAAAAGAACAATAAAGGGGGGAAAAAAGAGGAGCGACAAAACAGACCGAGAAAATGAATGCGGTCTTTTCTGGAGTGGAACCTGCCAAAAGCCTCAGCTGTCATTTATCACAGCCCACGGGCCCGTAGCCACTCTGGCCAGCGAGCCAAATAATCCATTAGACAGGATAAGCTGTCTTATCACTCACACGCCATCGAGGAGTCACACTGGCAAGGTCACACCCACACACAAACACAGGGTCACCGCCATCACGCGCTAAGTACTGCTGATTAGGCATAATGGTGTGGATTCATCCATCCACCCGTCACTCTGGTTATGTACTGGTTAGTATAATAGAGGAGATAATGGACGTTCCTGGAATATGGTCTAAATATCAACACAATAGTCTGTAATGAGACCTTGGCTATCCTCCTGATAGGAAAACAGTACTTTTGTCTGACAATCTTTTTTTTTTCCCAGGCAAAAAGATCACTATTGCACCAGCTGTGATTGTTAAGAACTACCTTTCTGTCTGAATGTCACCTTCAGGTAAAAGTCTTGTTATTGTAGCGTCTGTGATGGTTAAGCGCGTGCTCTTTGTCTGACAGAGAAAATGCCTTTAACAAGCACTCAAAACATATTACCCGACCGGAATGAAAAGAGAAAAAACAAACAAAAACAAAAGATGCACTCGCACCCTCGCGTGAATATAAACAACACGTGGCTCCACGACACACACCAAGACATCCATTTTATCTCTATGTAATTCACCTTTGTAGAACATAGGGGGAGGGGAGAGGGTCGGCCGACTCCATCGATTGGCTATCCTTAGCACTGACAGCTTCCAGAATGACCAGAGAGCATTACAGAGTCAGAAAGTCACACTGCCATTAGCAGTCTGTCTTTCCTGGTTACAGCCTGCCTTGCCCTGAAAACAGACACTGTGTGTGTGTGTGTGTGTGTGTGAGTGATCATTCTATCACCCTAACATCCTAACCTAAATATATTCAGCACTGAAGCATGAATATTAAAACAATAACCTTACCACTCCCCTTTCATTTTTCTTATTTAATGCACATTATTACCTCTCGGACCATCCCCTGCTCATTAAGGCAACCCTAACACAACGCTTTCCATGTGTGTGTGTGAGTGTGTATGTGTGCGTGTGAAGCACAGAAGATAAGTACCAGGGCATGGTTCTTATGCTAAACCTCAAGTTGACCTTTCATTACGCCGCAATAGAAATCAGAGGGCTTAAGGGGAGAAGAGACGGAGCATAAGAAACACACACAATGTATGTGAATGTGAGCCGAATGTGCTGTACACGCCTGCGTTCATCTGGAGGTAGTTTCTCCTTGAACGCTTCGCAGTTTGTGAATACTGAATATGCATCGAAAAAGAATTAGCACACAAGCATGATAATAAGGAAACCTGAGCAAATTAAAGCATTTCTGTTAACTAGCGGGAAAAGGTGCTGCGCCCCTGGCTTCCCTCTTCTGATTCTTCTGATGCGCATCCCTTACCCTCCTCCCCTCCCCTCTGGAAACCCCCTAACCCTAACCTAAATGTAAACCACAAACCAAAACCCCTAACCTAAATTAGCCCCGTGAAAAAGTGCCGGTGAGCAAAAATGTCTTCACTTTTCTGTGAACCTTCTATTTGTATGAGGACCGAATGTCCTCACAAGAATGTCCTCACAAGAATGTCCTCACAAGACAGTCCTCACAAGAAAGTCCTCACAAGAATGTCCTCACAAGAAAGTCCTCACAAGAATGTCCTCACAAGAATGTCCTCACAAGAAAGTCCTCACAAGAATGTCCTCACAAGAATGTCCACAAATATCCTATAATAGTATAGTAGCATAGAAATAGTATAGAAATACAAGTACACACACACACACACACACACTCATACAAAAAAACATATTTCAGGTCCATCATTCAGACAGACAGCTGTAGTATCTCACACATCGCATCTGTCAAGCTGCCATAAACATGCCCTTACGTACGGATAAGGGGGAGGAAACACTTTTCTACTCTCATTACTAGTCAGCCTCCCCCTTAGACCGTATCAATATTTGTCAGAGATAAAGTAGCCGCTTCATAACACCCTATATTTATTATTTCAACTTTTAATTCCTAATAAGCATCTATGTGTGGAAAAAATAATGATGTGAGGGTGTGTGTCCCTTATCTCACCCCACTGGTTCATTCATTTTTCACTTGTTTTAAGATTGTAAGATTACTAAGATTTAAGAGACTAAATGACTGATTAAGACATTTTTTTTTGCTGTGCAGCCTGATTAAGAGAAATCCCCACTTAGTGTCTGCGTGCAGCCAGCGACAGATATGAACACTCACGACTCAGGAAGATGGCCCCATCTCGAGGCAATATTAGCTGTCAGAAATTACAGCCTACCATTGATCCGAGAGCAGCGTGTGTCACAATAATGTAAGAGAGTGAGGAGTGAAGTGTCCCAGATAAAATGGGAGAGAAAAAATACCAAGCGGCGAAATAAATGTGCATTTCAAGACGGAATTTTACGCCTCAGAGAAAGCACTAGAGGGAAAATCAACCTGATTTCAATGTGACAAAATTGATTTTCCAATTTTCTCCGGATTGCTTTCTGCTTCCCCGGGGCAGGTGAGGTGTCTATCCAAATACACTTAGTGCTCCACCTGAATTATGTCCGAGGCATTTAGAGGATGGAAGGGGCAAAGTTTTGTCATCTCGCTCATTGCCTCTCTCTCTCTCTCTCTCTCTCGCTCTGTTTGTTCCTTTTTTTCCCCTCCTCTTTGTCTTTGTGTGTACACCTCTCTCTTTCCATCTGTCACCCATACACTCACGATACGCACACACACATACACAGCCTCCAAAAACTATATTTGGCAAAGGCAATGTGATGGATGGGTGTCATGCCGGAGCCATATTTATGAGAATGTGCTGAAGTGGCTGGGTTTAAATCTCCTCAGACCGAGTGGAGGACAGTTTAAAACGTATGCCTTCTGCAGTTCCATCTGGCTCTGCTGACTGACTGTGCATTTGAAGAAGTCTCACTTTTTACATAGTTGCTGCACTGCGGCTGCACTATTCCTCAACCCGCAGAGAAAAAAAAAAATGTTAGCAATGAAGGATGGATGTAGAATGGGGCAGCAAGAACAAGGAAAAAGACATTTTGAGTTCCCGGGAATCTAAATTCAGAAGGCAACATCTGTAATCATATTTGGTTGGTATCACAGACATGGATTAGTCATAGCCCTTTGGTTTAAAAAATCATTAGAATGGATTTCACACACATCAGTTTGATGGGAGTTTAAAATGGGAAGAAATCTCAGAGTGTGACACCATCTCATCGGGCGTAATGTTTTACACAGGTCTATCACTGCGGCTCACTGTTTGCAACATTACACGAAAGTCATGCTGTCTGGTTAATTTCTCCGCGTGACGTGAGGAAGCGTGCGGGCTTAAAGCAAGGTGCTAGGTTAAATCACCGAGCATGACTCAGACGGGATCCAGTCGGCACAGAGGAAACTTGGGTCTCGGGGTCTTGGTGACTTTGAAGGACCTCTTACTAATGACTTGAAAAGATTATTGCCCATGGAGAATAGAGACCAATCTGCGCTTTTATCGGAGATTTATGGAGGCCGCAAACTATTTGGCCGTGTGCCGCCTTCAAAGCCATTCCTCCGCGTATACGAAACGTCAGCCTGTTAGTGGTCTTAATAAATCTTGGATGCAGACAATACAATACAGGGAGCGCCCGCCGCGTCTTCTTTTTCTTTCCCCCGTTCCAATCCGTTATCCTTTTGACGTATCTTGGGAAAGACGTGGCTTTGAAAAAAGGTCTAAACCCTCAGAAGAGAGATCAGAATGACCACGCGCGCTCTGGACTCATTCAATCTCCGCAGTTCCTCTACAACACCGGGCGTAAACAGTGTTCGCTGCGTTTATTACATCTCATTTCACCAGACTTTTAATCAATTACGCCTCTATTAAGCGGCGTACTGTAGCTCGGGGGAGCGGCTCGTTGGGAGCGGGGTTGGGCCGCCGTGGTTCCAGCAGTTCCGGATGGGAGGTTTTCTCCAGCCGGGGCTTGTTGGACACTGCCAGAGCCGGCGGATGAGTGTGTATCACCTCAATTAAACCATGCGCTAAGTGTCTGACAACAGCTAATATTCCTCTTCCACCAGCGAACCCAATCGATGTTCTGGCATTCGTCACCCCGCTGAAAAAGCAATCATCCCGTTGTCTCGCTTCGGTTAGAGAGGGAAATGGAGAGGCGCTCATCTCGCGTCTGCGCCTGCTCATTAGAATGCACCAGCGCTCCCTCACATGAAGAGACACACAAACAAATGTGGGTGGCGCGTGCACACACACACACACACACACACACACACACACACACACACAAAAACATGCATTTTGTAGATATCCTCATACACAGCACATCCCAGCACCTCCTTTCTTCTCTCCGCTCAGTGACAACAGCGTCAGTGTGATGTTGTGAAAGAGTAGATGCACTGTGAGGCGAACCTTAGTAACACCCAGTGGCAAGTGCAAGGACACACACTCTCTGCTCCAGCTTGAAAGGGGTCTTCACAAACACACACACACACACACACGCCATGCCCACCCACCTCTCTGTCGAGTAGTGTCGGGGAGATGACGGTGACGATGTCGCCCCTCTCCGGATCGATGTAGAACATGTTCGGGGAGGGTTTGTCCGGCGACTGCCTGACGATGTTGTAGCGCAGCACGGCGTTGTCTGTGGTGGGGTCGTCCGCGTCGAAGGCCGTCATCGTCATCACCGTGGTTCCTGGGGAAGACAGAGGGGGTTGAGTGGGTTGAGTCTGACCCCCAAAACATCTTCCTACAGTATCATGTGTAAGTGATGGAACAGTGAGCTAAAGTTGGACCTAAATGTTGGAGTCATTTTTTTATTTATTTGAAACACATTTTCAGTTGCTATATTAAGGTGTTTTGATTTAGTAGATTTGTAGATTAGATTAGGTTAGATTAGAGAAGTAGATTAGGTTTAGCTCAATATGCAACGGTTGCACTTTTGGGCTTTGTAGCCACAAAAAGAGATGACAATATAACTTCATTCATCTGAACGGGTCAGAAGTGGAGGCTGTTGAGGAGAGTGAAACATGTTTTAGATGCACGTATCGAGGTAGCAAGTCAATTCCAACAATTACGCAAAGTTAACGTTATACATGTTAATGTGTACACAGTTTTTTTTTGCTCATTAGCTATAAACCGGCTTTTTCTGAAGTCTTCGGATCAGAAACCACGACTAGTTTATGGTTTATTCTGTTTGGAGTTTCTGAAATTGCAGCAATCATGGCAGCAGATGTATGACACTCTCAATTTCAAACTAGGTGTGTACTGCTGCCCAGACTGCCACTTAAAAAGTGAGCCTTTCCTATTAGTGTGTTCTCTCCCTCATGTCAGTTATAACAGCAGGGTGCATTTTATTTGGTAATGAGAACAAAAATGGAAATCTTGCCCGCTGCAGCTGAGCTGAAATAGGAGGCAATCCTTGACACACCCTCAACCCTCAATCTCCATTTCTTGTCGGTGATGAGATACACAAATTCAGGAGGACACACACTGATCGCACATATGCAGACTGCACGTACACACAAATGTACACACCAAGACCATGTTGCTGTCTAGCTGTCTCTGGGCAGTGTGCTCCGTTCCTCCAGTGCAGAAAGAAGTGTATCTATCTCGTCCACTACTTTATGTTCTCTGCTGCCATCACCCCGCACTCAGACAGCCCTGTTATAAAATGTCATCAGCTGAATGCCGCTTCAGTTTGTTTAACTCTTAAGTTAGACTCCATTCAACAGAGATGCCTGAGTGCATTCTGATGAGGATGGTGTGTATAAGACACAGATGGATACTTGAGACTGCTGGGAATGCTTGGCACACTCAAGTCTGTGTAGTCTATGTGTGTGTGTATGTGTGTGTGCATCTTAATACGTCTTAAGTATATATTGTGAACACCTTAATATGCGTATTATTTCTCATATGAGAACCTTGAATATAACCTTGAATATTGAATCTTGAATGAAAACCTACTCTTCATACCAAGGATGACACTTTGACACTTTATGACGCTGAGTGTTAAACTGAGCGTTATACCCAAAGTGTTAGTAAAGAGCTGTTTTATGTTAACAAAACCTTTAATTGAAATGTAACAGAGAAAATCAAACATTACATTAAAGGCAAGGTGTCCCCAAACTTTTGACGGGCAGTAGTATCATGTATTAATAGTTGATGATACATTCCAATGTTAAAATGCCACGACTCTAATAACTGCAGGTGACAATACCATGCAACTTCATGCTCTCAGTTCACGGGAGTGGGCTAAATCTCCTGCAAAACAGAACGCGGCTGACAGGGGATACAGAATTTATTGCAAGATTCATTTTATTCATCATGAAAATCCTTCATGGGTTATGTTTGGTTATGAAAACATAAAATGGTTACCTACTTTTCTCCTCAACGTCTCTCAAGTTTCATGTTTTTTTCTCACAAGCATCCATTCTGATTCTTATTTGACCCACATACTGCATAAAACACTTCCTTTAGCACCAAGTACCAGCACTGTAGCGTGGCTCATAAACACCCATTTTTTTAAAAACATTTCTCCTTAATACCCAATAGTTCTTGGCCAAACCTCTCAAATAAGACACACAAAGGGCTACTGCAAAATATGCAAAGTCTACAGCAAATAAGCTAGAGTAAATGGTGGCTTAATGCCACTGGTCTTAAGGCCAGTTGAAGGTAATGGGGGGCAGAGAGGTGTGGGTTTTATCCCCTTGGCATTTGCACTTCAAGGTGAACCATTAGTGGTTAAATAAACCAGTAATCCTTCCTCTGCAGGATAATTACACAGCCCTATCTCTTTCATTACCTATGCTCTGTTCCACTTCACACCTCGAAAACCGCACTGTTAGAGATGAGTCAGAGCATGCACAGGGGGTACGCGGCACCAAATGAGAGTGTTGAAAAACGATGAAGATGAGTGTTGAAAAACGATGAAGATGACTGTTGAAAAACGATGAAGATGATCTTGAAAAGATCTCAGTGTTAAAAAAAAAAACCATCAAGGTAACGCGGATGCCAATTCCCGTTAATGCAACCCGATCATGTTACCTGTGTTATATGACACAGGAGTCAAGCTGACCTTCTTAATGGCAGTCACAATTGAGTATCATGTAACGAGTCAGAGTTAAATCATAAACCGATTACATCCGGGTGGCCTCGGCGAAGACTCATGGTCCTCCCTTATAAACTCCATCTTCTGGTAGGAGCCGAGGCTCAATCAATGTTAACCGCATCGGATGGTTGCGTAAGTGGGTGAACAGGACGGGATGTGAATGCACTGGTCTGCCATTACCCTGCTATCAAATGTACCAATCTGCTATGTCGCTGGATGACATCACCACTGGATAGAGGGAGAAGTGATATATGGATGGTAGAGGGTGTAGTGGATGCAGGAGACATCGTCTTCCTCACTCTTCCTCTCTCACGAGACAGGATGCACAACGACAAGACAAAGACTAACACATTCCCCTCCCAAGGCCTCGTGATAAGGTCAGGACCCCTGCCGAACTCGTGAGAGTCCCAAGGAACCCCCCCCCTCTCATCCAAGGGGGCTCTCGCCATAAAACTGCTAAAAGTAACACTTTCCAGGGCCGGTTAGACCACGTGGCACCGGGGGTCATTGATAAGTGCCGAGTAAGTTGCACTCAACCTTATCAATGAGTAAGTTACACTAAGAGAACAAAGAAACCCTGGAATGTGCAGCAAAAATGGACTTTCTTTATATGTCTTAGTAGATTTGAATAACACATCCTGTGGCAGATGATGTACCCTACTTCCCAATGTATTATCTTGTTTAGTCAAAGCACACAGCATGCGTTATTAAGATGTTTGTTGTGCGCGCCAGTGTTTTGTGGTAAGACGGTCATGTTTGGTATCATACTGACACATTTGTGTTAAGGTGATTAGATATGTCACTTGTATCCCAAAAGGGGACAAGAAAAACCATGTTTTCAAACCTAGGTGGAAAAGCAGTTTTGGCGAATGCTAATCACTGAAACCCAGGCCATAAATCTGAATGCATGCAAATGGAGGGAACACCCATTTGCCTGATTTACTATAAAGCCTGCTGAGCCCTTGGCTCGCTCTCTCTTCTCTGATTCCTCTCTTCCTACCACGAGTTCTCCCACGAACTCTCTCACAAACCAAGAAACGTCCTGAAACCAAGTTTGAACCTGGCTCCAAGCTCTTCTCCAAGCTCAACTACCAGATCAGCTCTACGGTGAATATCGGCGTGACGTCCGCTCGAATTCACCCAACCTGATCCAGAAGACTACGCAACCAAATCAGAAGCCACGCCGCTCCGCTACTCTGCTACCTGAACGACGTGTGCCAACACATCGACCCTTTCCCTCTATCTTCACTGAGGTGAACTGTTGGCACGACTACCCTGACGAACCACGGCCCCGGACCGCTCTCCACATCGGCCCTCCTGAAATCGACCGGCCCCGCCCAACACGTGCGTGTGTTTACCTGGCTACTGCGACTGCGCAACGGTTACCACGGAGACGAGGACGCCGCTGACACCCTGCTAACCAGACGGTAACCAACTTTCTTGTTGATGCACGGGTGATGCCAAGGCAGTGTTGAACTGTGAAAGTGAGGTTAGAATCCACGTTTCTCTCTCTCTTTCTCCACTCTTCGCTGTCCCCTTTCCTTTGGTCCCAAGTCTCTCGGAAACGGTCAGCTGTCCTCCAAGCCATCTTGCGCTGTTGCCACGATATTGCTAGTAGACGCATTACAGCTCAGGTCGTCTTGTCTGTGCCAACTGCTTTGCCATCTGTGATCCCAATATCATGTGCCATTCTTATTTGATATATCCTCTGCCACTGTTTTACTTCCTACTTTATTTGTCCGTTTTACTGCCATTATCTGTTTTAGTTTAGTATACATTTATTCATTTTATTGGTGTTTTATTTGCATAATTAATAAAATCTTTGCATTTATAAAGAACTGGTTTTTGTGTGTCATTGATATATCCTGGACATGAAGGTAGAAAATCACTGTAATCTAGAGCTCATTTCTTTTGATTATTAGACTGATATCCTTATAAAGAGACTATTCCAGTGTAAACTGGTGGTGCCCCAAGAGTGTTAATTGATAAGATATTAATTACGAAGAATAACTTCAATAGTTGTCAATTGTTAGAATTGACTAAATAGTCTCATCGTTCATAACGAAGCTCAACACACTACAAGGGAGACAGCAGAGAGACTTTGCAACCCGTGCCTTGCATTTTGCCTGTGTAGTATTGTGCATTTGTGTACTGACTTGTACTTGTGCTTGAGTATATGTGTTGCATATATGTGTGTGTGTGTGTGTGTGTGGGGGGGGGGGGGGGGGGGGGGGGGGGTGCGCTATCAAAGAATCAAAAGTGAGACAGGGTGCAGGGAGCAGGGCTATGAGGTAAAAGACTGCTGATGCACACATAAAGACACAAGACTCTCTCTCTCTCACACACACACACACACACACACACACACATAAATACACACACATACACACTCTTGTGGTGTGATTTCATCAGACTGGCTGGTGGGACATGGTGGTGTTGCGTACAGCTACTCTTCTATCTATCACAACCACCAAGGGAAATCAATGAGGGCCGCCAGACCTCTGGTTGCCATCAGGGAACTGACACTGTGAAAGGCTAAGATGAAGGGAGAGAACACGGACAAGATAGAAAAAGGGTAAATGCAATGTTAGCATGTGTGTGAGCGTATGACGTGTGTGTATCTGTGTGCGCCTATGCGTTTTAATGTAGCTGCATGTGTGTGAGCGTGTAGTTCCACACGTACAAAAGGGAATTCCAATGACTGAAATGGGGTTCATAGCCGTTTGAATTGAGCATGACTGAAATGGCCAAGAGTTGACCTGTCGCTTGCTCAGAGGGTGAGTGAGCTCAAAGGGCGTTCAGAGACAAGCTATCCTATCCCATACTAGTACTGTTGAGATACACGGAGAAGTATTAGACGTATAGGTTCGAGGACAATGCAGTAAAGTGACAGGGAGCAGTAGAGAAAAATGTATATGGACTGGCAGAAAGACAGATGAGAGACAGAGAGAGAGAGAGAAATAAACAGGAAGTTGACAAACCAAGGGACAAACAAAGTGAGGGAAGGAGAGGGGAAACAACTTTCCTCCCCACTTCTCATTACGTGGGCAGTTTAAGTGACTAGGGAAGAAGAGAATGGCGTCGTCAACAAAGGGAGCTTGATGCACTTTCCATTACCGTGCATTATTGCTGCCACAGCCATTCAAAAGAACACTTACTGTAGCAGCATGTGCTTCTGTCTACAGTCATTTTCATTCTTCATACAGCCGTTTATCCAGTGGGGGCAAGAGTTATGCTGCTATACTGGTGAAGCAGCTTTGCCTTTACTGAATGCAACATTGTACTTTACCTGTTATATGTATCCGTCTCCCTGTTATAGCGACTGCACTTCCTGCTTGGCTATGGTTACACATTTCCAAGTGACGAGATCTCATTCTAAAGATCACATTTTCTAAGATCACACCAATGTATGTCTACACTTGGCCTGAAAATGGATGCTAGCATATCCTGGTCTGTCCTTACTTTTTCCCCCATTTCCCTTTCTCTTCTTTTATTGCTTGTAAGCACAGTGTGTCTGTTGTGTCAAGAATACGTGGAGCTCCGATCACAATGTGAGCTTCAGCACTTTAGTATCTGGTCTTGAAGAATAAAAAGCAATTGGCAAAAATCAGATTTTTGTTTATCCAGATCTGTCACTGAATGCATCCTAGCGTGATCGAACAATAAAAGACTTTGTAACCAGTTTACATCTCTCTGTCTCTGGATCTGGATCTGTCCTGTCTGTCTAGCTATCTGTCTGTAGGCATGTGTGCAAGACCAACTGTTTGTCTTGTTTCAACGCTGTCTGTACACACATTTGTTAATCTGATGTGCCCGTCTGGATGTCTTTCTTTTAAATTGCACGAGCGTACATCACTGGTTTGCCTGTCTGCTTGCCCATCTGGCTGGCAGGCTGCCATGCTGCTGTACTGCTTTTTTACTATTGTTGCCAAAACCATCTTGAGAGGGTCTCCTGTTGAACAGGCTGAACACTCTGGACACTTTGTGCACGTTGTGATTCATTCTCAAGTGCCAAAAAACAAAAAAAGATTGTTGGCAAGATAAAATAAAGTTAAAGTCAAATGAAACAAAACAAAACGGAGACAAAACAGAGGAACAAAGATTTTTTCAGTTTTAAGAAAAAAAGTATTCATGATGATGATACAATAATGAAATTAATTAAACAGACCTTCCATATACTTAACGCTGCTCTGGATGGGTGGGAAAAGCAGACACTATTAATTAGCATTAGCATTTAATTTACATTGAATTGAAAAATATAGTACTAATTTAATAAGTACTAAATTAGTCTGCTTCTTTGTCTGTTTTTTTAATTACTCACCTACAATGTACAATATTTGCTGTCAGAACATTTTGAAAAACAAGTTGGAAGCATCATATAGACATATTAATACAGTTCAGAAACAATATATTTACAATAGCAAATCAACTGAAGTTACTATAATATATGGTTTAAGATATTTTAGTGACTTGGTTTGGTCCAAATGTTTCAGTTTTCTGTTGTTTTCTGTGTGTTCAAGGTTTTTATTTATTTTTTTATTTTTTTGAGCACCAATCCACCGGGGCAAATTTTCTGCACATCTGAATAAACCTAGGACTATACATTCCATATTGAATCTGATTCTGTTTTGAAGGTTTAGCTACCATTGATTTGCCAAAAGTTTCCCCATTCATTTGCTCCCAAAACTTTTCTAAATGAACTATTTCAGATGCAATAACAGCAGGAGCTGAAGCGGGAGATGTGGGAAGCTGTTGTGGAAGGGCTGCTGCACGGAAACTAAATATGAAATAATGAGCCCTGAGCTGACAGTCAAGTGAATGGTGTGAAATACAGTCCAGCTGCCCTTTCCTGCCTCCTCCATAATACAGTTTCCTCCATTCTAGTTTCTGAGCCAGCATCTGCTCAGGCCACAGCTGACCCGCAAGCTAAAGAAAGATAATAAATCACTTATGGCTGGTAAAATCCATTGTTATCCACAAGAACAGAGGAAAAAATAGAGCCATTCACCATAGTACGAGGTGTACAATATTCAAAATAATATTAATATTTATAAATATTCAATTTGAGCACATCGCTTATGGATTGGAAGGTAGTAAAAGTATACTAAATGCTCATGCTATGATAGATAGATAGATAGATAGATAGATAGATAGATAGATAGATGTTTTAACTGACTGGCAGTTTCTTTCTTTCTTCACATTAGTAGAAATAATAATTAATTAATAGAAATAGAGTGGCTAATGAGAATATAAATAGCACACTGGCTAATGAACAGAGGGGAGAACATCCCTAGTCTATACACACAATGACAATCAAAGCTAGATAATGAAATCACAACTTAATTTGAGAACTGAAAAAAAACAAAGCATTAAATGAATTAAGTCATTTGAGAGAGAAGAAAATAGAGAGAAATAAAGAGAATTAGAATAAATTAGGGAAACACTTAGATGAGAATGAATACCATAAACAACTACGGTCTATTTTCCAATCATAATTTGTAATTGAACATTTTATTTAGCTCAATATTTATCCGAGAGAAAGCTCAAGGATTATCCAACAGCTACATGCAGTACTTTCTCAAATCCAAATGACTTTTCTTTTTTTTTTTTTACTTACTGTATTTCCTCATTATCCAATAAGTCAAATGCTGGTTCACGTTCCTAATGTGTGCAACACATCATTGGGCCACAACCTTGATGGAGCGAGGCATTTCAGTGAATTTAACTCCATAACATACTTTCATTGATAATAGCTGAACCTAGTCAAACTAACACCAGCCCACTCAATGTCTTCTCTCTCATTGTAATGGAAAAAAATAACATCCCAGCAGACCATTTCAAAGAATTTAAATCACGAGCACTTGACGCTGACTTGCCACAGATCTAAATAACCTCTAATACCGCCTCCTACTCCTTGTCTCACATCTTTACATGGCGTAGCGTTTATCCAGTCTGTCTGTGTACAGCAGAATAGATTAGATGGGCGTATCGTGTTTTCCATGAATACGATACGCATGATCCCTCTTACTTTCCTGATCTATCTGTCCATCGATCCGCCCATTCATTCATCCAGATCTACCAGTGAGTCTAGATCACAGAATCAAATCAAATCTGTAAACAGTATTTGTGCATGCAATTTTTATGATCATTTTATGCTCAATTCTTAATAATTGTGAACATAAACATCTATAAATAACAGCGATGCATATGTGTGAACTGAAACTCTACTCTGTCATCCACTCTTTCTGGAGCTACACCACTGACAAGGCATGAGAGGGAAACACCCAAATTACCTTCGCTTTATAATGACTTTCAGCCCCATATTCCCTTTGAGTTTTGGTTTTCTTGTTGCTTGCTTGTTCGTCTACACAAATATTGAATGAACTGCCCGGGGCCATAAGAATAGCAAATTTGTACATTTATTTTTGCAGTGAATTTTCACCTCATGCCTTCATTGATTCAGTCTTGATTCCTTCCTCCGTTCCTTGATTACCCATTTTCTTTACCCTTTCATCATTTTTGGCAGTCTCACATCAGTCAAACACACACACACAAAGAATGGTAGTTACATAGATACAACAATGTTAGTTGGGGGTTTAATCAGAGTATTTTTTTTCTCCCCATCCCCAATGTGCACAAACACACACCCACACACACACACGGCATCCAACAGTGTGAGTTGGGATTTCAATCACGCCGCATTATTTTCCTTGATCCCTCTTATTCTCCCCCTGTTCCCCTCCACCGCCACAGTCCTCTCCCCTCCCATATCTGCATATCTCTGCGTGTCCCCTCCTCTCCCTCTGGCATTATGTATGGTACAGGTCCCATGGTGGAGCCAAATGTCAGGCCCTGAGGCTGGCAGACACTCCATGGAGGATAATGACCAGCCGAGCCGCCTACCCTCATGACCCCCGGAAAGGGCAGAGAGGAGGGGAGAGGAGCGAAAAAGGAGACGAGACATGAGAAGAAGGAAAAGATGACGGGAAGGAAGAGGAGAGGAGCAGAAGGGAGTGTGGGAGCTGAGGAGTTGGAGAGGGGAATGAATGAGTATGGGGAGACAGAGCGAGGCAGACGGTGAGAGGGGATGTTAAGGAGGATAGAGGGCAGATGAGAGGAGGTGTGCAGGTGAAAGAGGAAAAAGAGAAACTGACAGACTGAAGGAGAAAGATGGAGAAGAAGTGGATGGGTGGGGATTTTAACACACTGTGATACTTATAAGGATGTATCAAAGCTGTTCATACTACACAGTTGCAACAGTAATCAGTTAACTCAATAACAATCTAGGGTGTATTGATTAAGAGAAACCTTCAGCAGCCACGCCACATGATCCCATCATCATTAAAGTAAATCTAATTTCCCTGCGGCTGTGATGCCACCAGACATGTCCAAATGTTTCACGCTTTTAATGCTCTGCCAAAGCAAGCCTCCAGAATCTCATTTCAAAAAACAAGTCATTAATCTGAAGAGGCGAGGAAGTGACAGAATATTGCTTTAGTTTTCTTAAGCTTAATTAATCATCCTGGTGTGCGCACCATCAGAGAGCAGATTATGTCTGAGGCTGCTCAGCAGCCTCTTCCAGCTATCCTGGAGAAATGTTAGATCAATAAAGGTTATCTCCGCAGAGAATGATCGAGAATCTCAGCTGGAGACAACAGCAGAGGGTGTTTCCATTGGGATAGTTGGGAAGAATGACAAAGTTTATCTTTACTGACAGCAAATGGGTGTCAATTACAACAACAACTTCAGTGGCAGCCGTCTCATGATGCATGACAGCCAAAAATAATATGCAACGTGTCTAGTCTAGGAATTCTCTCTCTCTGGTTCTCACTGTGGCTTGGCTTCAAGGTTGTCCTAGCCAAGGTTGAATCATTGGGTGGAACTTCCATTTTAACTAGATTAGGAACATGGACTGCAGACTCAAGGCAACTCATAAAAATGAGAAAACTATTTGAATGACAGATCACAACCTCTCACACAGGATTTTATGCTGACTAGTGAGAGACAGATTACACAAGCATAGATCTCCAGAAAGGGAGGCGTGGTTTCATGCTTTTAGAAAGAAATGAGTCAGTACAGTCAGTTATAACACAAAGAGAGCCTGTCGGGGGTGAGCAAACTACCAAAATTAAGCTGAGGGTTTCTCAAAATTTACACATTTCCCAGAAACCCCATTACTTCCTGTCACAAAAAGGATTTCACTCAACCATCTACCATCACATGGTGTGTCATAATCTGAAAGCATTACCTCTATTTGCGCCGTAAGAACAGCTGTCCACTTCCTGTTTTGTGCTGTAAAGCAACACAGGAGATTTCCCGCAAAATCTGACCCAGTGACACACAATGTAAGATGTAGTGTAGAGGCCAGTAAAGGCTGTCATTTGACTACAATAATTATACTTATAGCTAAATATATTTAATTAATAATTAAACTGATTTATGGATGTTAAAATGTTACATTCAGCCCCTTAAAAACAAGTCAGCTCGGGTGCTGAGCACAGTGTGCCAGAAAATTAGCGTGTCAAAAAGGTACTTTGAAGTAACACATCATAACTCTGTTTCTATCTCCTTAGCACCCCCCCCCCCCCCCCACCACCCCCGAGACACAGCCCATATTGAGAGCTTACAAGGACATAGCACAATGAAACTTTGGTAAACCCCACTTGAACTTGATCTCAGAGAATTGTATTCTGTCTTGCGGATACATCAAAACAACTGACACAAAAGAAATGGTAATGGTAATAAGTTAATAGGATGATGAGAAGGATTATTCACTTGAGCTCTTCATGTCAATGCAATCTGAGGAGACACATGCTGCTGAAGTTGCTCTTTGAAGGTTTTAATTTGGGTGCTTGTCTCAATAAACAAACAAGCATGCTCAGTCCTTTGTTAAACTCCAACAGGGCAGTTCCTTAAAAACAGATATGAAGCCCCCTCAGTATTTGTTAAAATTAAATATTTGTTATATAAAAAGTATTCATTATTATCACATACTGTAGATTAAAAACTTTCCAAATTGTGCATCAGAACAATGTGTCTATGTGTATGGGCATATAATGTAAGCAAGCAGGTACGTTGTGTGTGCGTGTTCTTTTATTTCTGTACTTGACGATCAAATGTCCTCACAAGGACAAAAAGATGAGGAAACTCCTCCGAAGTGAGGACATTTTGCCAGACCTCACGTCTTTAGGGGTTAGTTTAGGGTTAGGCATGTAGTGGAGAGGGATAAGGTTAGGGACAGGGGTTAGGACATCACAAGCATAGTAATACAAGTGTGTGTGTGTGTGTGTGTGTGTGTGAGGACAGGTGTCAGTCTGATTCGAGTGCTGTGCTGAATGCAGCGGCTGCTGAGCTATGATGATGAGAGGACACTGCCGGCTCACAGCTGACAAGACTTTCCGACGAGACATTGCAACCGCGGGGATGAACATCTGCCGTACGGCTCGCTGTGCCCACCGCGAGTCTCTGCACCACCTTCTCTGAACAGCTGCACACACACGCAGGCACATGAACACGTGCATGTATGCAGACAGGCACACAAGCACGGTCACGCACATGCACGCTTGCATCTAAGTAATGACGAAAACGTGTGTGTGACAGGTGTACTCGATGTTTGTTTAATGCTACCATGAACGTTTCCATGAACACAAAGAATGCATTCCTGTTACAATGTGGAATAGCAGAGAGATTTCATTGTTAAATCAATGTGCAACCCCTCCAGATGTATATGGTTCATAATAATGTTTAATGCACTTCATGCACATAGAAGGAGGATAACCTTCCATGCAATCCTCACAATTTTCCCATTAATTCAACTGGGATTGTGTAATTCACCACTTCTGAATCTTTCGGCTCTGGAGGTTCCAGCTAATGACTCCACTCACTAAATCAAGACAAAAGATGCTTCCCCTTTAAAGGGACACTTCAATTAATTACCCCGGGAAAATCCCTCTAATTCTGTCCTAGCGACTCAGTGAATAAAACTGAAAACCTATTAGTGGGCATTCATCTGATCTAGTCCAAGAGCAGGACGCAATCAATGTGGAACAGCCAGTTACTGTATAGCAGATTGGAGAGAGAGAGGTAGGGCTGCAGAAAAAGTCATAGTATAGCAACAAAAAAAAAGAAGGTATAGGCACAAGCAGCTGCTTCCTCGCTTAAATTAGGGGATGCTCCATCCTTCAGAATATATCCTACAGCTGAAATCCCATTGAGATGCACTGACAATCAAGAAGCCACATTTTGGGATTGGCAGAGCATGGAGGACTCTGGTGGTGTTGCAGGATTTCATGCGTTAATTGTTTGGAGAGTCACTGGTGACACTGACTGACTTAAATTGATGCCTGAAGATAACTTCTTCACCATGTTTTGGCATGCATGAAACTATATTGTCACAATTAATAGTTGACAGTTTGAAATGCAAATTACCTGAATTTGTCTTTTAGCAATTTATTTTTCACTAGCTGTTGGCAATGGCAACATTTGAAGCCTTCTATTTTCTTAACATACTGCTTGTCTTTTATGCAAAATAGACTAGAACTGCATTAAAAATTATTGTACAACTTTTGGACAAAATCAGGTGCCCATGTACAGAGGGCACCAGAGGTGTGTGTGTGTGTGTGAGAGAGAGTAAGAGAGAGAGAGAGTAGATTATGTATGGAGGGGATCATGTTGTCAGTTGAACCACCACACTGTATAAGAGGGTTACAGCTCTACAGGGGATGATAAGATACAATGGGAATGGGAACCAACCGGGGTGAGGAGAGATAACACTGCCACCAAGACCAATAGATGTTATATATTGTACAAAATGGAGAAATGGAGTGCAAGGAGTGTGGATCTAGCAACGTAGGCCAAATTCTTACTTTTTTTCACCGACAATGCACTGCTTGTGCAGGGTCAGAATGAACGATTGGGTGATAAGGTTGTACTGAGATGGTTGTATAATACATATGACTTAACTACTGATGTATATCTCTTAATGAAAACTTTATGTAAAAAATATTGCAGAGATATCAGTATTTTTTTTTAAACTAAGTAATAAACTGTAATTTCCACAGCCAGCAAAGATTTATGAGGAGTGAAGAATGGTTCAAGCACAGCAATTCAACCACAGAGAAGATGTGAAAAAAATGTACCTCTTTGTTCCTGATTATAGCATAGCAACACTCAAAATGCCAATAATTGAGGACAGCAAAATGGCAAAATCAAAACAGGATAATATATATATTGTGACATGTCTCTTAGTATTGTGTTGTAACCCTGAATATTTTTGTTATATTCATTCTTTTGAATAAAGAAAGAAGAAATCTCTGGGAATAAGTAACAGATTGTTAGTGCTGCACGGGCATTTGTTCATCGACTTAGATGGAGTGGGTTATGACTATGACCATTCAAACCATTCACTAAGCTTGCTATTTTGGAGGACACTGCCATGAGAATGTCTAGAGGATGATAAAGCAGGCTATTCCAAAGACACTGCTTTTTATGTTCTTGGGTGAAGCACTGTAAGCATGTTTTTTTTAAAAAGCAGACCCAAAATGCACTTGAATTCCACCGTGTAATCATTAAGAGCACGGAGCATCTTGTTTGGGGGCATCCTGGTGGTTCAGGTGGCGAGAGCTACATGTGTAATGAGTTGTGAGTTTGACCTGTATGACTTGTTATGTCTTTCTCCAATCTTTCCTGTCATTGTCCAGTGTATTTTTCACTAATAAAACAGGAATCCTTGAGGATGAAATGTTTAGTAGGTGACACACCACAGCCCTTGGTACCCCAGAGTGATGCTGCTCTGATGTCAAAACTCTGCTAAGTAAAGTCATAGCGTAAGCCGAGTTCACCTCAAGTAATTGGCAGTGGAGCTAGTGCATTATAATGGAAAAACAATTTTACAAATACTCCAGGTAAAGGCATGATAATATTGACCATATAAATGTCCTAGCAAGCACAATAATTCATTTGGAAACAGCAATTCATTTGGAGACCATCAATGTACCATTGCATATTGCATTATATATTGCATTATGTATATTTAGACTGGTTCTGATTGTACGCTAGAATGATCCCTCTCTAACACATGATGAACACCCCTAATCTCACACATACACACAATCCTTTGAATCAAATCCAATGATATCACCAAAGGGGATACCAAAGACGCAGTTCTTCAAAGTTGACCTGGTGGAGAAGATCAGAGATGGAGAGTATGACACTTGAACATGAATCTAGCTATGCATGTGCAGTAGCAATTGAGAAGAAAAAGGCTATTAGAGAGGTGCTGGATGTGTGTGAAGGGCTACAAGGTCTCAACATGTGATCACTTTTTCACATCATGTCACTTTTGAGTTGCACTGCACAAGAGGAAGCTGACCATGGCAGGAACAGTCAGACACAAACAAACCAAAACTAACCCTAACCCAGAGAAATCCTGAAGATGCAGGGCAGAACTGTGCATCCCTCAACATAAGAACATGTTTCAACAGTTGTCTCGTAATGCCCAAAGAAAGGCTGTAATGTTTTTGCAATGAGCACAAGATGCATCTCTGAGCACAAGAGAGGACATGAAGCCACAAATCATTCTGTACTAAAATGGGGGACTTTCTTGAACATTGACCATTGTGGATCTGCATATGCAATGCTTATGTCTTCTGCAATAAAATCAGACATCACTGGAATGATTGCAAACTGTACTGATGTCTGATGGGTTTTTTTATCAATCAAAAAAAAGAAGGACGGCATCATCTGCAAACATAAAAGACGGCACTTTAACATCACCGAACCAGACACTATCCAGACTTGATATCCTTGATAACAGGAGAGGGGACAAAGCGCAGCCTTGGCCAACTTGAATGAGCTTGACTTAATGCCAAAGATGCGAACACAGGTCTCGTTCTGCACCCCAGCACAGACACCCCATACTCCTGCATCACCTCCCACAGAATACCTTGCAGAACACGGTCTTATCTAAATCCACAAAAAAACAAGGATCCCATGCCTGCAATATGTTCAGATGAAAGCGATTAGACATGGAGATATATTGCAACATATATTTTCATTGTAACTCTGACTCACTGATGAAATGTTTACATCACAACAACTTGACATAGAGCTCGTAAAAGATGGGCCAAAAAAAAACTTTTCTTGTAGTTTATACATAATCAATACACAAGTAGCTTAACAAGTGCAACACCTTCATCACAATACAGTACATCTGCACCAGAATGATGCAGCAGTAATGGATTCTCTCTATTGAAATGAATGAATCTCCATCAGAGAGTAGAAAATGTACCACATTAAGTGTGATCCCCGCCTAAGTGTCTGACTTGTTGTCTGGCTATGGCTAGGCCTCATTTTCAAGACAGAAGAGAGAGAGAGCGAAAGAAAGGTATGGTAAATGTATTAGATTACTAAGAGAGGAATGAGGAGATATCAAGGGAGATTTAGAGAAAGAGGTTGTCGAGGTGAATCCAATTTTAATGAATCTTGTTTTTCTTCTTCTTCTGATATTGTTGTGAAATGCTAAGAACTAAGAAAGTGAAAAGATGTTCAAAAAGACGCCTGGAGGAAATGAATGGGGGCAGAAATCTTTTAGCCTGACCTTTATATTGTCAAAGGCATCCCATACTGCTCTGAAAGATGCATTTTGGTTTCTTCAAATAGAGGTTTTGCTCGGTATCCTTGCGTGTCACAAAGAACAATGCTATGAAAGAAGAGTCTTTGAAGTGCAGGCGACACGGTAGAGTCAATTTCCATTTAAAACAATTTATTTAGAGCAGCGCTTTCATACAGTGTGGACTCCATCAAAGATCAAAGAAGACAAATATAGGCCTATTATCTTCAGAATGCTGGCTAGCAATACATTGTCTTCATGTGTACCATTTATTTGTTCCTTTTTTCCAATTTCCAGCCTTGGGTAATCATATTTACTCTGCATAGGTACTGAAAACACTAAAGTAGGATAGGTGTTATTTGATGATATTATATTGCCATCTTGCCATCTTCAAAGCATAATTCAATCTTGTGTACTGCATTTGCACACAATTGTACCTGAAGTCCAAGATTAGTAGCATAGAAATCACACAGTAATTTTGACTTGCAGTATGAAGTTTTGCCAGGAATAGTGACTTATCAGTCACCCTCTAACAAACATGGAGACTCACATTCACACACACAAAGGGTTTAAAGAAGGCAATACCATACCAATACCATGCAACAGCATACACCTCTTTTAGTAGGTCCTTAGGCAAACATCTGATTGTCAGTGATTCTAATTGGAAATATCAACTTTGCTCAAGTATTATTGTTCTCCTAAGTCCATGCTTCAGGAATTGCTGCTTAAAAACTGTCACAATTCCAAGAGCGGTGATCTTGAAAACTACAACTGTTCTGGCTCTCTATTGCCTCCCTCCTCTCAAGAGCAGAGTTGTTTTGTTATGAGAGTACACAGGCTGGCCTATTAGCCAGTTAGCCAGTGAAGTCTGCTTGTCTTTAAAAGGTGAGGTAACTATGGCTGCAGAGAGGAATGCCACTGTCAAAAACTTAACAGGTGACAACATTTTCAACCACATTTTATCGTCCGTCCTTGAGCCACATGTAAAAACCACAACACACTGCTGAGGAGATTTTGCAAAGGAGGCAAGAACTGTTGAGAGTCAAGCAGCTTCCCCAGGGGAGGAGTCGCTGGGACAGACGGAGGGCTGGGGAGGCTCGGGCTAACAGCGACTGGTGGTGGATGACCAGAGATTGACATTGGAGTATACTGTATGCTGCAATGAATGGGATCATCACAGTTTTTGTTTGAATATGGCTGTCATTGGAGAACATGTATCACTGTGTTATTCAACTTTAAAGAAAGCTGAGTATCCAAATAATTTCCCGGTTTCTCCCCACGCCATATGTAGCAAAATTGATGCACATTCATGGCTGTTATGGAATATATAGGCAAGTCTGTCCATTAATTAAGAACAGTTTAACCTATAGGTGTAACACCAATTGCTCGCATGTCCATTACTTTATATACAGTATATAGTTGAACAAATACACAGATATTTTCCACTTCATCTCTGGTTAAAATTATTGCAACCCCTTATTTTCCAGAAGTAGTTTCAAAGTTTTACCTTGCAAGAACCCCCCCCCCCCCCCGGCTCCCCTGTTGTCTTCACCCAACAGAAGTGTAAACTGGGTGTAAGAGCTTAAACAGAAGTACTCCTCTTTGATGACAAACAGCTATATCAAGGAAAATTGGTAAGGAAGAAAATCTCCCAACACCGGCAGTATCAAAAAGGGAATGCTCCATCAAAGCCGACCAAATCACAGCCAAAACACAGTAACCTGAATGTAAAGATCCAGGCTTCACTCCTGCAAGCCCCTTCTTGCTTTGGCATCTGATGCAACCAGAGGCAAGACCAAAGTGCATGCCTAATATATCGGTCGGTACATTTTAATATTCATTTGGTCCCTAGCCGTGTTTGAGACATAAACTAGGCATTAATGTGTGGTTCTATGAGCATGAACAGCAGGGCGGAAATGGAGTTGAAGGAAAATTCCGCCCTCTGCTAGTTATGCAGCTTCGTGTAGGTGGAGAGAGCAGTAATGATAGTGTGGTAATAGCAAGAGCATGAGAGGCGCGAGAGACTCTTACTCAAAACATATCAAAACATGGAACTTGTCGCTTCCTCTTCGATGATGGATGTCTCCCTGTGTGATTGTTCAATGTCGGTGCAAAATGGTACGAGTATAGAAAGAAGCCCTTGTTTTTGATTGCTGAGAACTGTTCTCCTAAATTCCATTGCAGCCTGGCTGGAAATGCATTGAACGTGACGTGATATTGTCTGTGTTTGATAACTTATCCACAGGGACAAGAACGGTCCACCAGCAAACAACAAAATGGACCCAGGAATGGAAGATACATCACCAATAGCTGTTCTTTAACAGTGTTTAAGTGTTTTAGGGGTGGATTCCAGACAATTAACGATATATAAAACAACCAACCAAAAGGTAAACAAGTAGGTTTTTTAGCTCAACTTCCTGACACACAAATGAAAAAAGGATGAGTCAAGAAGACATAAAAAACAATTTGACTTCATCATGGCAAATATTACAGAGATGATGATAATTTCACTTTTTTTGTAGGTTTCTTTGGCGATACATGTTCACTCAAACCAGCTTTAGATACATGTATATGTATACATGTATAGATACATGTATAAGACGCATAGTTGAATACTGAATCAGAATATTAGATATTATATTATTAGAATGTTGAGTAAGTAATTATTCTACTACTCAAATTTCAGATGTATCACAGAATGTCTGCTCTTTATAACAGTTACATAATGATACATTTTTTTCTATCGCTATCGCTATTTCTATTTCTATTCTATTCTATTCTATTCTATTCTATTCTTCTAAAAACCTCAACCTCCAGGCAACAGAAATCGGCCTCTAGAAGGTTATAATAAGACAAGTCTGACAGCAGGCCAGACTGGGACAATAATTCAGGCCGGGGATCTTACTCTAACCCTGGCCGCCCTGCACAGAGAGACCAGTAAATACTGCAGCCTGTAAATGTTCCTTCAATTCCTGTCGTCCATTGCAAACAACCCACACCACAAAAAATGGCAAAATTGGTTACAGCAATACAGCAATACCAAAAGTGTAGTAGCATATCAACTGATTTGACTGTTTATACACACACACACACACACACACACACACACACACACACACACACACACACACACACACACTTTCTGACCTCCTGTAAAAGTAATGGAAATCCATTCCCAAAGAGGTCTCAGCTTCATTCACTACAAGCCCAGTAGTGATTTTACAGTTTACTGTTATGGATCATAGCAAACCTCTCCCTTTTACCACTCTACACAATACACAAAATGATTTGACTCACATTACCTAACATTGTTATCAACTATTGACAGTGTGGCCAAGAGGGCACAGGCTACATCTCCATATGACGTCATTCTTATAGCTGATACTGGGCTGCTCCTGGTGCAGGACCTCTACCCCCTCAGCATCTCCAGTCCAGGCCTGCCTGACAGCGTCTTAAGCCTCCTTAGTCCAGCCAATAGCCCAAGGTCAGCAGAGGTCCCCGTCTCCTCTGGTCTATAAGCCTTGACTGTCAGAAACAAACCATTTGACAGGGCTCTGTTTCTACATCATCGCAGCCATCACAGACACACTTGTAGACCCACGCGCACGCACACACACACACACACAGAGCCCCAACCAAGGACAGAAATCTCATTAAGATCAACTAGATTGCCAAGATAAAATGTCACTCAAAAATATATCAGCCATGGCAGACTGAATCTCTGAATCCATCAAAAATACAGCCCGTCCCCTCCCCCATGAGCCTTCAGACATTTTTGATTGTTTCCAGAGTCCAGACAAAAAAAAATACACACATTACACATTCACAATGGGAGGAAATATGGAAATATCAGGCTGGTGCTCTACTCGATAATCATTACTCTCAAAAGAATGCACAAGCAGCGCCGGAGCACTGGCAAAGGATATAGGCCTAATCTGGGATCCCATCATTACTGTATTTCATCTCAGATGGTATTCGGATGGAGGTCATTGTTCCTCTGAGTGGAGATGAAAGTGAGTGAGGCAACTCAGTGTAATCTACTTCTCTGAGGATGGCAGTAATCACTGTGATTAGTGGGACAGGGAAGCCCATGTGAACCAGGAGAGCTCTTTTGACAAATTGACAAAGCTTCTCAACATCTCACATATCCATCCGCACAAACACACATATACATGCACACACACACATATCGATACATGACGAATCAACCATAAAAGCGCTCTCATACTGTTTGTAGGTTCTGGATGTCAATAGTGTGGCGAACTTTAGCTCCACTAACACATTATTGACTGCCATCAATTTGTTTTGATAAAGCAGCTTCATGAATGCAACTATATGATCTATATCAATGTCTCTAGTCCCTTGGAATGTGCATGGCATACAATATGCTAACCAAAAACAGTGCTGGAGTCACAGTGGAGTTGGTATCTCTGTGTGTGTATGTGTCTTTGTGTGTAAGTACCTATGTATGAGGTTCCTACTCTTCAGCTTTCCTCTGGCAAATTTCGTCAGAGGTCCCTTGAAGTCATTCCTGTGTCAGCATTATAAATACTTATGCACTATATTGGGTGTCAAGTCTGAAGTTGCTGACTTTTTTTTCTTTTTTTTTGCTCTGCATTATTCAGTTTCTGTCATGAGGCTCTGAGTAGAAAAGTAAAGGGTACAGAGTTCAGCAGGAAGACACGTCCTTGAGGACACAATTATGGTGTGCTTTCTGGCCAAAAAAGGTCAGAGGAGTTAACGAACAGGCCTCAGTGTGAGGATCACCCTAACAACATCATCATTTCAATTATTTTTCATATGAGTATTCAGTATATTCTCTAACATATTACAGTGCAGTATTAGACTATTTGCAAATTCTAACACAAATCCATTGTTTTCCATGTGGTGTAGATACGTTTTATAGCAAGCGTTATTTTTTCTGATGCATATGTAGATCAAAGGTCAGTGGAATTTTTGCACTGATTGGAATACAATCAGGTAAGCATTGCTAAATGCTTACCTTTTGCATTTTGTTAAAATGAAATCTCTGAAAACCAGTTGGTTTTGGTTGCATAGGAACTGGCTGCACCAAAGTGCCTATAATCACAGTAAAGAATGTCCTCAAGGACACTTTTTTAATACAAGGTTACCAACATGTGTACTGTCTGAAAGGTTCACTCCAAAGTGGTATCCGTACAAAAGAATAAAAAAAAATAAAAAGAATAAAAACATCCCACAGATAGTAAAGAGCAGGGGCTATGTTTACATACACTGAGAATTTCACCCAATCTTTACCCGGGCTGCTTGAGTAACCTGGTTTTGGTTTAATACATGTTAACATCAAAATTCAGTTAAGCTCATACTTGTTGAGAAACCCTGTTAACATGTTAACGGGTTACTATGGCATGTGAACATCTCGTCAAACTGAGACTCGCACAGTGTCGTGGGTACATTTTGTTGTCGACAAAAAAACATGTTGGCGTGCAATACTTAGTATTATTATTACTATAGGGATATCCATTTCTTTCCCCTCTATTAAAAGTAACTTCAGTCAAAGACGGAGGGGCTAGCTGGCAGCTGTACATTTTCACACTTTTTGCTGGCAGACCACTCTATCTGAGAGACAACCGCAGGTTTATTTATGGCAGCAGGGATACTCAATTGCAGGGTATCAAAGGTGAATGTAAACAGCTTAGCCCACATGAGACCTTAACCAGAGTCTGGCCAATAGCCAATAATTATGTGCATGTTAACATAGCCAGTGATTATCTCCCTGGTTACAACAAGAGTTGGTATAGCAACCAATGAAGCATGGCTAACTGATGGGGATTATCAGCACGAGTCTTTGACCAATCAGGCTGCTTTGACCAATCAGACTGCTTGGCAGAAACTATCGGTTGTTTAAAGTGTTTTAGGACGATGTAGTTGTGTGATGACATATGATGTTCGTTATACAGGTGCTCCAGCACTAGCATGTCTCCATGATTGTAGCGTTTCTGCATTCACAATGTCCTTTTATAATGTTAATGCTTATAATGCCGGTATCGATGCGCTATGTGCAACACTTGAAGCGCTACCATACATTCTTTGTGACGAGCACACTTATAAACAACGGTGTTCAAGACCTAGGGGACACGTTTTAACTTCAAATACCTGAATCCAAGATGGGATAACATGGCAATACAAAAGAAGAAAGACTCGAGTGTATATGCATTCCATCTGATCTCTCACTAGATAGGTGAGAAAAAAGCTTGTGAAAACATCTTAACAGAAGCAATTTAGTTGTAGTAAAATACATTGTATGATCTTTACCTGTCAAAAACAATCATAAATAAAATATGCCGGGTGTGCTGGAGTTGCCATCTAAACCAATTACTGTCTAAGTCTACCGGGAATCAATTCAGATGCTGAAATTACCTCTAGTGCTCCAAACCATAACAACATTCATAGAGGCAATTAGAAGGTTCTCTCTGCTGTGTCTAGAACATAAATACTGTATCCGCATTTTCCCATGAGACTAAACAAACCGATGCATTTCTTGATAAATGAATGCAGAAAAGGCAATTTTTATAAAGCTTCAGGGAAATATGACTCTGACAGCACTCTATTTTTATCAAGCCTTATATGTTGTTGTTTTTTTACAACGCTAAACCATTTTTCAAGCTGTCAGAGAGAAAATAAAAAGAAATGAAGTAAAGACAAGGAACATATACAAATCTATCTCGCCCTTACTTTTCACATGGCTACACCCATCTCGAGCCTCTTATCAGTACACCCGTCCCTCCTGCTGTAGGTAGTTACTGCCGTGTGGGTTTTGTCTCCCATTGTCACATTCCCATTGATTTCTGTCTACAATTTCACTACTCAACAGGTAAACCTCATATCTTACAACACGAAACAACAATTTCTTTGCTTAAAGCTGAGGTTCGCAGGTATGACTTGAGGATTTGACAGTTCCATTACTGTTGCTAGCTACCTCATTGACTCGTGTTTAGACAAGATCGTTCGCCACATGATCACCACTCACCTCAGCAATGACAAGACCATGTAATTCTCTGCTGATGGATTCTTCTCTTTGTTTCAGTACAAAGCCCTGCAGAGCTGATTATGGCACAAAACGCACTGCGGGCTGCTGCCTTGTTCTCATGTGCGAACTTTGTCATCTCTGCTTGTCTGACAATCCCAGATCAATACTCAATCAAAGAGTTCATTGCCTTCAGCAGATCTGTTCCTACTCTCTGTGGCAGCCCAGCAGCTGAGCCAATGAACTACTTACAGTCCTCTAAAGAGCGACTGTGTGTGTGTGTGTGTGTGTGAGAGAGAGAGAGAGCGAGAGTATTCAGAGGAGACGTATGTACAACTTTGTTCAAACTCAGCGGGACGCTGCAGTAATTTAGGATAAGTAGAAGTGGTGCAGGGGAAATGTGGCATCCATAGAAGGAGGAGCTTGTCTCTATCAGACTTCCTCCAATCTTAAACCAATCAGTCTGCCCGTGCAAATGTCTGAAAGAAAGAATAGAGCTGCCATACCTATACCTATAAATATTTCGAGAATGAAGCTTTTGAGTAAGTTTGTGGACCATGAAGAACACCCAGTGAATTAACCACCAGGCTATCACTGCTAGTTGGTTTAGGTCCATCAGGGTGATAATGATGATGGTAATTATGATGATTGCACTAGCTATGATTTAATGTCCTCCTTTCCTTCCTCCTGTGAGATGTCCTTGGAGTAAACAGCCTTTGACTATAAATACACTCTTTGTTTTCCAGTCGCTAAAACTCCACTAATTATCCACAATGTGCTGCAAGATGAGCGCTTCAAACAGAGATACAGCATGTGGCAGTAAGATAAGATAGACAGATAGAGTAATCTATTTTCCATTTCTATGGCTATCCGGATGTTCTATTTATCACACCGATCTGACGAAGGAACACTCGCCAAGAATCAGCTTCCACTTTCAGGTTATGCTGAACAAAATGATCCCAGAACAGCTCTTCTCCACGAGGCTTAATATTTCAGAACAGCTAGGACGAACCTCCATCTATGCACTCCTATCATTTCTGTTCAAACTTGTTGACCTTAGCCAAGATGGGAGCATGGAAGGGGACGAATGGATTTCGGTGCCACACTTTATACTCTCTGAGGTAGGGACACATTTGATCTCTGGAGCTTTGTGAATCATGAGCGAGATGTTCAGCTACACAGAAAGGGAAACAAAACTATTGAAACCTCCTGAGCTCAAAGCTAGCCTCATTACTCGGGTTACACACAACAGTGTAGGTGTAAATTCCTCCTGCAAAACCAGCCTATGTCAAATAAACCACTATCTCATCTTTTAAAAAAACACTTTTCTCTTCAGTAAAGGCCTGAAGAGCGAGGAGCTGGTGCCCAGTATAAAGGGTTATGGTGTTTGGGAGCACCGTGGTGAAACAAAGAGGGGAGATAATCTAAATTGGAGAACTCAGAGTGCAATGGGGGTTTTGGCAGGGCCAAGGGCTGTCTAGTTTTGTCAGGGAGTGGGGGGGTGGGGGGGGGTGGGGGAGGAAATAGAGAGATGGGGAGAGATTGGTTTGTCTGGTTGGACTCTCTGAGGGTTTTCAGAGAGTGGCTGAGTGAGAGGAGCGAGTCCCCGCCGACCCGGGAAGGGGGACAGATAATCAAGCCCGAGTTGATATGGGACTGTGTGCAGGGGCAGGGGGAGAATAGAAACTCTTTAATAGATTAGCAGCACTCGTGTACTGGAACGGCCACCAGGGAAGCCGAGAGTCGAGCCATTGTCACACCTTGAATTCCCAATCCTCTGTGCGCCGTCATACCGTTATACAGTTTTGGGGGCTCCACATTCCTTTTTTTTTCCTCCCCTAACTCCGAAATCAGGACTGAACTCTCATCTGCATGTCACTCATGCGTGACAAGGGGCGAGAGAGGAAGGAGAGTGGGGGCAGGGCGAGAAACGAGAGTGAGAGACAGAGAGAGAGCGATGTTGACGCTATTTAGCTTCGGAATGACGCAAGGAGCGCCACGAAAAGCCACAAGGGAGCGAAATAATTTACTCCAAACCTCTGAAATGTATTGAAATAAAGTCCTATTCGCATATATTCAGATCAAATCACTATTGAAAATAAAGCCCATTTAGAATGCAATTTTTTTCTCTCAGCGGGGTAATGCATATCGCTCCCTATGGTAATTCAAAAGAAGATAGCTCAGTTAAGAAGGCTCAGGAAAATCAATGATGCCTTACTGGGGGAACAGAGGACCAGAGGCATATAAATGAGTGGAGAGTTTCTCGCAGGATTGGAGCCCCGGCGTCTCCGTCGTCTGGCCATGAGACCTGTATTTTGTCACATTGCATTCACATCAGTGAGTTTTAGAGTTTTAGATAGCACCGTTATTTTATATTACATTACTCGTCATTCATCGGCCCCGTCTTCAGGTTTGAAATCTTGTCACCGGTGTATCGTAGGACGAGTCCCGGTTTCGACTCGTAACTGAACACGAGGGGACATTAAAGTTGAGCAGGTGGGCCTAGTACAACACCGAACCAAATATTGTTTCATGTATATACACATCCACACGCGGAGAAAACTCATTTATCTCATCAACAATGCCCCAGAGTTAATTGGCCAACCAGCCCCAATGGCTATTTTTGGGCATTAATTTGCCCGGCGTTCTCAGCCTGACAAGCTGATAATGAGGCATTGTGGGACAGCGGGTCACCTGGTGGGGTGTTGGACAGACTGTTCTCCAGCTAACAAAGAGAGAGAGAGAGACAGAGAGAGAGAGAGAGAGAGAGAGAGAGAGAGAGACAGAGAGAGAGAGAGAGAGACTGTAATAGGACAAATGGGCACCATCATGCTACAAATTACCTGCCAGTTTTGGTGTAACCTCTCAGCCCAATCATTATCTCTCCCCTAAATCAATCTCTCTCTCTCTCTCTCTCTCTCTCTCTCTCTCTCTCTCTCTCGCTCTCTCTCTCTCTGCAATCCCCAACTCCTGTTTGCAAACCCCCCCCCCCTCCGTAAGCTTAGCAAAAGGGACTTGCACTAGCAATTAGCTATTGATTTTGCTCACCTTTGACTTTCTGGAGGATTTTTGGGCACCTTGGCAATCTGAGGGTCCTGCCATTGTATGTGGTGCTTGTATGTGATATCGCAGGAGGAGAGTAAATGTACGGGACTCCAGTAAGGGAAACAGAGATCATACAAATGACTGCGATGGAGGCGATGCTCTAATTGTACGGCGGGTAAAGGTCTGGATAAGTCACCATCGGGTCTAGACAAGCGGTCGATATAAAGGCGGGAGGGCATGCATGCTCTGAAAGTGGATGGAAAGACAACATGCAAGTGAACCTGATATGTGATGGATTCTGTGTGTGTGTGTGTGTGTGTGTGTGTCCTGCCTGCAGGCATATGCTGTATGTATCCTGCCTGTGTGTGTGTGTGTGTGTGTGTGTGTGTGTGTTATAGCAGACAGCAGAGCAGAACAGCAGACCAGGCCCATCCCTCTCTCTCCCTTCACAGCAGGGGTCCAGACCATAATTACTTCTGATATACAGGCAAATTAGTCTGGAACATAAACACGGCAACTATGTTCATCTGTGTCCCATAATGTCCAATTACACAAGATATATCTCCTGAATGCTGGATTTAACTAGTCTGCTTGGTGTTGGCAGAGGAAAGATGGAGCCATAAATGACCAATAACATGATATTCTCCACATAGCCATTTTCCAACAGCATGATATTTGCTTTCAAAATGTTAGATCATACAATTTGTGGATTTACATTGACCTACATTTAGCATGTGAAGAACCTCTTGCCCAAAAAGTTGAACAAGTTACTTTTAGAAATCAGAAAAGACAGTGAAGCGGGCCGAAAGCAAGGTGAGTCAATATGTTTATATATAGAAAGTTGGAAGACGGGAGAAGATGGAAAGAAAAGTGAAACAGTAAATATGGGGGGGAGGAGGGAGAAGAAGGGAGTAAGTCGGTATGTACAAACAGCCCAGGGGAATGCAAGGCATGGAGAGAAAAGAGAAGGAGAGAGATAAAGAGGAATAGGAAAAAAAAAAAAAGGACGAGTGGAGGAGTAAACAGTGAGGCAGGAGAGGGCTTGCCAGGAGACTCGGGCTTTGGCTGTCTTTGTTATCAGTTTGCACAGAAATGTCAGAGCGCTGTGACATTCTCCCCTACAGCTTCCCCTGCTGCCCAGCCACTGCTGTGTAACAAACACACCATGCTGCTAGAGCTGGCACGCACGCACACACACACACACACAGACACACATACACACACAAAAGAATGCATACTGTATGTAACACACGCACATACATTCGCTTGTGCAATCGCTCGCATTCACTCTGTCACGCTCACACACACACACACACACACACACACACACACACACACACACGTAAAAGCTACAACATAAAAGCTCAGCAATCCATCACTCCACTGTAACACAAGCCAACAGAACACATCCCGCAAGCAGCCGCTTTTCTCTAATTCCCTCGGTGTAGCTCGTGCTCGAGGCGGTGGCGTTACGTTTTGAACCAGAAGTGACAAGGAAGTTATTGAGAATGTGTAAATTAAAAGAGTGATGCTCTTTTAGCATGCTCAAACACACACACACACACACACCAAGCGGGGATGCACCACTATTGCATCCACCACCACCACAAAAAACACATATACCACACACACGCTACCCCTATGGCTACTGAATCCTGTAGCTCAGCAGATGGATAAAAGAGAATTCTGGGGGCACGATGTCAACCTATAGATGTGGTAACAGCATAAAAGACCTTTTCTCCCTCAGGCTCCATACAGCAGCAATCACACACAACCAGCAGTGTTCAAGTGTGGATGCTATTTAACAATGAATGGTTGGGGTGGCAGGGTGTGTGTGTGGTGGGTGGATGTAGCTGGAGGGGCTTACATTAATGTAACCTCACGCCCTCATTTACAATACCATCTATCTATCTATCTATCTATCTATCTATCTATCTATCTATCTATCTATCTATCTACTGTATCTATCTATCTATCTGTCTGTCTGTCTGTCTGTCTGTCTGTCTGTCTGTCTGTCTGTCTGTCTGTCTGTCTGTCTGTCTGTCTGTCTGTCTGTCTGTCTGTCTGTCTGTCTGTCTGTCTGTCTGTCTGTCTGTCTATCTATCTATCTATCTATCTATCTATCTACTGTATCTATCTATCTATATATCTACTGTATCTATCTATCTATCTATCTATCTATCTATCTATCTATCTATCTATCTATCTATCTATCTATCTATCTATCTACTGTATCTATCTATCTATCTATCTATCTATCTATCTATCTATCTATCTATCTATCTATCTATCTATCTATCTATCTATCTATCTATCTATCTATCTATCTATCTATCTATCTATCTATCCATCTATCTACTGTATCTATCTATCTATCTATCTATCTATCTATCTATCTATCTATCTATCTATCTATCTATCTATCTATCTATCTATATATCTACATTGCAGGGACTTGACCTACAGCTAGCATAGCCAGTCGATAATAATTTTGTCAGATTACTTTGGGGATTCACTTTTTCTTCGCCATAACTCACACTTGGTTATTGATTGAGTGTTTGGGGGTAAAAAAAACATGTTAATACTTTCTTTAATGTGCAGCTCAGACTACATCTTTTTGTTGACTCATTCACTGAATCCATAAAATGTAAGAAGGCTGCAGGAGGTCAGTATTAATTTATCATTAACATTGCACAACATCTCTGAAAAATGAAAGTTATATTATTTGTAAATTAATTGAATGGCATTTTCTTTTTAAGTTACTATGTGTTTGGTTAGTATTTGGAATTGCATTGACGTACGGGGAGAGAATGATTGGTTTGTTAATTGAGCACTGGATTGAACTGACAGCTCCCTAGTATTCACATTTGCAGGGAGATGTAAAGATATCAAACAGCCTTCAGTATTGCAACCTTCATCGTATCTCTGAACTCAACTGGGTCTGGCATCCATGGCAACTAATGCAGCATGGTGCTGTCAGATCAAGTAATATTGAAAATCAAATCAAACCTCAGTTGATTTTATTGTGTTCAGTTTATTCCACCAGGCTATATTTCCACTTATGAAATAGCAGTCTACGGGGAGTTAGGGGTACAAAAGTGTTTCCTTGGAGTCGCCAAGATATATATTTTTTTGTGAAATAAAAAAGTATAATTGCATATAAAACATAATCTGTCTCAATTCTATCACGGGAAGTCACAAGAAGGCCTCTGGTGGATGATATCAGATCTAAAGCAGTAATGTAAAATAAGTAAAATGAAAATTTAATGGCGCTGAGTTTGCAGAAGTCAGAGTTAACTCTAGTAAACAGAGTCAGGGCTAAAAGCTACTCTGATGATTCATGGTGTTTTATGAGGCTTGGTCCTCACTGGGGCCAAACCAATAAGAGACTAACCTGCTGGGGATGCATGTGCCGTATCTCTGATTCCCCCCCAGTGTGCCGACCGGCTCACCGCTACACACACGGTCATCCATACGTGAATGTACGCACAGACATAGACCTCATGCAGCCTCACACAGACACTATGCAAGCATACAAGGTTACATAAACGCTTGCAAGCATGCAGGCGAGCCCAAATGCACACAGATACACACACGTGCGCACACACAGTCTTGGTGTCGATGCTTTCCAGTCAAAATCATGCTGATCTGATTGCATCATTCTGGCCCTGCTGTGTCTACAGTATCAAAATGTTCTTTTAGGACGACTACATAAGCTTAAGAACATTCGACTGTGGGAGTTGTCAGCCTGTCTTGTTCTGTATACCCATTAACAACATCCTGTTGCCTACCTAATACACCATCGCGTAAACAATACCTGTATTAGCAATTCAGAACACAAGGTCAGCATAAAGTTGACAACAGCTCCAAATGTCTCTATGGGAAACAATGATGTAACAAACAGCCCACAATAATAATGAGGTGTTGCCCACTACTGTATGCATATATAAAAGTGTGTCTCAGTGTACGTGTGTGTGTGTGTGTGTGTGTGTGCGCGTGCAACATTCCGCCGCCTGCCTGCTGACTGATCCGTCTTATCTGTGGAGCTCCGTCGGTGATTGAGGTTTTATGTCTGTTTGCTTTATGTGCTAATGATGTGAACACAAGCCGAGCGAGCGCTACGAGGATCCGCACTGCACGAGCTTCATTTTTCCATTAGTCAAATATGTACCGGCAGGGATGAACTGTATATTAAAACGAATGCAAAAGGAACCCCATGCATGTAAAGGGAGTTACTGTTGCCGCATTCCACCTGCAGTCCCGGCCCACGACTGACCACCTGACTGGGAACTATGGCAAAAGGCATTCAATAGATGTATTCCCACAATGCAATTTGTACAGTATTTTTGCCCCTATGACACATTTTAGATTGGTAGATTTAAGGAGTATAAGGCACTTTGTTATGGTAGCTGATGTTGCATAAATGTAGGTTATGGCCCATTAACGAGGCGCGCGCGCACACACACACACACACACACACAGTATTTCTTGATAATGATGCTACAATACAACTGCTACAATACAACCTTGTGTTTTTTCCAGATTTTAGTGTTTTATCTCTTTGAGTGTGTTTTTTTTTCAACAATTGATTTCCCCCAGACAGAGAATGTCAAAGGCAAAGAAATGAAAATGAGTGGACTTCTTAACAAATTATCTCTAAGGCATGTACATCAACAGTTCCAAACACACACACACACACACACACACACACACACACACACACACACACACACACACACACACACACACACACACACACCATGAAACCTGTCCTGCCTGTAGACCTGCTGCCAAGGAGGAAATGTGACACGGTGGTACAAACAAGATATGGTCTCTCATTGGCTCGATTCACATACACATACACACACACACACACACACACACACAGTGAAGATAAGGAAGTTGGCGCGAGCCTCAGACAGACAAGGCTCAGCCTCACTCTTTCTCTGTCTCACTTACTGACTTTCTCATTTCTGTAGACCACCGAGGGAGAAAGAGGTTAGACCAATATATATGCACTCTGAAGCAACAGCGTCCTCACTAAGTTGCCAGGCCTCAGTACTGACAACAATAACAGCTCGAGAGCACCAGATAAACGGCTTGAAAAGCTGCTTTGCCATTTTGTGGTTTTATTACAAGCGCACATGCAAAGTCTAGAGGAGTGGTTCCCAATCCAGTCCTCAAGGACCCCCTGTCCTGGAGGTTTTAGCTCCAGCTCTACTCAGAGACACCTGAACCAATTAAGGTATCATGAAAACCTGAAGCCTCTAATTGGTTCAGGTGTGCCTCAGTAGAGCTGGAGCTAAAACCTCCAGGACAGGGGGTCCTTGAGGACTGGATTGAGAACCATTGGTCTAAAGAGCGCAATTCTCAACGACTATTCAGAGAAAATACATTTTAGAATTTTAGCACAGCACATCCTGTTCTTACACTATGGTGGAAACCACCTGTGCTATTGACTGTATCACTGCAGATACACACACAAACCATTCAGCTCTCTCTCATTGCAATCATACCAAGCCTCAGATCAATGGATATCTGAAGTGATATAATCATAGGATATCCAATTATATCCCACAAGAACCAAGCTCTCCATAGGGGGAAGCCATAATACTCGAACACCAGAACAGCGCCACCTACCTGTAGGGGATCCTTCGAGAACCTCTCCCGTGTAGCGCGTCTCTTTGAAGATGGGCCGGTTGTCGTTCTGGTCAATGACGGTGACCACTAGTATGGCCGGTCCTTCAACAAGGTTACCAGCCAGGTCTGTGGTTGACACTTCCAGCTGTGAGAAGAGAGGAGAAAAAGGAGTTTATTTTCCTCAAGGGAAAGAACACGATGCTCTGAGAGCATCTTCAGTTTGGGCAAGGTGAAACAACTTGCAATGCTGCTGGATCCTTTCAAGGAGAAATCTTAACAAACCTTCATGCTACTGTAAGAGGCTGGTTCTAATTCTGTGCTGTTCTGTTCTGCTCCCTCCTATAAAGACAAGAAGCTACTGATGAAAAGATGGCCACAGATAAAACCTAACAAGCGTTAAATTGCACACAAACGTCATTCTCCCTGCTATCTTTTCCTAAAAGTGGAAAAGAATTCTCAGCATTTGTCTTAAGACGACTGAACACAGCTGCAATTATTCTGCCTTTTGTTGCCAGCGGTTGGCAATTACCCTGGACTGTAGTGAGCAGGGCACTTGTTCCTGAATGGCGAGAGCAAGACAGTGTGGCCGTCTCCCTCCAACTTTGTCGGTTGGCGGGAGACGGACAATGAAGGGGAAAATTAACTCCTGGATGCAAAGTACAACTCTGAGTACCTTCACATTCAAGGTCACACAGCAGCTGGGGTAGAAGTTTAACACTGACCGTGCAATTACTCAACCTCATACATCTGCAGTGCACATATTCATGTGATCGATTTCACTATATTTGGGATTTTTAGCATTTTCTGTCTGTTCCTTCTATAACGTCATACATTTCTTCCCCATACTTGTATACGCACATCTCGATCCTTTTCTGTGTGTGTGCGGTGAAATATATTGCTTTACAGGTGCTTCGCCGGAAAAATAATAAATAAATACATAGGTAAACCCTTTCAGCCGAGCCTGTTAAGCTTCCTTCTTCGACTCACCTCCTCCTCCTCTCCTCCTCAGGGCTCACTCCATAGGCCCGCATCACATATTCATGCATTCTGCTTCTCCTTACTCTGCAGCATCGCTAGTCATACCCTCGATTCACCTGGGGGACCTGTGCCAGCCTAGCAGAGTACAGCTGAAATACGCAGCAGTCCTTTCTGCCTTTGACATAAACAAGCAGCTTATTAATCCGGGGAGGGACGACTCCGGCCTGTTTAGTCAACCTGAAGAGAGACAGATCTCTCTTTCTCTGCCTCAGAGGCATTCTCTACCTGTCTGCCGTTGTAACGAGAAAATCAGCAGCCTTGATGCCGGGCTTCGTCCTGGACCACAGAGGGTAGAAGAAGTATTTAGAATCGTTCGCTTGAGGCTGATTGTGTACGGTCTGTCTCTAGGCATCGAGTTGCAGACACTTAAAGGTGCCGTATTAAAGCACCAATACATCAATGTCAAGTTAATTGTGATACCTCGGTGTAATTGACATAAACAAATAAGACCACGGTGGAGACGACAGGTACCCTCTACTCCTGACAGTGGTATTGCTAGTGCTTCTCAAAATGAAGACTACATTTCCCATAAACACCACTGCTTCCTGTCACAAAGAGGATGTTGTTACTTGCCCCACCCCTCCCTGATTTCGTTTTCTCTTTCGTTTCTCTGAAGAGGATAGATAGAGGATGTTGGAAAGTTTTCGCTGTGTCTGCGCTGGGGGAACAGCGCCCTCTTCCTGTTTGTGCCATAAAGCAATCTCCCGTTGTAAAGCTAATTCACCTGCTGGCACGCAATGTAAAAATGTGTGAAGAGGCCCGTAGAGGCTGCCAATCTTCTCAGCAACAGTCTCCTTTGTTCACGGTAATTACACTAATCTCTTACTAATGTGGTAATGATTTATTGATGGATGTTACATGAAGCACCTTTAAGCACAATGAGTGAATACAAGCACTGGGATAACCAATGGATCTACGAATGTAACTGAAACGGCTACGAACGCACACGCACTCTCCAGATTGCGAGTGAATGTGCGCATAATGAGGTTTGAGCGTTGCCAAGCACTCATTGCCATGAGGTCAGGATCAATCTTTGTATATCTGAGCGCGTTTGCCTCCGGACCGGCCGAAATTGTATCTGCTGATGATGTTATACCCTATGAAGTCAGCGATCTATATCATATAAAGCTAGCATAAGTAATGGCATTACCTCCACTTCAATCTTAATCTAAAATGACCGGCTAACGAGATCGCCTCACTTCCTTTATTAGCACTAGAGCAAGGCCGGGGAGATTCATCAGAGAGGGGGAGAGAGAGAGATAGGGGGAGAGAGAGAGAGAGAGATAGGGGGAGAGAGAGAGGGAGAGAGGTTCCTCCTTTATCTACAGCGCCGCATTACCAGCCTCTCCTCTCAGTAATGCATGACATCACGCTACCTCTTTATCACACGGGTCATCCCACTTTGCTCCTATCTCTCTCTCTCTCTCTCTCTCTCTCTCTCTCTCTCTCTCTCTCTCTCCTCCGTCTTCCTCTTCCTCTGTCCTCCTATCTCTCCCATCACCATGGCGCCCGGAGCATATGGTGTAATGGCAGTAATGACACACATGCAGCTGAACCCGGGCATTTTAGGCGTTAGAAGCCTAATGGTTTCATACATCGATCTTATCTTCCCCTCTCTCTCCTCTCTATCTCTCTATCTCCCCCCCCCTCTCCCTCTCTATCTCTCCCTGCCCTCCCCATCTCTCTCTGTCTCCCTCTTCCTCTCCCTTTCTTGAGAATTTACCAAAAGGATGCTTTTCACGAGGACCATTTCCCCTCCGTCTCCATCCTATAGAACTGCTGACTCTCAACTAATGGTGTTCTCAACCCAACATGTGTTTTCATCCGCTCCTCTGAGCAAATCTGACACACACACACACACACACACACACACACACACACACACACACACACACAACACAACACACAAGCTAAATCTCTTTTCTTCTCAGCATGTCTGATCTATAATGATAACATTAGCTGTGAGGTGCCTAACATCAGACATTTGAATGGGGAATCGCATCGACAGCACAGCCATTACCCCTTTTTCTGGCAAACAGAAGGAATACAGATTACAGCAAATCAAACAGATTGTGACATAGCACACAAAAAAAATGTGCTGCAACCTTTTAAACATAGCCAGTATTCAACAACTTTGATTTGCTAGCATCTGTTTGAGCCATCTAACACGCAAACATCTCTGCCTGCTTTTGCGTTGCTTACATGAGAGCGTCTTTACATCTTTCTTTCTTTTTTTTATGTGAGTTGTGATAAATTATTCATTATTATAAAGCCTTCTCTGAAAAATCATAATCTTTTACTGAGAATGTGTTTTTTCTTTAACCAGACGGTATTTATGTGAAATACCGAGTTTGATTAAACACTTGTCCTTGGAACAATGGGAATATTCATCAAAAAGGTATTTGGATGAAGGACGGCATCTTTAGACAAAAGCTTTTCCGAACACACATAATGATACATCATCTGTGGTTGGATGCTTGTGCATACCCTCACCTTTGCACCCTTCCTCTCCTCTTAATGATCGTTGAGTAAATGAAAGACTGCAGAAAGAGTGTGTGTGTGTGTGTGTTTGTGTGTGTATGCAGTGTTTATTAGTATACGCATATTGCAATATGTGGAATAAGATCTATTGAGAAAACAATTAGCCTCTAGCATGTAGCATGTGCAATTTATACTGTGCATACTGTAGACGCCATCATCATCAGTCACTTCTACCTCTTGAAATTGCAAACTCCTTAGAGCCAAACAGTCAAAGTTAACTGAGGGAGACCTCCACAGGCAAAACGAGAAAATATCTCTAAATGAATATACCTCACTTGACCCGATGTATGCTTTACATCTAATAAAGTTTAATAAAGTGTGTGTGTGTGTGTGTGTGTTGGGGGGGGGGGAGTGGATGTGGGTTTAAGAAAGACTTGAGGCGTTGCATCCCTCACGCTGCTCATCTCTTGCCTGTTAAGAAAATGAGGCGGCCGTTTTTGTCTCCATCACGGATCAGCAAAATGTTTTCTCAAGTCGAAAATTGGTATCTACGTGTGCGAGAGGGGAGCACTGATTTCATTTGGAGGAAAATTACTTATTAAAAGGCGGGGAGAATGGGAGAAGATGGGTCCTACTTGCGCCAAATAGCCGGCAGTCACAGAGGAGATGATGATTCTGTGACCATTACCACTCTGTTTATTAGCTGATCTGCCCCCCCCCCCCCGCCTTCAGAGGCCTTCGATCACACCCGAGTCTACTCTGATGAATGTCTCTCCCCGCCTCTCCTCGGTTCCTGTATTTTACCTCTCTCGATCATGTTGTCTCTCTCTTTGCCCTGACATTGTGCCAGAGGAGACAGAGCAGGGCCACTCGCTCTCGGATCATTATTTCTCTGCGAGACCTCAAAGCTTTCACATGTTGAAGGGCTCTCTGGGTTTTTTAAAGCCGCATTTTCTCTCTAAATAAAAGGCTTGTTCAAGTGTTGCCTATATCATCGTTTCTCATGAATAAACCGCATCGCATTTATTCAAAATGGATTGCGCATCATGAATATCTTCAGTGACCTCTGAACTTCAGTTACCTTTTATTTGGCGTGTCCCATTGACACATGCACATGGGCAGGCTTCATATTCTGTCTATTTCAAAGAACCATGACACAACCTTGGTTTAAGAGAGTGGTGGCTCCTCTTCTGCATGGACATTCATAGTCACCACTGTTCAACACATGGAGAAGAGTACCAGTCAAGAGTGAAAGGAAAACAAGAGTAAAAGACTCATTTCTCAGTTAGAAAGAGCCTTCACACACACAACACTGTGGAGCTGTACTTTAACGGTCCTATAGTGTAGGAAGAAAAAAATCCACCCTTTCAGACAAACTCCAGTAAACACATCACAGCTGGACTTCTTCTTGATTGGCTTCCTTCACTAAGAAGTTACTGAAATCCATCAATCAGTCAATCAATTTGTAGCATCTGAACTGACAGACCTACTGGAAAGCCTCCACTCCCAGGTTTACCCCATGTGAAGTGGATGAGCTGGTGTTGTCAGCCAATCAGGATCCAGTATTGTGACTATCACTCATCACACATTCATTCAATTCAACTAATTCAATCAAACTTTTAAGTAAATGTATTTGCAATACATCTTGAAGAGCATTGTACTCATGCTGAGCCATAGTACATTTGAAAAAAAAACATCATGAAAACTGAATCATTTGGGACATTTCAATAAAGCAACTGCTTCAGCCTAAGTGGGTTATTCCTCAATATAGGAGACTTACTCTGAAATTGAGTTGCTTCATTCAACTCACAATAAAACAAAATACTCCTATCCTTCTGCATGCTTCCCCCCCCCCCCCCTCTCCACTCGTCTCGTCTCCTCCGTCTCCATGGAGACCTCATAGCTGTGAATCTAGAGAGCTAGGTTGATTACAGGGGAGGTATTTAGGTGGAGGTGTGAGTTTCGGCCCCAGTCGACCGGGCCGCTCTGCTTATTGTGGCAGAGGTAGGGGGATAGGGTAGTGGGAGCTATAGGGCAGCTTTATCACAGCCTTAAACACAAGACAAGAATAGGAAGACTGAAAGGCAAGTGCTGAAAAGGGGCCAAGTCATGCATATGGAAGCCGCTGCCACTGCCATCGCTTCATTTCACATTCGCTCGGCATTCATCTCCTCCGGAGCCATTCAAGTACTCCTCCTTTCACTGGAGAGGGGAATTCAAAGGGACCCTGCCTGCCTGACTGCCGTGTTCTTTAAGATCCCGGTGAAACTGCTCTCCTGCACATCCCAGGTGAATAGTACCTCCAAAAAAAAAACCCTCCTGTGGCTCAGCCTCTATCAGCAGGCCATGCTCCACCTCGCAGAAACCCCTGCCCCTCACACTGTTCAGACAGACCCCAGGAGGGAGAACTTGCCTCCCTCCAGCTCATCTCAATCCTACCCCTCGGAAACAGCAAGTCGGGGATAATCTGCTCACCGTGAAACCCCGTTGCACCGCCTCACTTTGTAGCTTCTGGGGGCGGATGTCTTTGATTGGTCAGATCAGTGTGGAATAGAGGAACTTAGGCGTCATGGGCGGTGTAGAGGCATCATGGGAGTGCATCGGAGCTCAAAGCCGCCACCGCAAAAGGATGGTGGAGAGTCAGGCTAAGAGTATTAACTGCTGTCAAACGGTGGGACTATTTTGTTGTAAGCTCTAAAAATGCTTAATAGCGTGATGAGATTCTACTTCACTCTTCATGGACACCGTCCTCGGCGAATTTCATAGCGCAACACCTATCCATTGAGTTAAAGACACAAAGACTGATGCAGTTCATGGAAACAAGACTTACACTTACTGCTTCAATGCACAACACTTCCATTATACTGCCTGCAAAAAAGCAGAGAAAAGGCTTTCACTCCACTTTTTTCAGATTGCATACCCTTTCTTCAGTGTTTTCTGGTAACTCTTCTGCCTCAGCCAGCTAAAGCCATGTGTGATGAGAGGTGTTTTTTCCTCGCTTTCCTGCTCTTTTCACTGTTCCTCTCAAAGCTGAGACCTCTGGGCTTTATCATCTCTAGGAAAAGTCCACTGGGATGAGGAAGATCCACCAGACTCATCCACGTGTGCTGCATCTACCTTCAAAAACCATGACAATATGCAGCCCATTGGAATGAAGTCATGGAAGCAGGCTGAAAGCAAAATAGAATAACTACAAAGGCTGGCATGTTTTCACATAGCGTGCTGCCACCACAGCTCTCTACTCTGGTGAAGCCGTGAGAGTGAGGGAGAGAGAAAGATGGGGTTTTTTCTGCTAAACAAAAAAAATGCAGTGACATCTGAGCCTCTTTTCTGCGGCGTGAAACCACAACTTTATGCCCTCAAAACCAAAATACCTCCACCCTCAAAACCACCCACAGCACACTGTACCTCTCTGATCTGCAGGATCGAGGCTTTCCTGAGAGACATGTTCATCGACTGATCTGCTGCTTCTCAGAACTCTTTTCAGATGCTAAATGTTAACAAGATAAAGACCGCTGTATTTCCGTCCATATTAAATAACACTCTGGCTATGAAATGATTACAAGCAAGGATATACTTTTTAATTTCTAGACTATTGCGCAAACGCAATTTGAAAGGAGGCTAAAGGAATGGAGATCACAGCATCCTTCCATAACAAAACTACTGTAGTGTCTACAACTGTAGTGTTCCAACCTAAATAATTTGTCTTGATGAGACAGACAAACAAATGTAGAATATTTTTTTACCAAGATCTCAATTGGAAGTGCCTTTTCCTTGGTTGTCAAACTTGTACTTGTAAAGCCAGTGTTAATGATGTTAAAAGCATAGTTAATCTCCATTATCATCATGAATATATCTGAGGAATGGTAAATTATGAAATCACTTTAATGTGCTTTTATTTTAGCAAACACGAATGCCCTTCGAAGATCAGCGTGCGTTGAGTTATGTGCAGGTTTTCTTCTCTGTCTCCAAAACAGATTAACAGAATCACTGATCTGAAATGTTCCTCATTACATCAAAGGTAAAGAAAGCCCTGGGATGTGAAAAAAGATATAAATAGCTGGTCTGGCAAGAGAGATTGAAAGAAAGATGGAAGGGGGGGGGGGGGGGGGGGGGGCGAGTTAAAAGTATAGAGAAGATAGAAAATGATAGAAGAGATCTTTCATTCAGCTGGCCGCCTGGCAAGATAAAAAAATAATCCTGCTTCTGAAAGTGTTGAAAGAGTCACAAAGGCTCTCCCTGATGTCGTACGGTGCAAAATAGCCCCTCTCCTCTCCTAAGGTATAATTCAATCTCCTTTTGTCTGGCATTGATGGCACTGTTGCTAGGGCCAACGGAAAAACCAGGCTCACCATTCTACCCTGCTACTTTTGTAATGTTTCGTATTTGCCCAGGCAGCATGCGAGGTGCACCGAGTTCTGGACAATACCCTCAATAGAACAGCTGTGTTTAATTGCTCTGGAGGCGTATTTTTTTCTCAATGAAAAGTCATTTTTTGGTAATGACCCAATGGCCCAGAGCTCATCACGTTGTTGCGGCAAGGTGGATCTGTGTCATCAAGGACGAGAAATAATAGTGTCAGCCGAGGTATTAAAAGTAGGTAATGTTGGTGAAGTGCACAGCGAACGCATCATCATAACATTTATTTATGTCTTATTACATTTAATTATTGTACTGTATTGCACATTAGCACATTGCACATTACATTATTGTATTGTATTGCACATTAGATGGTTGTCAAGTACTGTCATTTGTCAGAATCAAACAAATAAACACAAAGCGACTTTGCCATCTCGGCCTTCTCCCAAACTACTGAAGCTAATGGGGTCATGTCCATCAAATATCTCCAGAATAACTATTGCCAACAAAGAGCCAACATTTACCTCATTATTTCTTATATTTTCCACAATACTTTGTTCAACAGTTAGACACACACCCTACAGCAAGCAGTCTTCTACCAGAGCACTGCAGACCAGTCGGATATTATGGGAGAGGGCTGAGAAGGAACTACGGGGGTTGACTTGCTGTGTGTTTGGTGGTCCTACAAACCTCAGTGGAGTTTTGACTGACATGAGGGAGAGTAGATAATGACTGAATTTTCATTTTTTTCCCTTTAAGTTATGAAAGTCTTTTTTTGACATTCACACTTTTTTTTTTTTTTTCATTTTCACTCTTCACATGCATTTCTACTCCCCCCAAGGCAGCCTTCTAATGATCTACCAGCACATTTCAGTCAATTTCCTGTCTTTTGCGGTCAGCGTCCATTTCACTGTACATGCTTGGAGTGTTTCTGGCTCCAATCTCTGTCTCCACAGCTGTGGAGCTGGTACTAAGGCAGAGTGCATTATGGGTCGTGCCACGTGCCTCAGCGGGTGGCAGACAGCCTGAATTAGTGGTGATAATGCCTTGGGCCGAGCAACAGGGCACTCAGTGCCTAATCAGGTTATCTGGGAGTGGGGGCGCAGCAGTATGTCTGCAGGGGTTTGAAGGGGTAGCTGGAAGGACAGCAGGGTAGTGACACAGCTCTCAGAGAATGATCCTGACCTGGAGGAAAGCTTAAAGACAGGAAGGACTATTGAACAAAACTTTGAAGAAAATCTCTCTGAACTTGAAGCGGCACTGTAAAAAGAGCCACTAAGAAAATTTGAAATTCCGTTTTATCATTCATTTTTTTTAGAGGTTATATAGACTTTAATATGTACCCAGAAAACTCCCCAAACTGAGTCGAGGCTGTTTGAGTAACCCAGGCGCCGCTTCAACAGGGCACATATATATGCAAGGTTCTCAACGTAGTGAGGGAGTGTCACAAATATAGTTAACTAGACAATTATGCATGTGAAATAGCAAATTATAGACCACAGGTGTTATCAGGGGAGCGCACTGGTGTGTGACCCTGAGGCATGAAAGTGTTATGGTTATATTTCTTATAGGTAGGAGCTATAGTGGAGAGGGGTTTGTTTACTCGGGGTGGAGATGATGATGGTGTGTGTGTGTGTGTGTGTGTGTGTCCTTTATCTCCTGCCCACATACAGGGACTAAGTGCACATCAGGCCTGTTTTCCTGTGTGCAGGGCAGCGTAGCCTGCTCTCCAAAGCCCAGGAAATTACAGTCCAGCCAAGCAGAAAACAGGAGTGGGATTTGGACAACAGGCTTCACCTGTCTCAGGCCTCGGGCTTGCGAAGTCACGCCTACTGTAAATGAAGAGGCTTGTTATATAAAACGGGAGTGCATGTCTGTTTGCGTGCGAGCCTGCGTGTGTGTATATGTGCATATATGTACCATGTTTATGATGTTGTTATATATTTGTGTATGGACTACTGGTGGAATTGAAGGACTTTGGGCACTAGACCGACATTTCTGCTTGCCCAGCCAAATTTACTAGCCCAGTATTAATAAGTGAGATTGTATTTTAAAATTCTAAAAATCAGAAAACAAGTTATTTTATTTTAAAAACGTCCAAGCAATGGGAGACAAAAACTAAAGTCCAACTTCTTAAAATCCACTTCACACTTCTCCTTTATTCTTCTCTTATCTCATCCTCTTCTCCTCCCTTCCTTCTGCTTCGCTCTCCTTTCTTCCTCGTTCTTAATTCATTCCTCTCTTCCAGCTGTCCAGCTGTCTGAAAAAGCCTACCAACCCATTTCTTACTTGTGGAGGAACAATGCCCACAAAAAAAAAAAAAAAAATCAATGCTTTTTGCTTTATAGTTCTGTTCGCAAAAGCAGTGCTAGCTTCCTCGCTGAAGCTGCAGAACGACATTGTGACTGACTGACTGACAGAAGAAAGAGTCAGTCCCAGTGTCTCGGGAGACGGCGTGACAGCACCTTCGGTAAAATGTTTATTTATGGCATTTCTTCATGGTTTAAGGTCGGAGCGTGTCGCTTGCCAACTGGCCTAGTTCTAATACTATTTCTAGACTTGCTCATTCCCATTAATCACTCGCCCTGTCCGAGCTGGGGAAATCTTCATTTCTAGTATATTGCATCATACATAAACAAACATGAGCATGCAGTACGTGTAAGGACACTTTCTTACACCTCAGCAACTTTCATGGATTAATCAACAAATCCTCTCCCTCTCTGATGAAAACAGGAGCAGGTAAAAGTCAACGGGACAGACAGAAATGGAAGCAGCGACTGTGACAACTGATTAACCAAAATGTTTGTATAGGCATCAGTTAGTTATGCGTGTCCTGTGCTGCGAGGTATCAGGATCTTTAATCAGAACCCGCAAAGTTACCGAACTAGCAAAGTGTGGGAATTACGTGTCGTTTCTTTGCCTTCAAAAAATGAAAAGCCTAAAGCAATTTAAGGCTTCTAACCAGTTTAATACATATCAGAGAGGACCCCTCCTGAAATGCTTTAGCGGCGTGACCGTGCAGAGAAGGTTGTTATCGTCTCTTATTGGAGGAAATTGTATAGATCTGAAGCGAGGGACTGCAATGCACACTAGCACTAGAAAGAGAAGGCCAACAAGCCTTCAAGTGGCGACAACCACTTCCCTCTCATCCTCTCATCCCCATGGTAAACCCATACACCCATACGTTCTTCCCCCTGCTTGTTCATCATACCTAACAGAACAGAATTATCTTCCACTTCATTTTTATAAATACTGGAAGGTTAAGTTGTGTGATAATGTCGATGCTCATCAGTGGTTTTGAAGCAAGTGGAAGTACAGCAGGCTGATGACACAACACAACTACGTACAGCAATGAAAATACAATATATGAGATAGAAAAGCAGTGGTTTTAAATTGTTATTCTTCCATGCCATATAGTTGACCACAAAGTAAGACAATGTAAGTTTGGTGTCACCGTACGAAAGAGTCTGAGGCCTGCTGCTTCTGAGTCTGTTTCCATGGAGATGAACTGTCATGCCATCATTTGACGGCTGCTCCGGCCAAAGGGGGTAAATATAAGTAGAATAGAAATAGTAGAATGTGTTGGAAATCTAACAACGCTGGCTCGTACAGACAGTGAGTCTTAGTAAAGTCATGGAGGAACAGCATTGCACTTTTTTCTTTTTTTAAAGCTGAGATGTTTAGATTCTAAAATTCCAAGCAGCTGCCAATTGACAGCTTGGCCTTTCTAGTACTAAGGTAGGTCCATATGGTGTTCAGTGAGCCCTTCCTATGTCACTGTGTACTGTGGCATGACAGATAAAAAAAAAAACGAAATTAAAGAGGGAGAGAGCTGAACAGAGAGTGGTGCCTTTCAGATCTGCTGTCAAAGGGACATCACACGGGAGGCTGCTGCTTTCTACCGCTACTCACAGGCTCCAAACACTGAGGCACGCCGCACAAAGAACCCCAGCCAAAAAACCTGGCGGACGCCAAATGTTTTGATTTATTTTTCATTTGTTTCAAAACATATGGTGTATTCTGCTGTAAAATACACCATTCAAAGTTGAACACGTAAATATCCATCTCTGGGTAGGATGATGTCATTTCAGAGAGGAAACATCAGTGATCAATTGACCTGCTGCACACCGCTTCCTTTTTTTTCCCCGCATGGAAAGTTTCTATAATCCTTTCCAGTCTTTGGAAATGTCATAAACCCGAGGCTCATGAAACCTATACCTGCATTTTTCAAAGTGTATGCTTGTTGACCAGAGAAATCGGCTTTTCCCTCAAAAGTATGAAGGTTTTTATCCATTAGTTTTGCCGGCTACTGCACTATTTCTAACAGTTAATAGAAGTACTGTATGCTTTCCGTCTACCGCAAATTTCAGCATCTCCAATGCGAGCACGTACGGAGGCCTCGCTATCCTTACTGTTGCGATGACCTGCATTACCGCGGGTCACCTTTCTACCTGTGTAAACAAGACTGTTATTTATCACTCCACGTTCTCGGCTTCCTCCGTTCTAAGCCAATTAGAGCTCTACCCCGCGACGCGACCCGACCCGAGCTTGTCGTAACCACGGTGATAAGCCCCGCACGCCTCTCCGCTCCTCTCTCCCTTCCTCTCCATTTTCCATCTCATTAACATTCATTTTCACCCTAATTGAACTTAATAAGAAAATAATGTTTGACATTAAATCCTTGTGAACATGTGGCCCGGGCTGATCGCTGTGTCTGTTTGTTCCTCCACAGCAAATGTTTACTTTGTTAGTGGTTTGTTTGTTTGCCTTGCTGTGTGTGGCTCCTGTAATAGCCTGCTTGGAAATCCAGTTCCCATCTCCCTTGTACTAACCTCTTGCTGTTGTTGTGCTGCAGTTTCGCAACAGTTTTCTCAGCCACGTTTTGTTTTGTTTGTACTTTCCCTCTGGCTGTCGACAGCTTCTCCGTGTATATTTCCCGAAGCCCAGGCTCCCAAAACCCTGGCCACTGCATTTCAGATACCACGGCAGTCTACTCTATTGATTTAATCTCTCTCAAAGCCATTGCCAATAATATTTTGATATACAGTGACCTTGCGGGGGAGGGCAGAGCATCTCTGCGCCAATAACAATCAATCATCATTAAAAGGTAAGAAAGAGAGAAGAATGAAAGGTGGGAGAGGGAGGGAGGGAGGGAGGGAGGGCCTGGTCAATATACCCTTGGCTGTTTGGCTGTCTGTACAGCACAACATTGATGGAGTAAATAGACAAAGTCACTAAAGGGAGAGTACACAGCTTGAACACACATGCGAGCAAGGCGTGGGGTGAAGGGGAAGACATCCGGAGGGTCCGCATTGACTAGCAGTCAGCGAGACAACGAGATTGACATGTAACGCTGACGGAGAGGGACCACACTGAGGAGAGAGATGAAACATCATCATGTTCTTTGATCTGATTTCTGTTGATGGATAGCAGACTTGACATCTACTGACATTTGCTGCAAGTGTTACAGGCTTAGATATTTAAAAATAATAATAAAAATAAAACCCCCCCCAAAAAAACAAAGAAAAAAACCCTGTCAGGGATCGGATATTTGTGTCAGGATAATTTTATATCTGCTTGTCTCGGTATGATCAATCAATCAGTGCAAATTTGAAAATGATATTCCAGAAATGGACATCAACACACATTTTCTTATATAGGATTTTCTTCCACACCGTGCATTAAATATACTGAAGAGACATGAGAACGGCTTCGCCATAAGACCGAGACGCCGAGCTCCGCTTTGCATTTAAGCTGTCTTTAGTGTAATGGAGATCTGAATCTACCTCTGAATATTTCATGCTCCGTCGCCACACAAGCCATTAGCTCCAGTGGGAGTGGAGACGCCCCTAATGAATGTGACTGGGCCGACATCAGAGGACCACTGGGCACTATAAGAAGGGATGCTAGCTTCATTCTCTGCACATCAGTAAAAAGCTAAAGCCGCATTTGATAGCGGGGCCCCTCGTTCTGAGTTACGATTGGGCCACAGACTTACTACCCCCCGGTGAAAAGAGGAGGGAGCGATACTGGTTGAGAAAGGGGGGAGGGAAGAGAGAGGGCAGAGAGAGAACTTTAAGCGTGTGTTCACGACGGCTAGAATGGAAATAATGACCATAATTAGCAATGGCCAGACAACAATGAATGGCATTTTTTTACTCCCGGCCATAGAAACAGTGACATGCTGGTTCATCTTTTCCGCTGTGATTAAATGATCCAGCCATTAGCTGAAACCTTCAATTCAATCTTTGTGCTCACACTGAGAAAATTAGTTGAAAAGTGGGTTTGCCTCACTTCTCTCTTTCCTCTGCTCTTTCCATCTCACTCTCTCTCTCTCCCTTTACATCCACTCTACGACTACCGTGTCCTTCTGGGCAAGCAAGCTCATGTACTCGCATGTCATGGATGGTGAGGCGACAAACAGCAATCCAACACCTTTCATGGAGGGGCAAAGGATATACTGATGTTGCATGTATCTGCGTGCATGTCGGTTTACCTGCTGGTCTACTTTTCTCTTCAGCCTCCTCTCTGTCTCCATGCTTCCTTGTTTGTTTTCCTCTTTTTTCCTCTCTCCTCTCATTTGTGTCAGTTCTGTCATCGTGGCGTTTAGTGGCTCTGTGCTGAGCTAAACTTTTACACACTGAGCAGAGTGAAGTCTTAACGAGGGAGGTCCCCAGACCCCCGTCCTCTGCTCTTCTGTCTTCTTCTCCTATTCTCTTTTCCCCAATCTCTCCTTGTCTTCTTCCCCAAAAATATCTTATTTCGCTGAGCTCCCGAGCGCAAGAACTATTACATAAACTGGGTTGCTCTGAAGGTGTGTGTGTTTGTTTGTGCATAAAGACTAAGAGAGAAAGAGCGCAAGCACTTGAGAGAGGCACCAACATTACATCTCTAAGAATATAGAGCCAGAGTAGTGGTCTGCCTCTTGATAGAGTGCTGCAGAAATGAGTCCTAAAACCAGGAAATTAGTTAGCATTTTAGCACTTCCGGTTCCCTCGTCTCGAACTCAATGGGTTTTTTGAATGGGTTTTTGGTTAGATGCCTGAAAGAAGGTCTGTGGTTAACACAACCACAACAAGAGGTTTTGACGTTTTGTTCTACGACATAAAATACATCAGTAAATACCCCACATGTGAATTTTGAAGCTTTTAACGTGTCTTAAAAAAGGCAGTTGCTAACAAGTGGCTAAATGAGACTACAGAGGTTGTCTTGGACATTAAACGTCGAACACGGTAACTCATCTACTCACTAGTCAGCCTTTACAGCCTCTAGTTGTGTTTACACTCGCGCTCTTACAAAACTATTCTAACTCAAACTTTCCAACTTGTAGATTTATCAATCTATAGTATTTTTTAGTGGCGATGACATTGAAGTCATGAAGTCACCGTGGTGGAGTTCGTTTATAGCCTAGTTCGTTAGCTTTTTACTTCTGGCGATTGCATTTACGCTTCAAAAATCATAAAAGTGGTGTTCATTTGTGAAGATTATCTTGCTGAACAAAACGTGTATCATAAACTTTTGTTTGCCACAGAGTTTATTTTCTGCAATAATCCAAAATCCAATGCAAAAATCCCATTGGCTTTTTGTCGAGGGAACCAGGGCGATGCTAACTTCCGGGTTGGCCTACAAAAATACATCATCCCTGCACTACTCTATGGACCAGCAAGGCTCATACTTCAGACCGGGAGGCAAACAACTTCCTGTAACAGTATGAACTCTTTGACATCTTAACAGGATGCTAGTCTGTCGCAAACTCTTAACCTTAACCCCTCAGTAGCTACATGCACAGAGAACAAGTCAGCCAGTAGATGTGTGCAAGAGAGGCATTTTTGACTCACCCCTTTTGGTAACACTTTATTTGAAGGGCATAAGACTGTCATGACACTGTCATAACCATGACATGACACCTGTCATGACCCTAACCCTAACCCTAACCGCTTCATGAATGTTTATGACTGTTGTCATTAAGTGTCATTCGGTAAATTATGTCATTGTTAATGCAAAGTTGACATTGTTTGAGATGTCTTTACCGAATGATACTTAATGACAACAGTCATAAACATTCATGAAGCGTCCTTCATGGTCATGACAGGTGTCATGTCATGGTTATGACAGTGTCATGACAGTGTTATGCACACCCCTTCAAATAAAGTGTTACCCTCCTTTTTCACCCACGGACATTTTTGGTGACTTTTAAGAGAAGAATGTTAGGAAATTGGTTTCTACATGTTTCTGTTTTCATTTTGCTAGTGTGTGTGTGTGTGTGTGTGTGTCCCGATAGCCTTGTTGCTCTCCAATGTTATTCTATTCAAATGTAGACGTAGGAGATAGAAATGGTCAGATTATTAAAATATGCATGGAAATCCCTGTATGTTTTTTTTTTTTTCTGCGAAGATGACTACAAAGAAATATCCCCACGCTTTCAGGCTACTGCAGCCGTGTGGGAGATGTCTCATCTACCTCGCCGTTTCACGGGTCTATGAAATGAATAAGTCAATATCTCCCGTTAAGGAAGCTTTCTTACTGTTCACAGCCTACACACAAAGTAGCTCAGTGCCCCTATGAATGTGGCGATGTGTGTTACGGGTACATTTTGGTGGTGAGCAACACTTACTATCACTACTGGGATCATTTCTTTCCAATATATTAGAAGTAGCTCAGTCACTGGCTTTTTCATCCTTTCTGCTGGAGGACTGTTCTATCTACGGCACCACAGCTAGACAGGGAGATAGCTGCTTTATTTGCGGCAACTGGGAGACTCAATGGCACAGTGTCAAAGGTGCATGCAGGCGTAGCCACTGATACCAAGTGTGAACGCAGACAAATAAGGACAAAATGAAGAAATGTGTGGTCACGTGTTCGCCTCCTCCCTACCCTCCTCTCTCTCTTTCTCTCTCTCTCTCACGCTCCCTCCCTTCTCGCCGTCTGTCATCTGTTGGTATTTACAGAGTGAATTATTTCTAAGTCTTTACAAAAGCCAGTTAGCTCATCAACAGCTTGCGCCCCGGCTCAACGCCCTAACTCACATCTGGTTTCAGAAAAAGGAATAAGATCAGTTGTTTGACTTAAAAAGTAGACTTTCTCTCTCTCTCTCTCGCTCTTCCTCTCTGTTCCGGGGGAAAGGCTTTCGTCAGGCAGACATCCCCCCAAGGCGCCGAAAAAACCCGGCAGGCACCTCAAACGGGCTCTAATGCTGCTTTTATCGTTTAGAGAGAAAGAAAAAAACACACACCAACTTCTAACTGATATCATCAATTCACCCTTGAGAAAGTAGTCCACCTAGTCTTAAAACGCCACTGCCGATGTGTGCACGGGCAGGTTGAGGAATCAAAGTACACCTCACGTAAATCAACCTCTCCGCTATCTCGTCAGTCATCTCCGTACGCCGGGCGCATTAGCCGTGAGAACACAGAATCGCGGGCGGTGCCGGCGTGGTGTTGCATTTTAAATGGATTAATCAAAAGGGTCTGTGAAGGTGTTTTTGTCCTTCAAATTCTTATTAGTAACTTGAGGAATTTTAACGACCGGGCAAAGGAGAAGAAGAAACATCTCGTCGAGGAATTCACGGAGAAAAAAAAAACGAATGCTAAGAAATATGCACACAAACACCAAGCACCAGCCCCAATATAAAACACACACTCACACTCTCACACACACACACACACACACACACACACACACACACACTGACCTGGTAGGAGTCGATGGCCTCTCGGTCCAGTGAGCGGCTGACTGACACGTCTCCTGTCTCAATGTCGATGGTGAAGAGACCTCTGGGATCCTGGTCAGCACCGTGGCCTGTCAGTCGGAAGATATGGTTCCCTGGCTTCTCCGTGGAGATCACCTGCAGACCGACACACACACACACACACACACACACACGTAAACAACTCCAATAATTGTACGCTTTTTCATATATATATTTGAACCATCCTGAAGCAAATATTGTTCAATTACCGATTCTTTATGTTGTTGTTGTTTTTTTTTAAACCGAAGCACAGCGCAATGAAAAACTATTTTTCTTCAAATTTGTTGATACATATTTGAGTAAGACAAGCTTCCTGTGTTGAGCATTAGAGGCCTTAATCTAAGCAGGTGCTAAAGTATGGAAGGTTTTCTTCTAGACAAGCAAAGTGGGACAGTTAAATAACTAATAACAACAATAATTAACTAACTATTGTTTCAAATGCAATCGTCTTTAGGCTGTGCGAGGAAGTTGCGGCGCCAAACAAACAACCGCTCTGAACTGGGCTTGTGGCGATGTTTTTGACCTCTTGTATTGTAAGTTGGCTGACAATCCCATCCTGTTCTACAGCGAGGATCTGACCCTGAGGGGGGCTTTGGGATGGATGTACTCACATGAGACTGCCATCGCCAGCAGCAGCATCCGCAGGTATCCCCGGCAACAGGATCGGACAGGTTACGAAACAAAAAGAAACACAGAAACACACCAGAGCATGTTAGAGTCACACAGCACAGCAAAAGCCTCCTTGGAGAGCACTGTGAACGGTTGAGTTCAGGTCAGATGTGAGAAAGGGCAAGACGCTAAAAAATAGAAGTTGGTTAAACTTTGTAATGTGATATTATGAGCCATGCACAGACAGAATATACCTTTACTAGAATTTACTGCCCTGAAGAATCCTTGATGTCAAGTGATGTATGCTTCAGTAGTACACAACTTACATTCTTTGGAGTTGTTTAAAAATCACCCATCTGTCACTGGGATAAGCCCCGCCCACTAAAAGCATTTTGAGAATAAAGAATTGCCCTCAAGCATCTTCTCTTCTTCTCTACACACTCCTGTCACCCTACCGCTGTAGTTGTCTGTAAAGGATCTAACTGGCCTTTCTGCACTGCAGAGAGAAGGGTGGTGGGAGGTCACCTTTAACGAGACAGCAGCGCTTCACGCCTTCCACGGGGCTACAATGAGGCCCCTTTCTACTCCCCACCCCCCCCCCACACACACTTGAAAGTGCATGGGGGATGAGACGCCAGTGTTACGAGCCGACGCTACAGACTGAGCTCAGCCCTCATAGCCTCTCCGCCATTTATCTCCGAGCCCCCCCGCTTCATCTCTCTCTCTCTCCTCTGCTCCCTCGCTTCCCACTCCCCCACGCTTGTTACTCTCTGACACGTCCGTCCTCGCTTCTCTTGCTAACTGTCCATCTCATTCCCTGTTCATCATTTTCAATCTCTCTCTCTCTCTCTCTCTCTCTCTCTTGCTCCCTCTGCTTTCAACCTCTGTTCGTTTTGTTTGAAGTACCGAATTGACAGAGCCAAAAGTGTCAAAACCTGGAGACCCCTTAGGGAACAAAGCTATCACTACGGCACAAAGCAACTATTCACGGATGATACCCATATACTGTATATACTTCCTTTTCTTCCTCCTCCTCCTCCTCCTCCTCTGCCTCTGTCCCTCCCTTCTCCTCCTCTTCCCCCTCTTTTTTTTTCTGAGATTCTTGTTTCAATTGATATGAACTTAGTAGTAGTGTCTCAGGTTAGAGCACACACACACACACACACACACACACACACACACACACACCCAGGTGCAATAGCACCCATAACGCACAGAGATATTTTTGAGCAGTAATCACAGTGGCAGCTAACACCTGCTGAGAGTGACAAACTGGGTCAGGTGAAGAAAAGGAAAAAAAGGAGGTGCAATCCAAGTTCACAGCTGGCTTGGTGCCAAACTTGGAAAGGCAGGAAGGAGCAAGTGGGGGAAGAAGGGGGGAAAAAAAAAAAAAAGGGAAAGAACAGGGGGAGAAGCAATGAAGAGATGAAAAGAGAGTAAGGTTGTAAGTTACACACAGGGCAGAGAGAGAGAGAGAGAAGAGAGAGAGAGACAGAGAGAGAGAGAATTAGACTAGCGAGAGAACGAACGCTGATAAAGAAAGTAACTCCAGCCGAAGAGGAACTGAAGTGTCAGGAGAAGTTTGGTGTGATTAGGAGATGCCTCTGTGGGAGAAGTGTGATAATCTGTGCTGCACACACACACACACACACACACACACACACACACACACACACTTTTGTGCACGTGCTGGCACACAAATGTGCAACCCAGTGGCTTTGTTTCCGTTGCGCCTGTCTCCCTGTGTGGGTAGGAGAGTCTCACCTCTTTCTATCAGCTCTCATTACCAGTGGAGCAGACATGAAAGACTGCAGGGCTCCTGATACTGCGGAGGCATGGCAGGAGGTGTGGCGCTGCTCTGCTACACCTCACAGCCCACCAGGAGAATGAGCATCATAACAAGAGATTGCCACGCGCGTGTGTGTGTGTGTGTGTGTGTGTGTGTGTGTGTGTGTGTGTGTGTGTGTGAATAATACAAAAAACCTTGGTAACACTTTGTTGTCTGCTATCTGTCAGGAGGGAAGCAATCAACACTAACCCTAATGTGAATCGCAGTTAGCTGCAGCATTATTTACACAGCGCGTTGCTTGTATTGCAAGTGTGGGAGAGCAATATACACATGTGCACGTGTGAGCACACACACTCACACGCACACACACACACACACACACACACAGATCCACATAACATAACACAGTCCCCTGCCATTCTCTCAGACAACTTGACCTGATTTGTTGCGTACCTCACACACTTTTAGTCTCTTTCTGTGTCAGACAAAAATCGCTGCTGTCAGTGAAGTGCACCAACAGATTGTGTGAAGATGGCCCAGAGGAGCTCCTCACAGTCCTGAAAAAATTATCACACTGGATCTTATCATACTGCATACACACACACACACACACACACTCCCAACATCCTCGTGTGTGTATGTGTGTACAGTAAAATCCCTCAGCGGTGCTTCAGTCATCCCTATCAAGGTCATACTGCCAGCTGCTAATGACAATCACTGGCTATGAAAGGACTCCTGGGAGCAGGACAAGCCTGTATGAGAGTGTGTGTGTGTGTGTGTGTGTCTGAGAGAGAGCGAGAGAGAGAGAGAGAGAGAGAGAGAGAGAGCGAGAGAGAGAGGAGGAGGAAGCAAGAGATCTAAGAGGTCTAATAGTGCCTGTGTGTATGTGTGTGTATGAGCGAGCCAGAGTGCACACGTAGTACATGTGTATTCATGTGCATGCGTGTTTATCTATGCACGGCGGGTCCGGACCAGAGGGCAGGGTACTCTGATGCCTGATTGTCCCGCCACTCTCTCGCCTGCTAATTAGAGGGACGAGAAGAGGTGGAGAGGCCCGGCAAACAGTCAAAAGGGTCGCACCAACCGAGTCCTCCACCCGGCACAGCGGGGAAAACAACGGCGCCAATTAACTGCCTTTGATTGGTTAGCCAGGCCAGCGCTAATCTTTAGCGATCGGCCAATGTGTCTCCCTCAGCCAATCAAATGAGGCCTGAGAGGGCTGGCGATCAAGAGAGAAAAATAAAGAGCAGGAGGAGTCAGTCAAGACTATGTCAAGAGAGTCAACCGGAGCTGAACTGTTGGGGCAGAAATAATTGCTTCCCCAAAAAAGCTTTTATCAACATGTTGTCATTTCCTCCTCATATGAGTAACTCATTTTTTACATTTATTTCAAAGCAATGCCGCAACTGAATGCTTTTTAATTCACGCAACCTCAAATCCCAGAAGGCACCTGATCAAAATACAACAAGAAACAGCATTAGTGAAAGGGCAGAATATAAAGAAAGATAGTGAAGCGTGATTTCAGCGCCTGCAGCTGTGGGGCAGGGCTACGGCTACCTTTGTTAGCTTGCTCCTGCAGGATGAGCAATCACTCATTTCCCCTTAAGCTTACAGCAAGGACAGCATCTCTCTGGCGGTTCACACCAGGCAAATCTGCTCTTTATTGCTTTCTCCTCGTTTTTTGTTTTCATCAAAACGGATTTCACATCTGCCTGATGCATCGGGCGGTCTAGGCGTGTGGCTTGCAGTTTGTGTCAGACTGTTTTAGCTCACCGCTGGCGAACATCCGCCACAAACATGCTGAAAAACAGAGGGGAAGGGAAAGGCAGCGGATCAGTCAGGTCTTCCTGAGACAATTAGGAGAATCAATCAGACTAAATGAATGAGGCCGTGGGCCCTCGAACACCTCACAGGGCAACTTCCTGCTTTGGAGCTCGGATATAGCACTGGCAGGGAACAGAGTGAGAGAGAAAACAAAACGAGAGGCACAAGGACAGCAATGTGGAAAAAGAAAGAAAGAAAGAAATATAAAGAAAGAAATATATATCCTAGTTGACAGTTGACATTGGGTAGGAGGCAACACGACAGAGGGAGGGAGAAAGAGTGAAGGAGACAGACTGACAGGCACAGCAAATCAGGACGTGCTCTGTGCAGAAACATTGAAACAAAAAGGTGCCAGACACATCTATTCTCCTCCGCTGTATTAGCCGGGGCTACAACAGAAGCAGGGCCCTCATTCCTTCAGCCAACAGTTGCTTTATTGGAGCTGTCATGTCATGTCAGAGGCGTCGTGTTGATTTGCGAGCTGGACCCCGAGGTAAGAGAGGATAAACACAGGTTGAGTAACTGACAGCTCGCAGCACAGCGCACAAGGTTGAGATGGCCCTACTGATTGAGGTCTGCGGGATTTTCACACCGCCGCCGCATTCAAGACAGACTATGTTAAGTGTGTAATTCTATGGGATTGTGCGTTTTAGTGTTTGCATGTGCATGTGCTGCAGATGCTTGTGTGCACGGGTGCAATTGATTTAGTGGCACTGGCAGTGACTCTGCCACATTAGCAAGGCTCCAGTGAGGACAAGGCAAAGAGTGTCTGTCCAGCCGTGAGCATCGGTTTTGTACATCAAACACATTCGCAAACTCGGGCTGCTTGTTCCCACTTGTCGTTTCAGTGCAACTTCTATGGTGTGATCACGCCCGGACACATTACGTGACAAGTCCGTGACAAAAATGTGATTTTGCTCACATTGCTATTGGATTTTTTTCAAAACCAGATATGAAAGTGATCAGTCTCACATTAGTTCATAGTCTGGACACATGCCAGCCACTATATGCATACAAGCAATGCAAAGGCGTGCATTGGGTGTGGGGAAAAAAATGATGCAGACAGAATTAACTAAATACAGCCAGACGAGACACATAATAGCCAAAAATCAGCTCTAAAAAATGACATTGAAATGGCAAATGTAACTGTAGCCAGGTCAGTGTCTTGCATGCCCACGGTACAGAAATCAGTTTGATGATTTGAGGTACACCTGATTTATCCTCCTAAATATTTGAAAAGCCTAAAAAATGTACACATTGCATCAGTGGTGACTGAAGTGTTGGGAACTAAGACAAGTATTTAAGAAGTCAAAGGACGTTCAAATGTCTTTGTACATCAAGGCTGCTATGTGGGTTTATTATGAGCTGCAGTAGCTGTTTGTGGCCCTCCAGAGGGAGGGCAAGGGAGACATCTCTGTATCGAAACAATCCCACAGCTAGCAGGAGGTGTGACAGCCGCAACAAGGTTCCCGTCCCGTCCTGACACACAGACACAACAATGTATGCTCATGCAAGCACATATGGGCATCTACACGCTCCATGCATGCACATGCATACACCCAGTCATACGTGTCAAAGCCTAGCCCCCGCAGTCTTCCATCTCCTCTGCTGTCTACTGCCTATCACCCTGAGAGAGGGTGGAAGCATGAAAAATGAATGGCTGCCATATGGAAGTGGTGGGTTGCATAAGGGGACGAAAGCTATTGGTGTGGAAAATCAATTTCGCATGGTCTCCAATGTATAGCTTCTATCTGGTAAAATAGCCCACATTAGCCTGTCTCCTCATGCAAAGCCGACTGGAGGTATAGGCAGCGACGGAGGGAGGGATGAAGGGATAAAGACGCGATGGAGGGAACGTGAGCGGTAGAGATGGAAAGAGTGATGGGGAATATAAAAGGGACAGTGGAGAGAGAGAGAGGGAGAGACGGGGAGAATGATTCATGTGTCGCGTGTTGATTGTGCGGACGATGTGTGTTCACGGGCATGCGGCTGTGTGATGATGGCACTACGGTGGCTGAACTTGTTTGTTGCCACTTCAGCTCCATCCACAGCAGGAACGTTACACCCAGAGATAATTTGTGTCCTCTGTGGACCGAACTTATCTGCTGACTCTTGTTCCTCCCTGCTATCTCTCTCTCTCTCTCTCTCTCTCTCTCTCCATTCCTCTCTCCCCCTGCAGTCCACCAAGGCAAAGATTGGCACAGCCCCCTGTGGACTATGCTTGGCCTCCCAAATACCACCCAGTGGCACAGACACACACACACACACACACACACACACTAAGCCCATTGTCCTTCCCTACACAACCTTATACCTCCAGGCCCTCATGATGCTTCACAGGGATCATATGGAGCACAGTGTTGGTATGAGCTGGAGGCCCGGGCTCTCCAGGGTACAATTATCTATTATGTGCAGAGCTCAGTACGGGATATCTCTTCATGTCAGTCTCTCTGGGCATTCAGAGATGTGGTTGATCTCGCAGCGCTCAGTCTTATCTACGACGGAGCTGTTTGACACACCGAGATACCTCAAAGCTTCCTAACGCACAGAGACAAATGTGGAGTCGATCACAGGGTCCTCTTTGGTTGGCCATATGCTCCAAGGAAACTCTTCAGTGAAATACATAGTTTACCTGCCAGATAGAATCCCCACTAGGCCAAATTAAACATTGCATTTCTTTTGGAGAACAAACTCCTCGGGGAGATTAGCTACAGGAGTTCGGGAGTTCGTCATCACACAACGCAACCTTCTGTGTTCTTCATAGGTCTGCCACAGTGTCTTTGTCCTATTCTACACGGTTCCAGCTGGCAAGTTAAATCCTTCAATGACAATAAAAAAATAAGTAAATAAATACTTGCCTTAAAGTAGTGTGTCCTATATTAACTTATGGGGGGAAATGATCTGGCAAAAGTAAACGCATACGCTAATGAAGTGCTGCTTAACAGTGATTGACAGCGTGGTAATGTCACCACATTCACAAAAGACTCCAAAAGATCAACAATCTTTGAAATGTTAAATTTCTAGGGTGAGTCGGGTAGTTTAAATGGAAAAACAGGCAACATGCGCGGTCTTAATGACAGCTGGCCTGATAAAACGTCAGTATGGCAAAGTATTAAAATGGGTGTGGGATATTGGCTGCTGCACAGCCTGTCAAACAGTGATGCTGTACAGTAAGGCAGATTACCTTCTCCCTACCTAGACTTTGATCATGGAACCCGAAAGAGCAGTAATCTGTCTCCATTTGGGAGCTTTTGGTCCAGGTTTTCTTTCTTATGTGTGTGTGTTCCATAACAAGTAGAACAAGAAAGAGACTAGTGTGGCAGTTAGTTAAATTTCATATATAGCTCAGGCATACACATCCTGTAGAAAGTCGAAATATAATTTACAGTAACCTCTTACTTTATTAGCATGTAGTGTAGCCTCTAAAAACACACTGGTAATTTTTTTGTATGCCTGTATTTTTTTGGCAAAGATCTGTGATTATAAATTATGCTCATATTTAACTAATTTAACAGAGAAGTGAAAGCAAGAGTCAATGGGGATCGCCAGACTACACAACAAGCTCACGAATCTATGCACAAGCTCAGAAACACTTGAAGTAAGATTTGTGCAAGCACACACTCTCTCAAACACATGCACATACACACACACACACACACACACACACACACACACACACACACACACACACAGCAGTAGGTATTTCAGAGAGAATGCTAAAAGAAGCAAAAAATAATAATAATGGGAATAGAATCTTCAGCCTGGTGGAGCTGGGGCTAACACTGAACATTTATGAAAACTCAAAATGTGGTTCTCCTATGGTTTCCACGAGTAGGAGCGAAAACAAACACTTAGTGAAAATCAATCGTCCGATGCATTGCCTCAAGGAATGTGTTCACATTTTCTCCTCCTGAACTCGGCTGAATCATCGAGATGTTCACAGCAGAGGGGCTGATCTGACCAGCTACTCTTTTATTATTGCACGAAAGACAAACCTTAACAACAACAAAAAAGCACACAGCTCCTGTATCCCTCTATTAAGCTGCAGATAATGGAAGCTTTCAGTATGTTTCCCTCATTACAGTTCACTTACGCTTAAATGCGCTGGCCACAAAAAAAAAATAACTCCAATATCAAATGACTTCGACAGGTGTTCGCTCTAAATGATCAAGTGATATTGTTGAGGGAAGAACTGAGCACTCTCCTTTTATTACTTAATAAATCATGAATGCATACATCAAAGCAAGGGCATCAAGGATCTCTTTCCAGCGAGCAAATCCATTAAAAGTTTACTCATTACATTAAAAAAAACATTGAGGTGTTTTTGGTGCTGAAATGTATTTATTAGAAAAACATGCAGCTAGAAAGATTGTTTTTTCTGTTCTGAACCATGGCTCAGAAATAAAAATAGTATGAAACAATTAGTGTGGTGATAAGTAAATAACAAGAACACCTTAAAGAAACTAACCTTTTACTGCATCATAACTGCTTGTTTGTTTATTTGTTAATGTACAATCCTATCATCATCATCGTCACCATAACCATCATCATCCTGTTATTGTTATTGTAATAACAAGCAGTCTGTTATTGTAAGGCAGATCAATATCTTGATCCAAGATCAGATTTTGTCTCGTTGTTTAATAATGGAGCCAAGACGATCTGTCTCACATGCCCGGTCCTTTCTCCACACTTAGTTTTTAGTTAGATAAAATTAAAGGGGAAGACGACTCAATTGAATAATTCATATTTCATTCTTATGGCCCAGGACAGCAGTCAGTAGAAATAACATGATACCTCCGAAAAGGCAGCAGCAGCCACTAAATCTTTTTTTTCTTCTCATTTTCTTTTCTGTTCTGGAGCAAGGGAGCAGGTATCTGACCCCGCCCCTTTTGATTGAATCACGTCAGTTATAAACTGTTACAGGTTAATGGGCTTTGACGGTATCTAACTCCGTGCATTTGCCAGCTAAATCACATCTGTGAGAGTAACGACATGAGCATTTGCGTTCAAGCAACTCTATAGCAATGTAGCTAACGTCGGATGAGCTGGCTATTCCTGTTGCTGTTACACAACCTGCCAATTTGATTCCATGGCAATTTAATAGCCCTTTTGTTTTCATTGTTTGATGAATTTACTCCATAGTATCTTGCATTGAATACAAGTTGTCTTGCACTGCAGCCAGAATTAAATTACCTATAACGCCAACACACCAGCTGTGAATTGTTTGTAGCTTCCATGTTTTGGCAGTTTTGACATTACAGTGTGCATAACCTTTACCAACTGCACATTATCATTGGCCTTCACATATCACATAAACACCCAGGTGAAGGTTAACCTAACATTGGATTTAATAAAAGATCCAAGCTCAACAGAGATCCCACAGAGAACAAATTACCTTTTGAAATAAAATGAACCGAATGGACGATAAGGCCGCCAAAAGGCATAGGACAGGACACAATGGTCATAAGGTAAGATTTTGCTTTTTGATTATATCTGCAGTGGACCTATATCAGAACAATGCAAAAGCATTGTAGATCAGTGAAAACCAAGTACCCCCAAAAGCATTTGGTTCATAGGAGTTGAGACTGACTTTCAGGACTCACTCGATGCTCGTCTGAACCTGGATATTTTTCATTATAGCACTATCATTTCTAATCAAGAAAATGTTTCCTACTCTCGACTGGATACTGCTACAGTCAGCTTTTTCATCCTTTGCCAATTAATTTTCTGTGGAGCTGTGGAGCTGTGTAGCGGTGTAACATCACAGATCAGGGGGCAGGTTAAACCCTTCTCTTGTTTTGGGCTAAGTAAGACCATGGTGAACATTCGCACAACTGACCAAACTGTCACAGGGCATAAGAAGAACATATTCCAAAGCTTTACAAAAGGTGTCTATTGAATACTTGATTCTGCGCCTCGGGCAAATTTATCTCCACGCTGTGCATTTAGAATGCAGAACAGCCGACTCCACTTTCATTTTCTGTCACAAAATACAGCAGTACAAAGTGTTCCCCTTTAACGTTAAGATGCTCCTGGGAAATCAAGCCCAAGTGAGTGAATGATGAGATGAGTGAATTAGGAGACCATGTGTTTCTTACCTTGCCAATGATTCTGGGGAAGGGGGCTCTCTGGTTCTCAGTGACGCTCATCGGAGGAACCAGCAGGGATCTCTTAGATCTGTGGGGCAGCATCTGGCCAAGACCCAGGATGTCCTGCAACGCAGAGGAGAGAAGCTGTGACGTTACACTTTGGACCCGTATCCCCTAAAGCAGTGGTTCCCAATCCAGTCCTCACAAGTGCCCACTTGTCCTGCAGGATTTAGCTCCAGCTTACTCAGGCACACCTGAACCAATTAGAGGCTTCACGCTTTCATGATACCTTAATTGGTTCAGGTGTGCCTGAGTAGAGCTGGCGCTAAAACCTGCAGGACAATGGGGTACTTGAGGACTGGATTGGGAACCACTGCCCAAAAGCAATCTTTCACATTTTGACACTGTATTATTTGTCTTCCCCAATTACACGATGCATTATGGGGGGAAAATTCAGTTGTTGTCCCACACCAACCCTAAAAAGATTCTTGTTAGCATCGTTAGCATTCATAAATGAAACCAAACCACTTGCTTCAAGCTAAAGAGCAAGCTTTCTGCTAGGTATACCCATTAGTTTCACTGAGCAATGCTATTTTAAAATACCACCGCCAGCACACACACACACACACACACCACTACAAGCAGTTAAATATGCAATGGAGAACTTGAGAAAAATGTCGAAATGAGCTACTCCTGGAGCAATTCCCAATGCCTGTCTTGTGGCAAAGAGTGGTGTGTAAATAAGTATGGTATTTCTCAAGGGCTGAGCACCTGTTTCTAGCAGGCAGAAAAGGAAAAAAAGGAGAGGAGAGGATCAACCAAAATGAATAAACCTCAAATTGCATGTGCTTTGACATGAAATGACTTCTGCTTCCATTGCAATTCAAGTTTTATTATTTAACAATAACATTCAATTCATGTTCCCAGGCCTTTCGGCTAAATGAGGGCAGGAGGGAAAAGAAAAAAAAGGGCGCTAAAGCAACAGCAACAGAGATGGAGGGAGAGACAGTGAAAATGAACAAATGAAAGATGACAAGGTTTTTGCCAAGCAATTTTATTGTTCATGCAGAAGGGGGCAATTTGAAATGTAATTTTCACTCTTGAGAACACAACAGAATAATGTAATTTCATCTTCCAACCTCCAGCTGTTGCAAACAAAGGCATGGTTGTTATAATACAGTGAAAGTGGTTTTCCACTCTCTCCTTCACTCTGTGATCACTGATGCAGTCAGGACCCTTCTGCCGGCTTGGATGTTGAAGAAAATTATGTCTGTCATTGACACCATGAACGAGGAGCTAGAATCATAGCCGCTAACACGGAGGTGATGACCTACGGGGGAGGACAGTCTGGTGTCTGTCCAATCACCTGGACACATGCCTAGGGGAGGCACCAGATATGCATGATCACACATGTGCATACATTTTATTCATGCCTAAGATGAAAAGCTGCATATATTGTACAGTAAAACAGGACATGGATATAAATATTAATAAGTACATTTACAGACATTCATACATACACTCACCAGCCACTATTAGGTACATCTATCTAGTACCGGGTAGGACCCACTTTCACCTCCAGAACAGCCTGAATTCTTCGCAGCATGGATTCAACAAGGTGCCCTTCTGCACAGAGCTGCTATTTGAGCATCTGTGGCCTTTCTGTGAACTGTGAACAAGTCTGTCCATTCTCCTCTGACCTCTCATCAACAAGGTGTTTTTGGCCACAGAACTGGATGTTGTTGGATGTCTTGTGTTTATGGCACCATTCTCTGAGAGACTACAGTGGTGAAAACCCCAGGAGGGCAGCTGTTCCTGAGATGCTGGAACCACCACGTCTGGCACAGAACAACCATACCACGGTCAACGTCGCTTAGATCACGCATCTTTTCTATTCTAATGTTTGGTCGAACAAAAAACTAAACCACTTCACCAAGTCTGCATGCTTTATATATTGAGCTGCAGCCACATGATTTGCTGTTTGGAGGAGCAGGCTATTTGCGCTAACGAGTAGGTGTACCTAATAAAGTGGCCGGTGGGTGTGTATACTGATAATAATTTTGAGTGATCTAGACTTTTTATTGAAATTGTGTGTGTGTATACTGTAGCGTTTGTTTTTCACTCCCTCAGTTTGGCTCTGTTCGTACGTACTTACATACTTAGACAATCCTTCTCAACAATAATCTCTGGTCTGCCCCATGCTGTCCATGTCCCCACTCCACCCTCAGCAGCATAAAAGCAGTCACCACTAAAGTGGCTGAGCAAAAAGCCGAGCGAACAATGGCAAAGTTGTTTAGCCCTGTGTGAAATGACAACACCTGTTTCAACATGAAAGGGAAAATTCTGAGGTTTTTATGATTTAATTTGCATTGCAAACAGTCTCTTTTGTTCCACCTCTTTTATGGTCCTCTGTGCAGCATTTTATTGACAATGTGTACGCTTGTGGTGGTGTGTGTGTGTGTGTGTGTGTGTTGGGGGGGGGGGGGGGGGGGGGGTGTATTTGCGTGTTTACTGTTCACAATGCCGTTCCTGGCTGACTGGGAGTCTGGCAGTGCTCTCACCCCTGTCAGAATGACAGAAAGAGAGCAGGTAGGAGGTAGAAATTGAGCCATTTGTTTACAGCACAGTGTGCCGACACTCAGACACAGAGAGGGCAACGCTGCTCTGCCGCTATCCAGACAACACCGCTAACTGTCTCGCCCCGCCCCCCCCCCGCAGCTCCAAAAAGGTCAGACAGAACACAATGGAACAGTCATCATAAACACAAGCCGACCAGAACAGACCAAAGACACCCAAGCGGTCTCAGAAATGGACACTGTTATCAAACCCACTGGGGAGTGACCTCCCAAATGTCAATGACACAGATCCGGAGCTAGCGCTGAAGCAGTTAAACAGAGCGCCTCCTAACCGTGAGAGATGATATGACCTATTATGTGTCTAAAGAGCAAAGCCAGCGATGTGTGTATACATCTGTGACTGGTTTACAAGCAAGCTGATGGGACTTTTAGGCACCGCCTGTAAAAAAAACAAACATCCGGCCCGAGTCTCAAGTGCAGGGATGACCGCATCAATCCCATCATGCACAGGTCTCAGCTGTGAGATATCTGTAAAGGAGGGGAAGAAGAGCCGGGAGCGTGAGGTATTTTTAGTGGCTGAACGTGGGGAGTGGTGACAGGGGTTACAGCTAAGATGGAACATGCTGTCAAATCCACGTCTTTACTGAGCTGAGATATGGCGGATATGGAGTGGGAGTGATGGCGCTTTAAAACCTATCAATGTTCCGCAGGTGGATCAGGGCGCCGAGGGGTATTGATGAACGTGTTTTCAGCTGGATACACCCGCTTGTGCTGTCGTCAAGGACAGCTCACCGCGGGGGATTCTGGGAAAAATAACTTGTACCTCTACCTTCTTTCCCTCTCCTCTCCTCTCCTTTTCTGCCTGCCACCTTGCCTTCTTTCTCACTCTTTTTTCGCTTAGCTCCCTCTCTCGCCGCCTCTCTTTCTCTCTTTGCACTCTGCAGGTGTGATGAATAGCATTCTTGCAGCTTGGTGACACCCTAAGAGAAGATAGTCATGAATCTTTAATGTGTCCTGTTCATAAATTACCGCTGCACCATCACCCCTGATTCATCCTTTATACATTTGCCCCCATCTCTCTCGAAGGCTCATTAGGGCATTTTAGTGTACCGAGTGTCGCGAACAGACCGAACAAAAATCTCTGAGCACATCAAGTGTGTGTGTGTGTGTTGAAAATAAGTACAATTCTCTCTACTGAAACTGTTGAACACAGCCCCCTGATTAGGATCCCCTTCCCCACTGCTTTCAATTCAATAGTTTTACACCAATTAGCACAGCTCTCCCTTTAATACCCCTCACTTTCACACCGCTTCAGTTTCTCAGTTTGGTGAAGAACACCTCAACACATCAAATAATTTGGATTTGATTTGCCCTTTTTTCCTAATGTTCACATTCACAATTGGGTATCCCTAGTGTGGCACTGCCTCTCGTTGTTATTTATGTGAGGTAATTTGTCTATTTCTCTTATGCCAGGAAAACAAACCTGCCACACCATTTAATTGGGACCGCTCCCTGTTCCCCCAGCTTCAACACTCTCTCAGCTGAATGCCACACCAGATGTGGAGGACTTCCCACCTCCCTCACCACCTGCTGGAAATCCAGTTTGTGCTTCAAATGGCTGCTCTCAGGCTAATACAGGCGGACCTGAGCCACCCTCAAGTATTCATTCACTTCTTGACCTGAGGAAATTACAGCTCAGATTTATCTGCCGCAGCCCTCAGCCTTTGCCACCTCACCTCCAGAGAGTGCTGTCTTAAGAAACAGCTAGTTTCAGAATGTGACTTAAAGGGGTCCTGCTCCGCTTGCAATAGAAAGCATCTTCAAATCCAAATTCACATCTTGTACCCTTTGCCATCTAATCCCTCCTAACTACGTCCTCCTTAAAGAAGAATTCCATTAAAGAAAAATTCTACAGACATTTTTAAAAACGTATGTCACGGTACTGACCACCAATACATCACCAATAACAGTGTTAAGGTGTTTTAAGGTGGATTTTTGTAAACCGTAAGATACGAGATTGAAATCCTCCATGGGTCACCCTTTAGTTTAACCCCTTCCCCTTGTTAGGACCCAAGTCAGATTTTTCACATTATTCAGGCCTTCACTTCTAATTGAATGACATTAGTAGAGCACACTTTCCAGTGACATCACATCCAGAAACATTCATCATACATCTCCTCTATTGTTGATACATATTCACCTCATATTCCATTTCACCATTCCTCATTAATGTCAAATCCCATTGATCAGTGCTTATTCAATAACTGCAACTCCTCATCTAACCAACTCCTTAGTACAAAGGAGAAAACTATTATCAGATTAGCAGGTTATTGAACAACTTGAGTCACCTACAATTCAATCATCAGTCCATCAGCCATCAGTCCTCCTGTTTGGAACCACTTCCTAGTCTTTATTGTACAGTGTTTGCTCTTCAAAAGCATGCAAAATTAATGGCCAGCCGAATGAGAAATATTCGGTCTTGCACTGTTTCTATGTTGACAACTCCCTCCCTCTCTCCCTGAAGCAAAGACACGCCTTGATGGACATTGGGAAATGTTATTCCCCTGCCAATGGGCCAACAATGAAATTTCTGTACTCAGCCACTTGCCCATTGACACCAGATCTGAGAGTATGCAGCCCTGGCTCTCAGAAGACTGCAATGACGCAGAGGAATCTGCAATAGGACTGCAACGGAATTGTAGCATACCGGCATTCAGAGTATCAAGGAAATGTCAATACTCTGAATGTTGAAGAATCTTTCCTCCCAGCCAGGTCCTGGGCTGCACCAAAATGTCAATTTACCATTCCCCGATTGGATCTCTATGCTGCTTTTTTTTTGCACCCGTGGTCGACTCTGAGGCTGCAGCCTGAAAGGTTTGTTCCATCCCTCATCGTTGAGCCAATCACAAGTCTTTTCTAGCCAAGCAACTTTGCTATTCAGATCCCTTCAGAAACCTTTGTTATCAAGGAAACTAACACCACTGCAAAGGCAATTCTGCATGCAATTACAAGCATAACTGGGATGTTTTCTTTCTCTTACTTGTTATCACTCATTTCTTGGCTAGCTTGCTTTGATGCCATGCTAAAGGCCAACCAAGCTTTTTTTTTTCTCTGTCTTACACTGCAGTACAATTTGTGTTACACTATATCTTGGTACGTGTATTTGCGTGTGTGTATATGCTATGTGTATGTACTTTGTTTGTGTGCTTGTGTGTGTGTGAGGCAGAGACAGAGAGAGAGACTGATGGAGCCTCTGTCATTGACTGAGAGCAGAATTACTGTGGCAGCAAAGTCATGTCCTTGTCCATTCTGCCATTCTCACTCTCAATGCTATATTGAGAAGTGTCATTACTCATTTTTGACAATGTGTTGGAGACCTAGTGAAAAATGGATAATGTCACCAAGGCCAGCATCGGCCAATGTTGACAGGAATACACAGACATTAAATCTGTATTAAATTGTTGTATATGCAGTGCAGGTAATGACAAAAGTAAAGGAACCACATGAGCAAGTGAAGCACTCTAGGGCTGGGTTAAAAAAAAATCCATAAATTAATAGACTGTCACCAATTAAAAATCGCCAATTAACTTGAATGCCAGTTAAATGTTGAAAACGTATAACTTTTCCCCCCACTTTTCACACTCAGTAAATAAGGCACCACTCATCTCAGCATTTGTCAACACATCGTTATTAAAATATCATTCAACAGCACAGTCCTGTTTAACCAAACTCCCTATGGAGGTAGAAATGCACCGATTGCAATTTTCTTGGCCAATTTTGATTTCCGATTTTTGACCTGCCAATTCCGATTTTGGCAGATTCCGATTTTCTTTCTTTCTAAGAACGGTAATTGACAGCATACTAATATTTTTTTACTTTTCTTTAATGGAAAATTCATTTGTATGCTCATAATAAAACATTGACTATTCAACTATTTTCTTCAAAACTGCACCAGGTTACAGGACCTTCTCTCACTCTCACTCAAACAAATCTCAAAATAAAAAAGTGCTCCAGGTTACTGGACAGAGTTTTTTTGTACAAATAAAATCCAACTGAAAATTAATTGCAGTACATCCCGCTTTTTCTAACATGTTTTACTTTCCCAAAATAAAACAGGTGGAACAGATCTATATAACAACACACCTAATGTCATTTATTTACATCAAATGTTTTCCATTACCTTTAAAAATGCACCAGATTACAGGACCTTGACCTTCTTGTCTTTTTTTTACACATCTCAAAATAACCTTTTTTTTTTTTTTTTTTTACAAACCTCCAACTAAAAATTAAGTGCAGTATATGTATTTTTCAAATGAAAACCGGTGCAACAGGTAATAGAAAGAATATAACAAGGCGCCTTCATTGTCAACAAATAGGCCTAATGCAATCACTTCAACATTAACCCTCTAAACCCCATAGCGCCCGGGAGCGCCCGTTCTATTTTCACTGAGCGCCCGTCATTTTCCAATCATTCAAATGCATCAAAAACAGAAAATCAAATTCTGAACTTTGTTTTTATGTATACTTCATGTTGTCATCAACTAACTGGAAAATGTTGGTTGTGATGTTGACATTTTTGTAGTTTTTCAAAGTTCATTTTCTTATACCCGTAAATACCCGTAGTCCTAAAGATGTCTGGACCGCCTAAGCGCCCCGCTGTTACAACCTTATGGGAGCTGTCAGATTATGCTGTGAAACATCCTGACACACCATGTATCGTGTAAAGTGCCGATGACATTGTCACGTGTTTTTTGATTGAAATCGCTAATGTCGTTTTGATAAAACAAGCCTCAAATCAACTTCACTACATAGCGGGACCTACATACCGAGTCGTTACTGCCGGGGAGGGACACTGTTTCCTGGGAGGGAGTGTATCTAAGAGTCCACAGAATTGGCTATATCTGAGACTGATGGGCCTGTGGCCGGTCATGGCCGATCAAGCTGAAAATCGGCCGATTCCGGTCACCGGCCGATCGGTGCATCTCTATATGAAAGGGTTGCTGAATGCACCTCACTCAGTAGCACACCAGTTTGCATTTAACAAAGCACTTATTGGTATCGTACACGTTATATGCCGTAACGCCACACAATTCCTTGACACTAAACTGGAATTGTTGGCAACGTTATAGGTTATATACGTTTGTTTTGCACACCTGACATCTTGGCACTGTAGCCTAAGCTAGCATACCTGAGTCATCATCACCATCAACTTCTGACGCTTGTTCTATAACGCTACCTTCACTCTCAAGCCGTGAGCATACTTTAAACATAAACAAGCTGCTGAGTTTGGCACATTTGTCCGTGTCAGCTTGTAAAGCTTTTTTTTTTATTCTGACCTTTTCAGCTCCCCCTTTTCTCTCTCAATTCTCCAGCTTGTCTTTTTGAATCTACCACTACTTAATATTTCTCTTTCTTTCGCATCTTCTACCTCCTGGGCTTCTGCGAGTGTAGCCTGCCCTGTGGTGTAATCTAAGTTAAGCGTGACGTCCTACGTCGTCTTCAGAGTTCAGGGGTCACGTGGCGGAGCTAGTCATGCTGTCGTGTGAAGTTGATGTTGAATAAAAGTCATAAACGTACTCACAGTAGTCGCAGAGTTTTTTAAAGCACCTAATGCGACAGCCTACATGATCTATTTATAAAATTAGCTGTGTTAATTTCATGCTTATCAATAACTTATCAATAATGCACATGTTATATCATAATACACATAAAATGAAGTGCACCATTTTAATCAAATCTGTGTATATGACATTATCAATACAGGTACATGTACAGTAACACAGCCCTGTCAAAATCTAGTTGAGTTGTCACCAAAATTGAATCCTTGCAAATATTCACCCCTATGAGGGACATCAAGTAAAATATGATCAGATGGGGACCATTTTCATGGCGTGGGTCAAGTCCACTCAACACCTTAGAGAGCTGGGTGAAGAGCAACACAATACAGAGGCATCCTGAGTGATCGCATTCATCCTACTGGACAATGAAGCGTTTCTATCTTGATGAAAGTTGAAGTGATCTATTCCAGGATGAAATGGTCCTGAGTGATCGCTAAACGGTGGAGCGAGCATGAAATTAACACTGAGTATAATAATGATGTGAACCCTGTGCTACGGCTGATTTAGTCACCAGATCTCAGACCAGTTGAACGGTTAGGTTGGGGACAGCTTTCTGAGATGGAGTTCCTCATAGAAACACATCAGTGAGTGATTTTTAATTTTGTAAATTAATGGGAAGCCTTAAGCCTTTTGGATTTCCGTCTTTGTTGGAAGGACGAAGACAAGGAGGAAATAATGTGAAAGAGACAGACAACAGACAAAGGGAGGAAACATAATTAACAAATGACAGCGAGAGAGCAAGCAAAGGAGAGATAGAGAGCCAGTAGGATAGAGATAGAAACAGAGAGAAATTATTTGTGTTATGTTGTATAATGTGAGCTGTTGTGCTGCGGTAGCAAGATGTCACATCTTAGTCATCCCCAGAAAGCCTTACAAAACACAGAAAGCCTGGTGAGAGAAAAATCTATTTGCCATTGCAGGATGAGGATTTTGCTCAGGATGCAATATTACATTTCATTCAGTGTAAGAAAATGGATGAAACATAACAAAAGCAAAATAAATAGGCTTTTGGACTGAGATTATTTTGCCTCTTATCAGTTGTTACATTTGAATGGTGCCTGTTTATGCCCCCTGAAGGCAAGAAAATGCCCTGTTGTTCTGCAGAGCGCAACCAAAACAACGCAGAATAATACACACAAAAAAGTCCATATCTGGGTGCTTGCATTTGTTAAATTCAAATGCATTCTCCCATTAATTCACATATTGATCGTGTGCAAAAAAAAAAAGGGGGAATACATTACTCTTTGAATTCGGAGGTTTGCTCATAATAGAAATCATTCATCAGCTGCTTCTCTCCCTCCGGGCCTGTGTTACACCAGACTAACAGCCCACACTGAGGAATTAAAAACTGATTCTCTCCACCCTCGCTCACAGCACTTATCAATTATCACCAGCCAATATTTTCTTCCACGATACCATTTGTTATGCCAATAAATTCACCGTGGGATGTTTCCGCTCGACATTAGAGAGGAAACAAAGGGAGGCTTGGGCAAATATACGCTCTGCTTCCGAAACAGGAGCATAACAAAGAGATTTAACTAGGAAAAAAAGTGTTGGTGGGGGAACTCGGGGGAAAGACGCAGCTGCCCTTTGGAAACTGAAATGAAAAACAGCAATTTGACTATCCGGACTACTATCTATCAGATTGGGAATTTAAAGCTCAGAATCATACACTGGTCAATCTTGTCAGCTAGGGACAGTTCTAGCCGTTCTGTTTGCCGCTCTCGCTTTTTTCGCCGAGCCGGTGTTTTGCAAACAGCTCCGCTAAACTTCACTCCATCTAAAACTTAAGATCACCGAATCCCACCAGACAACTACAGATTCGGTTTATTTTTTTATTTTTTCTTCTTATTTTTCAACCGACTGTGTCAATTTTCCACCAGCGTACTTTTTGGACTCAGCCACCGGCTTCCCCGTACAACCCAACCTAGTCTCCCAACTATACCGGCAAGGGTAAGCATGGCTTCTTGTTCTCCGTGCTCCGGCCAGTCACATTAGACCAGGGGTTTTCTATCCAGCTGTCGGGGATACCCACCAGATACCCAAGATATGGACACCTGGTTCACTTAGTCAAGGCCTTGCTGGGTTTTAAAGCCCCAGGAAACTTGGCTTGAAATAGTAAAAATGAATATATGATATCAAAGTTTAGTGTCTAATTAAGCATCCACAAAAATCTGAGTGAAAATAAACGTTCAGAAATATTAGAAAACCTCGTTCAAATGAGTGGGGGGTTCAGAACAGTGGGGTTGAATTGGGCGTGGTATTTTCTGAGGTTTATGACGCAGAGAATTCATTCATTAAAAAATGCACGTCAGTTGTCCCTCCCCCAACAGGTGCAACAGCTTGACAGTTTGACATGGGCGGAGCTATCCATCGTGTCAGGATGTCAATCAAATCCTGATCTGACACGCCCACACAGTCCTGAGGAATGGTCTAAACAGCTAAATGAGCTGTTTTTGAATGAGGTTTTCTAATATTTCTGACGTTTATTTTCACTCAGATTTCTGTGGATGCTTAATTAGACACTAAACTTTGATATCATATATTCATTTTTTACTATTTCAAGCCAAGTTTCCTGGGGCTTTAAGCCATTTCCCAACTGCATAGTGGGTATCAAGAGACCAAAGACTACATAAGCTGTTGCTTTTCTTGATGGGCCAAAGGGGAGGGTGGAGATGCAGAAGGGGGGAGACAACATCAGAAAGCTATGAGCTATGGAGGACATGGACAGAGAGATGAACAATAGATTATTTTTCATTTTTCCCCCTCCCACTTTGTTCCTCCCTCCTCATCCTTCTTCTGATGACATGAGCCCCGAGGAGTTTGAGGAGTTTCCGCAGTTTAATTGATAGTGAAATAATGAGAGCATTTAACCACCATGCCCCGCTAGAGGACCTCTTCCTCTCTCTCATACGCTTCTATTAGCTTTCATAAGATGGCCTCCTCTCTTCCCCGGCTCCTTCCCCAGTCTTTTTTTTGTCCCTTGCTCATCTCTTTTCATGCTCTCTCTACCACTTGCCTAATTAATGAGCTTCACGATTCTGTGTGTGTGTGTGTGTGTGTGTGTGTGTGTGTGTGCTCTGCAGTTAACAGTGGAGAAGCTCTACTGTTAAGAGAGACTTTTAAGCGTCCTGTACACATGAAGGCATCTCACAAAGGGAATTCAAGAAAAGCTAAAAAAAAGTCCCCATACGACTTTCCTTCTTCTCTATGCCCCTTTACTAATGTATTTTAAAACTACAGGAGCGACACCGCCTGTTTCAAATACCAAACTTTTTCCTTTGTTTTTTTGATGATAACCCTTCTAAATGGTTGATCGCTGAACCAAATATGTGTGACTCATGTTTAATTATACTGAATAATGCATTGAAGTGACAAAACACTAACGTAATAATGAATTAACAGGAAATACACTACAAAGTTAAATGTCTCATGGAAGTGAGACACACAAGAATGTCTCATGCACACACACACACACACGTTAGTCACAAGAAACTCCCCTTCCCATCCACATGACTTGCTTAGACTAATTCACTTATATCCTCCACAGCTTGCCAAGGTAACACCCATGGACTAGCTAACCAAATAAACGACTGCGAGAGGCATAAACAAACGAGAGCTGAATGACGGCGTGAAAGGGATGGAGACGTTCATTAGGCTCCGGGCTGGAGAAACGGCACCAGCAGGACACCGAGGGCTGCAGCCGGGAAGACAGATGATCTGCGAGCCGTGGGATGGGAACACCTTCTGTACCTGCAGTCCCTCTGCTCAATCAGGTTTGTTGTCTTGGAATGAAACCAAGGGGAAACTGAACTGGATGAGGTGAATGAGGGGCAAACACACAAACACTCACAAAACAACACACACCAAAAAAAAAAAAAGGCTCTACTCACCCCGAGCGCGTGCGGAGACGGGCCCGGCAGCCCGGCGACGTCCACCTGCGCCATGTCGTCCGCGTGCTCGCTGAGCCCGTGAATCAACATGATGGGCCCGCCGTACGGGACGTCCCGCCGAGGGACCAGGTTCAGATCCCCGTCCACCTGGAAGTCGGGGTCCGACACCTTGAACGTCACGCCGTCGTTGCCCGCGCAATCGTCAAACTCGACTGTAAGAAATGGACGGAAAGGGCAAGATGTTATCCCCCCTCGCCGCGCTCAAACTCTGAATAAAAGAAATGCCCAGAAAAATCAGTCATAAAAAGAAAAAGAAAAAAACACACAGATAAAGGAAGCGATGTTTCCCTGAGGCATACATACACTATGAGGGGAAAGAACTTCAAGAGAGCCGAGAGATCCACAAAATCAACCCACAGTAATTCTCAGAGATAAACTCAGACAGATGCCCCGAAGACAGAGCTGATGATCTCCAGGGCTCTGCGGCGTAGACTACAATAAAAGTTAGCGATCTCTATTCATACATCCCATCGGAAGATTTATGACTCGCTGCAGAACATGCTAAGCACCGTAGACTTCATCATTTGTCTAACTCGCTTTTATATATACGCCTGTTGCATTTACCGGAAGGAACGCGCCGACACCCGTTTCAGGGCTGGATGAGAGGAAAGTAGCGAGCTGTTGGAAAAGGGAGAAGTGTCACCTTTTTTGAGTTATGTGCGTGTGAGTTGAGGAGCGTGCGTGCATGCGCGTGCACGTGTGAGCCTGTCTCGTCTGACTGAGGGAGATACCGCCAAGGACTCTACCAAGGTTTATCCCTTCTGATCATGTTCATCCTCTCTTTATCTCTCTCGCACACTCCCCTCGGTGTTGCGACATGATCCCCCATATGCTCCCCCACCCCTCAGCCCCTGACAATCCCCCACCCCCACCCCCCCACCCCCGCTTCCCCTCATCCTTCACCTCTTCTTTACCTCCATCTCCCACGATGCTTCCTACTATGGCGGATCCTGGAGGGAGGTAGAGGGAAGTCTGTGCGCGTGTGCATGTTGCGTGTACATCTGTTTTTGGATCAGCAAAGCAGCAATAAATCACGAGGTGCATCTCTCACCCTCTGTCTGAAAGTGTGGACAAATTTCGCACCTTTCAGGTTTTCGCCCTCAGACATATGGTGGCTTATATAACTTCATTATTTAATTTCCAATTCCGTTTGAGGATTGCTTGGAAAGATGATGAACGGGACATCGCACGTCGCTATCAATATTAATGCAGCAGTATGTTCCTGGGCTGGGATGTCGTGCATGTTTGTTTCCTTGCAGGCAAGACACCAAGACACCAAATAGTGAGTTGGTTTATGATTAATACAGTTAAAAATCGGGATCAGGAAGATAGAACCTTCCATTCCTCGGGGACGATGCCTTTGCCTGGGCTGTCAAGACAATGCCGTACATGATTCCTCAATTATGGATGAGATTCTCTTGGCTTAACATACGCCAGAAAACCCCTGTGGTAGCTCATGACCAGCCAAAGGAATTCCTTCACAGAAGATCTGAAAGTCTCTCATCTCTACGCACTGTTCCTATTGGGCACTGAGAGGCCATCTTTCTGCGGAAGATATGGGTTCAGATCTGAGGCCTGTATTTATCTAGCTTCTTAGAGCAGCTGATCAGTAGTTCTGGATCAGTAGTTCCTCTCTGAAGGTAGCTGGATGAATTCAACTAGCTCTCGTCCTTAACGCGTGGACTGCGAGCCTCTGGACCCGGCTCATTAGAAAGTTGAAGCCGATATCGCTGCCTTGATGCTGAACTGTTAATTCAGCCACCGCCTTACAAATATAATGAATGTGAATGACGCTCATTCAAATGCAGTACGGTACAAGCACAAGCAGTAATAAGCACACAACCAGTTAGCATCCGATTCAGTAAGACAGTGCCCCCATGTAAAATGCAGGATCAAGTACCTTCTGCAAGAAACCTTTTGATGAGGATACTTTACAAAATTGTTGCATTTGTAAATCCGCTGGCCCACGATACGACTGCCCACGATACAACTACCGCTAAAACTACTGCTACTGCAGGAGTGGTAGGAGTGGTGGTTTATTAAAAAAATGAAAATAAATATAATAATAATTTCCTCTGAAGGTAGTTAAACAGACTACCATGTGTGCAACAGGCACACTTTCCATTCACTGCTAGCATTCATCGCCTCCTGTTGGGGATGCAGCGTGGACTTAGAATCACAACCCTCAGCGGATTTGGGCGTTAATGACTAATAGTCTTAATGAATACAGATTACTAAACAGTAGGGGTAAAGCTGTGGTTCTATTTAAGTACAATGGCCACCCACTGCTGTAATTAACGTCTTTTGTTCCACTGCTGAGAATGCTGTTATTCTTCATGTTTCTTATTAAAAAGGAAATGCTACGTAGCCAGACTCATCCCAATCTGTGAGACGTGTCTACCTGTTCTCTCTCTCTTCCATCTGCTTCCATCCATCCATCCATCCATCCCCATCAGTCTGTCCTTCTGTCAGCCCCCCCACCCCCCCCCACCCCTCTGCTGTGTAGAGACTAACTGACCTGAGCTCCACCTCCGTGTCCCATCACCCCAGGAGCAAGAGAAATTGGAAAAGTCCACGGATTCGCACTGCGTGACTATAAAAATCAACATGACTCAAATCTATCAAAGCGCTCACTCAACGCGCTTAACCTTTGTGGCTGTTTATTGTGGCTTGCTTTATCGCTTCCCTGGCTACAGACTTTTTTTAAATCTTCCCTCTGGACACAATCATCTTCTGCCAGTTGGAACAGGAGAAGAAGGGAGTAAAAGGAGAGAAGAGAGAGGAGAGGAGAGAGGTGAGGAGAGAAAAACAAGAAAAGGAAAATGGAAAAGGAGAGGCTACAATGGATGCGGAGGGAGAGACAGAAAGTCAACAAGGTACTCTCCAGGGAAACAAGGCTCCATCTCAATATCCAACACTCACTTCTAAGCCAAAAGCATGAAGGATGTGTTCATTTCCATTCCCATTATAAGCCTCAGATTTATTTCAATAACATGGGGGCGCTCTTTATAGCCTGCAAATTGCAGCGCCAAACAGTGTCAGTGGCATTTCAAAGAGTCAGGGAGTGTTTGATGGTATTCTAATGTTGTCAGGTTTTTTGGGGGGATTTCAGAAGAGAGCATGGTGAGCCGGCAGGCTTTGAAGTCAGGCGACAATGACAGAACGCAACCCATCCCGCTCTCCACCACCGCCGCCACCGCCACGCACCCACTTTCTTTCTCCCGAGCGCTGGCTCAGGGTTGAAATAGCTGTGCACAACATGGATTACAGTGGCCACAATCCCTCACTGATGGCTGGAGTGGAGTGGGGGTGGGTTCCTTCCACTTTCGCCTCAAGTCTGACATTCAAGTTCCTTTCAGATGAAAGACTCCCGCGGAGCCCGTGAATGGAGCATGTTCCAGCGACTTGGTCATTGAGGGACGGGGTTTGGGCTCTGATTGGCTATTCCATCAACTTTCTTGGCAGCGAAAATACCATTTCAAAGTTCGCTTTGAAGATTTTAGTGAATGGGAAATACATACACCATATAATGTGAGGATTGTGTCACAGAAAATGAATTGTGTAAAAAGACCTGGTCAGGGCAGCTAGTGGAACTGATTGATTTAACAATACCAACAAACGCAACAAAATTACAAGCAGCCAGCGATGCCTCAATTAGTATTTTCACACAAAACGCCTCCTTGCAACTGCATGTATCCTTTATCCTTCTACATCCTCAATGATGCTATGCTACGCTATATGTCAAATACCTTTGAAACAAAACACACATGACGTTAGAAAGCGCTTCTAACAAGACTATCAGGAGGATGAAACGAAACAATGAGGTGGCAAGCTTGACGGATGCCCAGCCTTTTCCGCCTCTCATTGATGAGGCAACATTTTGACATCTAACAACATCATCCGTGCATATACGCGTTTGGCTCCTTTCCCTTTTGTCAGCCACAGAAATTGGATTTGTGTTGTTTTTTTCTCTCTCTGTCAGGTACTAAAGTTTTCCTATTTCGAAGACAATTTTCTGCCTTGTAACTAAATGTCAAGTCTCCATGATGGGTGAGATGGGAATCGGAGGAGTAATCTCAAAGGTGACAGTGTGGGTGTGTTTGAGCTGATAGCTGCTGCATCTAACCAGAGAGAGTGTGCTCTGCCTCATAAAAAAGGCTCAAGAGAACATGCCTCTCAAATAATCACCCGGCATTAGAGAGATTGGGGGCGGGGGGGGCTGCTTTTTGAAAATGTATTTACACCCTGAATTCCATTTACCCTCAGAGTTTCCTCGTCGGGGAGGATTGTGCCGAACCCATTATTGAGATTCAGAGGGAACAAGGCTCTGGCTTTTTCACAGGAGGGAGATAACGGTTTGAGGGATTTTGCCAACCGGGGCGTCCTGTTGTCAGGGCGATGGGATCTTGCATCTGGGGTTTTAAAAGATGACGTGAAGAACACGCCGCCCCCTCTCCCCTCCCCTTCACCACCACTCCACCCCATCCTGTCACACACACACATATACAAGTTAGCGTTTCAGATTGCTAATCAACAGGGCAAGAAGTCAGAAAAGTCAGAAAACTGTTAGCGAACCAGATTGTGTTTCTCATGTCACTCACAGCAACCTAAGAGTGTACCTTGCAGAGGACCCAGGGGTGTGTGTGTGTGTGTGTGTGTGTGTGTGTGTATTCCAGGGCCTGTCATCGTGCTCTGATGTATTGCATTGTTCACCCCACTGGAAACTAAAGGCAATCTTTAAGTCCAGTTAGCGTTCCTAATCAGAGACAGGATCACAGAGCTCTCCGATGGACTGTTAAAGGTCAACCAGGGATGCTAACTACTTTATTAAATGTTTCTGTCCTCTCAGTGCAGACAACGCATGGGAACTACCTCTGCTCTTTCATCGCAATGTCGCCTCAGTAGCTCGCCAACTGACTCGCGTACACGTGTGGCGATTTTCTGTGACACATACACGGACATTCAATTTCCAGGACGAGATTTGATCCTTTAAAAGTTATTAGCCATATTAGTGCCGTCAGTGGGTAAGCCAAAGGTGCTATTCAAGCAATCTATCCGCTCATATCGAAACTGCATTCAATTCATTACTGGTTGACATCCACAGTTGCTTGTTTTCTCTTACCTCAAGGTGCATAATTCTCAATTAATATCAGGTGACAGGGAAAAATAACTAGGCAATTATAACAAACAATGCACCCTCCATGGGGTCTTACAGATAAAAGTGCTACAAAATATCATTGTCAACCTCGGTCTTCAGTGAAATTTTAGTACCTTTTTTTACTTGCCACAACAAAAAACCTGTCGAAACAGTAGTGCCGACACTGTGCAGCGCGGGCATTCTTAAAATTCTTTAGCTGAAGTTCAGATAAACTTCGGTGGTGAATCACCAGCTTAGAAATGTCTAAAAGCTGATTATGATAAGCTCGCACTTACAGAATGGAACAGTCACTAACAGTTTAATAGCTGACTTGCAGTCGTTCGACAAACGGCGATACGCTGTTTGGCAATGCAGCGATCTGGTTCACATCAACGTGTACATGAAGAGGTCTCGCTGGGGGTAGTCGGTGCTTTGATACACAGTTGTATGAATGTGACAGATAATCCAAATGAAAGTTGGTCAATATAGCTGGATTGGAAGTGGTTCGATGATTTGGTGGGCGTTACATTTATCTGTAAGGCTCCTTGCTGCCTTTGGGTACCCGGAGAGGCTGTCGGTTCTCTCTGAGGTGCTGCCTGTTTCCCTGTTGTTACCACCCAAGTCTGCACTGGAGGTTTGTATTTGTGTGTGCTCGCATGTTTGAAAGAGTGAAAAAAATACAAAGAAAAGAGAGAGAGAGAGAGGGAGAGAGGGAGAGAGAGAGCGATAATGATGGTGAAATAATGAGGGCCAGCTCTGTGCTCTCTCACTCGAGGTGATCCTCCCCTCATTATTGCCCTGAGTTACGGCCCGTCCACCTCACCAGGTCTGGAATGCCAAGGAACTGCCACCAGGCAAAACACACACACACACACACACACACACATGATAATGACCCTAACACTTGTCTCTACTATTCTATTGGAGTCCCATTTAAAGCTGACACCCAAGGGGCCAGGACATGACCGATGACTGACCAGCATGTGAACTGTCTAATGACCACCAGGTGGTTGACTGCTCTCGAGCACTTAGAGTTCACCGTGTGTTCAAATCCCACCTCAGGCAAGGCCGGCACACCTCTTAATCCTCTCATCACTATCTACCTTTTGGAAAATGTTAAAGAATACAATGAAGGAAGACAGACTGACTATTCTCTTAAAGGACATGTCTCTGGGTAGCAGCCACTTACGGCTTAAAAAGCATGCTTGTGCACTGCTGCTTACTTATGGCCAGATGTTAGCATCTGACCAGGTGGAGCTGCACCTGCAAGACAATAGCAGGGCTGCTCCAGATGTTGTGGCTTCAATGCCAGAGCCAGGCCATGCTAAAATGCTGTGGGTCATTTCTGAACAATGTACAATTGTCATCATGGCAGTTCCACTTTAAATTACAGTACATTACTGCAGTGCAATTCATCCACCATGAAAGGAATGGCTTGGAAAACCCAACAAACCAAACTCAACAAGGGAGGGACAATGAATTATCTGTCAATCAAGGGGTTTGGTTAACAATATGCCTCTTCACTTTTACTTGCTTATAAACAAGGTTTCTGATTGGAGAAAAAAAGATGTCTCAGGATATACAACATCAGAGAATGCTGGCTCATCTCCTTCTAATATCAGTTTGGAGGCCATCATCTAATAACAGACACTGTGGTGTCACTATAGCAACAGCACCAGAGACACTGACAAAGAGGGTTTGTATCCAGGTTGTGCTGTGGGTGACATGTCGTTGCCCCTCCTGTGGCAATAAGTAAACACAAACATGCTCGCTGCAGATATGCCGTCTATAATATCGTCATGGTGATCAGGCCGGCCTTCTAATAGCCACTTAACACACTACTGTACTAGGCAATACCCGGGAGACCACTGCCTAGTTCAGTAGTATGCTTGACCAACATCTTCATAGTGAGCTAGAGGTAAAACTGATCCTGGGTCTCCATTCTCTCTCCACTCTTCTGTTAGACATTACTACTAGCATCGCTCATACCATACAGTACAGTGTCTAGTGGGTGCATACATGGCACAGGGTCCAGTTCATTCTCTAACCCTTTCTATCTATCTATCTATCTATCTATCTATCTATCTATCTATCTATCTATCTATCTATCTATCTATCTATCTATCTATCTATCTATCTATCCCTTATTAATTAATTTGGATGTTTAGGAACATAATGCTCAACCTTGGCAGAGCAGGACAAACAAGAAAGCTCCTTGGGCTTACTAGATTCGCATCTTTCCTCTGCCATAATTGCGGTGTGTATTTCCCCCGACGGGCCGCAGCACTCTTGTTTATTACCGCCCACGTTCATCAAGACGCAAAGAAAGTCACAGACACACTCTCCTTCTCGCGGTTGCTTGCTAGCAGTCACAAATTGGAACTGTCGATTGACCTCATTATTACCGGCAGCACTTCAGATAATGATGGGAAATTATACTTTTATGTTGCGGACAGGAAATGAGCAGGTGTTGCTTCGACTTGAGTCTCGTATCACTACTGATGTGTAATTTTGAGCTTTGAAGTGAAGTCAACACCGTTGTGAAACTCATTGGCATTTGGTTACTCATTGGATTTACTCATTAAAAATTACCTCCTAGGGTTGAGCACCCACGGGGAAGGCCGATGAAAAAATGAATAAATAAATAAATGTATTAAAAAATTGCATCTTTAAAAAAACAACAACAAAAAAACATCAATCGGCGCCTATGGTAGGAAGGGAAATGTGAAAGGCGTGCAGACATTTTATGAATTCAGTTTCATTCATTCATTCATTCATTCATTCATTCAGTGAAAAGGTGTTTGTGTTCTTCAGACCGAATAACATGCTGCACACACCTTCCACTACCACACAGCTAACAAATAAACAGACAAACACACTCCGACAGCATCAGTAAACATTCTGCTTCTGTCTCCACAAGAGTTTGGAACTGTTTGGGCCTAAAGCCTTTGAAGTCGCCCCGTTTCAAGGTTAGACCTGCTTAAATACGAATTCATTTAAATTCCCATTTCAAAAACCCCGTCATTGCGCTCCTCACCTTGTTTTTATGGGGGGAAAAAAAGAAAAAAGAAATGAAAATGTATCAGCATATATCTACGTGATTCAGGTCCCCTGAAGCCTAGCTTGACAAGGTTAACCACCGCGATGGATCTGAAGGGAGCGGCTGACTGTTTTTCTAGCACCATAACAAACTTCAATCCCTCTGTGTTTGTTTGTCAGTCGCAGGGCAAGGCTTTTCATCAAAGAGGGCCAGGGCAGTGTTGGTCTGCCGGCAGCTGATGATAAGACAGCATACCAGGACTAAGAGACAGAGGAACATCGCTCCAGTCAAGACAGTCAGACAGATAGACAGATCAAATAGTCAATCAGCCGTGGGGATATGCCAACAAATCAATCAGACCACCAGAAAAAAACAGATATAAGGGGAGATAATTAGTGAGTAAAACGGGCACCCAGTCGCTCTGTCACCGAGCCAGCAAACCGGACAAATTGTAGACAGACAGTTAGTCATCTACATCACCAGCTAGACAGACAGGTGGGCCGGTGCAATGGACACACTGGCCCAAATCGGCAATCACTCCTCAATCTACTACTGCCAGACAGCTGGAGAGACTGTCAGGCCAAAACTGACAACCAGTCAGTTAATGAACCAGCAAACCAGCCAGACAACCAGTCAGCGAGGCATATGACATCAAACAGCAGTTGAGCTCTGAACAGGTGATCCAGCCAATAAACCACCCATAAGCTACCATCAGTGCTTTTGGCTGGGCAGAGAGGAGTGATGTCCCGAGGAGTCATGATAATGTGATCATGAGGCCTACAATGGTTTGGAGGATCAGTGATCTCACTACACTTCTACATGTACCTCTAAATACTAGGTTTTGTTGCTGCTTCTTTTCCATGATGCCCTCTGAGAGACCCTCTTATCCAGTGTGTGTGTGTGTGTGTGTGTGTGTGTGTGTGTGTGCGGGTACATTCTTATGGTATCAGCGCATAGGTGTTTCTCAAAGTCTATTATCGGCAATGCAGAGGAGGTGAGATTTGCCGACCCATTTAACAGCCAAGCAGAAAGAGGAAAACTTCCTGCCAACAGCAGTAACACCCAGACCTGTCAATCAAGCAACTCTGCTCAACGGACACACACACACACACACACACACACACACACACACAGGCATGAACACACACGAACGCGAACGCACATACATGCACACACAGGCCGGCACAAGCACCCAGAAAGGCATTCAGGCATTAAGGCAGATCGATAGGCTTTCAGGAAGCCAGTAACACCCAGGTTGAGCCCCTGAGGCTCTGGCCAAGTTACTCAGCACTTTCCCTGGCCACTCAAGGGGAGCCATGCTGGGCCCTGGGCCTGGGAGCCAAGACCAGGCAAGAACCGTAAGAGTAAGGGAGAAAACTTTCGACAAAAAAAAAAGTAATTCTGCTACTTCTACATCACCCATCATTATCTCCTTAGTGAGTGCACAGTTAACTTGAATGTCTGGTTGAAGGTCTTGTGGAGGTATAGCCTTTGTTGATGCGCTAACAGTGCACTGTCAAGGCTTTTTTTTTTCTTGCTGAAAAAGCACCAGCTCAGTGCTGGAAATGCAGGGATTCTGTTTCGAAGCCTAGCGAGAGGCACCGCTACATCCCCTGGAAGCGCAACGTACAGAAGTCTTCCATCAGACGAGTAGATGTCACCTTACCTGTAGCAAGACATTTTAATGAACCGAATCATTGCATCACAGCTTTACCGTGCATGGGGATAGAAAAACCTACCAGCTATGAGGGGTAGTGGGTAGTGATGAATTACGACAATGAATTACTGCAAAGAGAGGCCTTCTGGATATATGAAATTACTTCTGTATCACCAGAAGGGCTAAATGAACTGGATTTCACATCATTTCTATAACCTAGCCTTGAGTAAAACTATCCCCTAAATGATTGGGACTATGTCATGGTCTCACAATTGCAGGAACGGGACTTTTTTTGTGTCGACAAGCCTGTTTGTTTGGTTGTGATGGACGCTTATGTTTGTAAAATGGTCCCATAGATTAATGGATGACCTGGTCTGACAGTTTCTGTGAGGACCGCTTGCAGATATAGCCGTCCAAATGATATTGCCATGCCACACTGTGTGACAACCTGCTCTACATCTCTATTGTGCTGTGCAGATAATTGCTGAATAGTGGCTGATTGGCAACAGCTGGGCCGTGCCCCAGCTCAATAAGAGGAAGGCCTGAGGGCTGAAATGTCTCAGGCATCGAAAATGAGAAATGAAAAATGAAAAGTATATTGAAATGAAAGTAAGACCGAATGTTGTTGTTGTTGAGCGCGGACCATTTTTTTTATTGTGAGAATAAGTGTTTCACCGGTTTCACGCGCCAAAGTTGTTTTCCTACTATAACAATTGAGAGAGAGCTCACTCGTTTTTTTCAAAGCTCATGAAATAATACAGAACTAGCTGCCTCTTTCTTGTCACTCAAACAGAAAATGTGCTCCATAACTATAAGGAATACCTGTTGTTATGAGAGGAAGACACAAAAAGAGATGCACGCAGAAGGCGGTATAAAATAATGAGGTGCAGATTCTCATGTGGATGGTGTGTTTGTGGCAATGAAAGAGAGATGTGCAGCGGATTTGATGGCTGTCCTGTTCTGCCGCTGCTGAAAAAAATCCCCAGCTTCTAGACAATACACAAATTTGCCCGACATCGCGCCGTGCATCGCCGCACCCTCAAATGCACACCCTCCACACGGCCATGCACGCAAACACGCACTGCATACAGCTGAGTATGTCATTGTAATCCACAACAAAAGCTGGAAAATCACTGCAGGTAGTTGGAGTCCTTTTCCCCAGAGTGTGTGTGTGTGTGTGTGTGTGCCTTTGTGTTTCTCTGTGTGTGAATGGCTGCCAATTTAAAGCATGTACTGGAAAAACAAAAGCGATACATGTGATGTTTGTCTCTTAGAACACATATTTGTTCAGACAATGTGAGTACAAATACAAAAAAACAACAACTAAAAACTGACTTAAACTTCAAAACCCTTTCATTTCTGCAAACTCGTCACTATGGTGCTGATGTTCATAGGCAGTTTCCTCACCGGTGCAAACTGCACTGATTGACCGTGGCCTCTGATCATTTCAGGGCATCGACAACTTTCAGAATGAAGATAAGCCGAGGCCTGGGTAGGAGAATGTAATATTAATCCTGACAGTTCATTTCTGCTCGCAAAAAAAAAAAAAAATCTGCTCTCTAAATTCCTTCAAAGCTGCAATTAAAAACATCATGTTACTAATTGATGAACACCCTCTTAGTGAACAGCCTGCATTGAATTAAACATGTGGAGTTTATTTTTCATTCGGGGAGTGCCGTGAATGATGTTTGTTAGACCTCCTAGCAGATGTACTGCGATTTGCATCAGAAATGTAAATTTCTTCTCTGGTAAGTAGGTTAGCCAAAGCCAAGCCGTGAACACCGGGAAGGCAGTGAGCGTGGTCTTCTCGCAGGGTTGAAGAAAGACAGAGAGAGAGCGAGAGAGAGAGCCAGAGTATAGGAGATCATACCAGCCATTTGCACCATGATTGCAGATGGGGTCTTGGCAGCGACTGTCCCTGTGCCCCCGGATGCCCTGTGATTGCAGTCTCTGCAGGCGGCCTCTCAGGACCACCGATGCCAGCTTGAGCGCCAGTGGGCTACGATGCCAGCTCACAGCTAGCCACAGATGTGCAGACAGGAAGGTGTGATATCCCTCCCGACCGAATGGCATACAAGGTGAAATTTCATACATGCACACAGTAATTTAGGTTTTTGATTAATTTGGCTATTGACTTGATGTACTAATGGACTGATCAGTACAATACAAAATACAATTGAAAGTACAATTGAAAATATTTCTAAAAGGCTAAGAATAAGATGCCTCACTCTAATGCAATAAAGACATTGTCATATTTGCTACAGTCCTCATGCGGCCTGTTGTAAGTACACCGATTACTTATCATTACTCTATTTTAGTTAAACAAACATTTCCGCCAGTAAAGTTCATTTACATGTTTTGGCTGAGACCTTTATGGGATGAGGCTTATACATACAGCGACGACTGACCTGATATTCACAAAGGACTCATAAATTGGGCAAACACTTTTCATGTGATTCCTGTAAATGTCATTCAATGTAAATTTTGCTTTGCGAAGGATCCATAGCCTACATACAAAACAACAGTATGATCATTATTCCGGTCAGAAATTCTCATGGCATTTCCTTTTTGTCACTGATGATTTGCGATCCGCCATAAAACGATTTGCTGTCACTTCAGATTTACCTTCAAGTGTCTCTCCTCTATCTCTCTTTATCTCGCCTATCGCTCTCCTCTCCATTTCGCCCACCATTCATTCCCTCCCCTCCTCCCAACCTTCCTAACTAACTACCTATCTACCAGCAGCCTCCAGTCACAAGTTGACCCATATAAGGGTATGTAGCTGTGGGCCAGATAAGTCCACTAAGGACCGGCCTGGATTTACTCCTCACTCGCACAATCGCCTGCCCCAAGCAAATACCATTCCCATTGAACACATACAAACAAGCCCACATGTACATACTGTACATATGTAGACACACGTGCACAAATACCCAAAAACCCACACAAAAATACACACACACACACACACACACACACTTACCCATACCAGTAATGGCCTTCCCTGTAATTACAGTCATTTGTCAAAAAGCACACCTTGATTTATAGTCAAATTAAAAATACACCGGAAAAGAAGCTGCAGGTCCCGGTAGCTCTGGCTAGAGGAGGTGATTAATGCTGCGCCATTACAGGCACGGGACTGGCATGATCCGGGTCTGCACCCTGCCACCCTGCCGAGAGAACAGAGTGAGATCTACAGACTCCTGGATGACAGAGAGAGGGGGGGGGGGGGTGGTGTGGCGTAGGGGGAGGGTGAGATCACCAAAATTAGTAAGTAGAGCAAAAGTGTATGAGGTACAGCTGTTGTAAAGTCAGAGTAAAACTGGGCTGTGCATAGCTCTCCATGCAGGGGTTCACATTGTGTTTGTCTTAGTGCTTTTATTTATTTGTTTGTTTCTGCAAAGGACCCCGAGATAGAGAGACATTAATTGAGGGCTGTAACACAACAGTGGATGAGGGTGGTGAAGAGAGTGGATGGATGTGGATGTCACCATAATGCAGTGGGTGCACTGAGTAAGCTAAAAAACTAAAAGCGCCAAATGTTACACCGCAAATTTTGTCCACGAAATGCGTTTTTGTCGCACGAAATCCAAAAACGCCTCGCTTGATTTCATCCACAGAATGCAGGAGGAACACTTTATTTTGTGCACAAAATTGAGTGTGTGACTTTACTAATTTCATTGGCATTGTAATTCTATTTACATTTATTTCATCCACTACATGAAAATAGCATTTTCAATTTTGTCTACGAAATTAAAAGTCACAAGTGTTGTTTCCCGCATTCTGTGGACGAAAACCAAAAAATGTTTTATGATTTTGTTTCACCAAAATAGGTTTTGTGGATGAAATTCACAGGGTAACATTTGGCGCCCCTATAAAAACAGCAATCTCTGACATGAACAAAGGATATATGTTTTTGAATGAAATGTAGCTGAGAAGGCAAGCATCCTCTGTATCAAGATCAAGACTGCTCTTTATGGTGCATGGTGGAGTATTTGATTAGAGGTGAATAGGTCTAAAGGTTCGGTGCTCTTATCGAATCAACCAAAACAGTGTCTGTGTATGTGTGTGCGATTTTATGCGGATATGTGTGTATGTGGCATGCCTGCGCGGCACCCTTCATGTGCCTGCACAACACAATTGTGAGATCTGAACAGGAAGGACAGCACAATTTATCACATACACTTGGAAATCCTGAAGTGGAACCCAGCAAGAGAGAGAAGCAAAAATAAAACAGATGAGAGTGCTGGTCCATTTGTCCAATTTATCTAAAACCGCTAGGCTATATCAGAATTCAAGTACTTTTAAATTGGCTCAATGATAAAGTCGGAGGGAACACAGGCGAGAGACAAGGATCGTGCCAGGGAAGAGGTCTTTGGAGCTCAATACAGTTAATATGCCTCGGGCCCACTGCCAACGACAAGAGCTCCATATCCACAGTCCACTGCCCACCCTAGAGTGGACGCCTTAATGGTAGCAATGCCAAGCCCTCCCTGCAGGGACCATCACCTTCACCTCCATTATTATTAAAGTCAAGTCTTTCAATTAAGGGATATGAGAGATAAAGTATAGGAATGCTAAAGGCTGCCACATTTGTAGGGAGACAGACTAATCATGTTTGGTGGTGTGATTGCAGAAAGAGCCATGTTCTTGCTCTGCAGGATGAAGATAACATGGGGGCGGTTCTCCTCTGGCGTTTAATCTACTGTCAGCGTAGGATGCCCTATAGCTTCCCAATATACTGTCAAACCATAACTAGTTTTATCCCTGAGGTTTGCATGAATTAGCAATGCCTTTTTTATTAAGGTCTTTGCGACAAGTACGCACTCACAACTGTTCATAAAAGCAAAGTCCAATTGTTGCACAGTAACAGCATTACCAGTATTATGAACTACAGTTATTTCTGACAACCTGCCAGGTTACAGTGACAGCAAACTGCATCAACTTTACTGCCACCTCTGAGAGGTTAGCGCTGGAGCAAGAAACAAAAAGGCTTGCAAAATTCAGGTGAGCTATAACTCAAAACTCAAAATCAATACATCTCACTGTTGTATTTCTCTGCGTCATGGCAAAACCCACAGAGGAAAAAGAAAAGTTTAACTATTAAAGCAACTTCTCAACTCCTTTACTACAGTGAGTGTGATTTGATTGTTGTTTGGAAAACTGTGAACATTTCTATTTTAAAATATTCTTATTCCCTCTTCAATCTGGAGTCTTGGCTCTGTCGGAAAACAGTTTGTTTTCTGTGCATCTACATTTTCTCATGGCAAGGGTTATTGCCATAGTGATACAGAGACAGATTGGCTCATATTGAATTGGCAGCACAGCAGTTGGAGAGATTAAAGGATCAATTCCAGTATTTCATAAATTGGACTCCATTTTTCATTGTATTCATTATACAGCAGAAACAATATTCCACATCTTAGAGTCAAACATCTGCTAAACCTGAATAAACTCAACTCCTTGGTAAAAAAAAAAAAAATCATTTAATTTAATCATTCTATTAAGTCTATTTCTACCTATTAAGTCCTATTACTTTTTTAAATTGTGAAATGAATCTTTAACTCTTTAGCGTATGCATGTTTGAGCTCTGGGAAATGTGAGGTTAATTGTGCTACAGTGGTACAAATCTTCTCCAGTATAACATTTCAATCTATCCATACGGATGTTCATATAAGAAAGCTGTTGTTGTTGGGTTTTTTTGCCTTTATTGGACAGTAGTAGTAGATAGAGTCAGGTCCTGGGTCAGATTTGAACCCAGGATGTCTGAAGTTGAAGTTTAATCCTCCAAAAATCATCAATCTGAACGCATGAAGACATTTGGTTGAAATGATTCAAGTGAGTAATGATGACAGTCTCGGGAGCAAAAGTGATGGTGGGTGAATTGTTATTTTAAAGCATGCATAAGGTCCAATTTTACTAATCAAAAGAATGATGCCCCTCCATGGAGGGTTAAATGGTAAGATTGGCCACACTATTTTCGCCGGAGGACCAATTACCTTATATGACCGACTGCTGTCTGGTAATACAGACAGTTGTTCTGTATTCATATCCATACTAGTCACTATTCTGAGTCTACAGGGGGCATGAGGTGGAAAAGAGGCAGAGGCAGACAGGGGTCTACAGGGGGCATGAGGTGGAAAAGAGGCAGAAGTGTTATCATCTGCATTCACCGTCACTCCTTTTCTGTTTGCCTTTTTTTATTTTCATTTTCATCAATTATTCATGTCATTGCTCATCGTCCATCTGTAAGTAATGACCGCTTGAGTGTGAGGTAGCAGAGTGACACAGAGCAAAACTGAGAGACGGAGAGTGAAACGGAAAAAAAGGAGCAGCAAGAATGACGAGAGCGTGAGAGAGAGCGACAGACGGAGACGGCGACTGAGCGAACGCGTGCACGTTGTACGCGTTTGTTTCTCAGAGATGGACATTAGCCGCGACGGATGTCCTTGAACCCGGGTCCTCGCTGACAGGTATCTCTCGCTGACAGACCAGCCCCTCCACTGGTAATTACACAGGGAGGTCTGCAGCATTTACATACATCTGCATGTGTCACTATAGGCCTGGCTGCAGCTTCTGGCACGCCGCGTGAAGCATGCTCACACCTAGCGCACAATTTGTTCAGATTTAACCAAAAAAAAAAAGAAAGGATGGCTGGAAGGTAATTTGGTGCTTTTCTAGAATCTATACTTGAATTATTTGTGTTAAAAAAAATAAGCTCTGCCTCTCCCATTGGGCCCCTTTAAATCCCCCCCCCCTGTCCAAACACACACAGAATGCGCACAATGCAAACGATACACACAAAAAACACACATACCTGTGCAGAAACAGTAACTTGGTTATGTAAAAGGCATATGGACTCTTTCTGTGTTTGCTGTCACAGCCTGTATTTAATGTACTACAATAATATGTAATACATAATAATAATATGTTATAATATGTATTTGTGCTAAAAAAAAAAAAAAAAGCCCTGCCTCTCCCATTGGGCTCCTTTAAATCCACCCCCCGTCCTAACACACACAGCATGCACACAATGCAAACGATACACACACAAAACACACATATCTGTGCAGAAACAGTAACTTGGTTATGAATAAGGCATATAGACTCTTTCTGTGTTTGCTGTCACAGCCTGTATTTCATGTACTAAAATAATATGTACTAAAACTGCATCAATTGCCTGCATTATTTTCATTTTGCACTTTCCCTTTAGATGTTGTTTTTCATTGTGCCTCTGCGGTTTTCCAGCATGCTGCACAGCTTCACTGAGGCTTTAAGAAGCACACTCAATAATCAAAAGCCATACAATACATTTGTGTTGTGTAGTTACGTATATATATCAACAACATCAGCAACATATGCACGTGTGCTTTCATCTGTGTGCCTCTGTTGTTTTTTCCCCTGTTTCTGTAAAATACAGTACATGCATGCACATGATATTTATGGTTGTGTGTGTGTGTGTGTGTCCTGTCCATGATATGTGATGCAATGAGACCCCCCATGGTGAGAGGTGTTTCTGCTGACAGGAGCATATTCAAGGTAATGGAACCACTCTGTTGTCCCAGAGCAGTGCACTAAAGCAGAACTGAGCTCTGTCTCCTACTACACGCACCACTGAACCTCCAGATGACAAAATGCCTCAGTGCCTGACTGAATCAAACACAATAAAGGCAGAAAAAAAAGATTGAAGGAGAAAATGCTCAGATTTGTCATATTTTGCTGCCTAGGTAGTAAAGTATGTATTTGCAATTGGAAAAGCTGTCTGTCCGTGGAGTGCCACTTTAAAAAAAAAAAAGTTTGTCCTGTATTGGAACGCTCCCATAAGCCATGTGTGACACTTCAGCTAAGACGGAAATAAACTTGTAGTCCTCGCCTATGTAGATACACTAAGTGCTTGCCACTGGAGCAGGTAATGAAATGGTAACGTCTGCAGGCTCGCCGATGTAGCCTCGTCATGTGGAGAAAAACACAGTTGTGAGTGAGTGGCTGAAGAATGAGTAAATCAATCAATAAATAAATGGGGGGGGGGTGATAAACTCCACATTAAATGGCTGACTCAATTAATGAACTATTTACTAATTACTCCCATATGAATTAACACTTTTTAAGGTGATCACATTATGAAGCGAGGGCGAATGAGTTATTGAATGAACACTTTCCCTGCTCTGTAGTGCAACTAGTTGACTGCACCTTGTCAGTCTCTACGGGGGAGACATGCCTGCAGCCATAATTGACATCCCCGGAGGATCAGGCTGTTAGCTAGCTAGACATTATTGCTGATCTTTGTGGAGAAGGGAGCGGAGAGCTGTGCAGACAGCCATTACCGAGGCCCCCGGGAGGAGGGGGACCGGACCAATAAGTTGTGGCGGCGGTGGTATGAAGTTCAGATTGGACTTCTGTGGCCTGAATCTGAGTCCATGGGGAATGTCACTGGACACTGCAGTGAAAAAAACAAACAAACAAAAAAAAGAAACGGTGACATGGTTGCCTCCCTATTGGCTCAGCGATTGGAACTGAGTTTCTATGGCAACGACCCCTTGGCGGTGAACTCGGCGACCTTCCTCTCGACTAGAATCAAAACTTTAAGGTTTTGATTCTAAACCCGCTCGGGTCAAACAGTGGTTTGTTGAGGACCGCTGCACTGTTCTAACGAAGGCTGAGTCAACTCTCGCATGGCAGCGTCTGTATACTGGAACTGAGCAAACTTGAACAAAATAATCACAGGTCACACACGCGCACACACACACACACACACACACACACACACAGAGCTGCCTTCAGGGGAGCAACGAAAGAAGAAAAAAAAGAAATACTTTTTGTAAATATTACCCAATCAAGGAGAATAATTCATTCGCAGACAGAAATTTTGTGGTTGTTGTTATTGTTATTGTCACTGTGGCGAAGCGAAGCCACCGCGTCTATCTCCTGTTTATAACAAGTAGTTTCATGAATTGTAATGACTGCTGGGAACAAAACAGCCCACACACCCTGTCACCTCTCCCACTGACCTAGAAGGAGCCTGGCTTTTGCTCTGCTCAGCTCCCCTGCTAATGCTGCTCTTCAAATCCTCAGCAGACAGACAGCTAGGCTCAATTTGAATGTTTATATATGTATGTATGTATGTGTGTGCGTGTGTGTGGGTGTGGGTGTGGGTGTGCGTGTGGTGTAGAATGAAAAAGAGTGAAAGAGCGAGAGCAATTAGAGTAAACTTCCAGAGCAAGCAAGACAACGATATTGGGACTCAAAGCAGCCGCTGTCAGTTCTGTCCATCTTTCCACTGTGTAATCCTGACTGTCTCCGGTCAGGGTGCCCCATCCTCACCTTGTGTGAGCGGCTGGCCTTCCTGGAAAGGTCCGCTGTACTCCACCTGGTAGTGTTTGACCTGGAAGCCAGGCACACAGCCACCCTGGCCTCCATCCTCCTGGCCACCCACATGGACAACCTGTAACAGACAAAAGTAAAAGTAAAGGTCAGATACACATTCACGTTCACGTGCACAAACGCAAGCACACATGCATAAGGCTCCTGTATGGATAACCTGGACAGAGAGGTTGCAGCAGGGGACAGAACAACACAACATGTACTATTCCTTTTCAAATCCAGATTAAGCGCTTCCTCGTTAATTCTAGATAAACTGTGTAAGATCGAGAGCATTTGACGTAGTTGAAGCTCGTCTCTGGGGGTCTTGTATGTCAGATAAACCTCTGGACTGGATGCAGCTGTGTTTTCTGGGTTTGTTTACAGAAAAAAAAATCACAAGCTGAGATGATTGACATTTAAAAGAAGAAAATAATTGACACCACTAGTAGTCTTGATATCTCTCATACTGTACAGTATGTAGGGGTAAAACATCAATGCTTCTACTAAAACAATGTTGGGCCATGGCACTGGTCTGATGAGTAATGGTGTTTACTCTGTTTTCTCTAAGTATTAACTGTGGGATACTTCTACAACCAAACCATTCACCTTAGGTACATTGTAAAAAGACCATTTTACATTTTGTACCAATGTACCAATAAGTAAATAATAAGTTATGCAGTGAGTTCCAAAGGTGGGCAGCGATATGCTTTGCTTTTTCTCTCTATTATTTATTTCATTAAAAACAAATGTTTTTCACATTTTGTGTAATAATTAACACATGAAGGTGAAACATTTTTTAGTCACAATGCATAACCATTGTGCTTACATTAGACTAAAATGCCATGATATGCATTTCGTCCCACTCCCCCTGAAAAATGTGTAGCTGCATCTTCCTTTTCCTTGGAGTTCATTTATCTATTGTTTTAATGAAGTAAATAAAGGAAAGGAAAGTAAATACACTAAACAAAAAACAACCTCAAAGCCAGATTGCGATCTTTGATAATACCACCATAATGTTGGGATGTGGCAGGCTTTCAATGCTGGAAAAGGAGACAAAACGGATTTAATTTAATGTTTGATTGAATAAAAATGTGTTCAAAGGCGTGTTTTTGTCTCTAAATAGCCAAGTGACATCTTGGCCTTCACGGTGTTATTTTAGATTTTACAATTCAAATTAAAACAGCTTCAAAACTCTGCAGCACTGTACCTCCTTGACTTTTCCTTGACCCATTTTCACCACTTATCAGTATTACTCAATTTGTTTTAAATTATGCAGGAAAAAAAAGCACTTTAACCCCTCTTCTACCAAGCAACCAGGCTGGGCGTTCCCATGGAAACGTATGGGGAAGTGCTGTGGATCAGCTGATCCTCTGTAGGGTCTCGGCCATATGTAGGTAGAAACAGAGAAAAATATAACAATCCAGGTTGTATGTAGGTTATGGTATTTGATATGGTAATGTCTTTTCTTTCAGACTGTACAAAACGTGTCTTTATTTTTCATTTCACTTTGTGTTATTTATAATACTGACCTATTTTCCAATCCTGCTGAATTCATGTTTAACAAAAACATATTTCACTTCAGTCTCTTAAGGGAAGTAAAATGTAAATAATAGTTTTGATCAACTATTTTCTTTAACAATAGTCACATCAGTGTACAGGACCTTCAGCGTTAAAGAAGCATAAAACTTATCTGAAAATTCATCTTTCATCTCCCAAAACCAAAATTATTTTCTCAGGATAGTAGCACATTTTCTGGTTCAGAAGTGAAAATACTATTATCGCGTAAAGCTCACCATTTGCGGGTCCTCTAAATCAGGTTACCTTGACGATATCCTGGGTTTAGCGTTAGTCCATTCCCACAAAATGGAGTAAAATGTCTGATGCAATATGAGTAAATCTATGATCTTAACTCTTCTATCAACAAGCCTTGATAGAAGTGGTCCTCCTACACAAGTCTCTATCAGACACCCCCACCCCTCCCATCCCCTTTAATGATGGTGGCCTGTAACTGACACTAAGAGTAGTCACATTATCACAATAGCATCCCTGTTGGCAGAGATCCAACACAAATGTTGTGAAGAGGTAACATATCACAGAATGCTGGAATAAATGAATGAGGTGGGGTGGGGGAGTTGGGAGAGTCTTGAAATGCCAGTGGGTGGGGAGTTTTTGTTCCAAAACAGAGTACAGGCTGGAAATATCTCAGCATCTGGTATTAATCAACAACACTACCAAACCCCTGAAGATAATTTGAAGGTTATTTTATGCTATATGGGGCAGTAACAAATTTATTTATTGTCCTGTTGAATTGAGTGGTATTTTCCTTTAAGTGTATCTGTATACTGTACACTATATGTGGGCATGGACAAAACCAAACTTTGTGAAATTGTGACCTTTCTGACTTAGAGTTTGAAAAAGAAATGAATCAAACTTCATCATCAAAAGTTTTCTGGAAGCTTTCATACTTATTTTATTCTGTTTAAGGTATAGAAATTAAAATAAATCTGGAATAGTGGGAGAAATTGGCTTCAATCAGAGGAAAAGTAGGGGACATGTTTCATGGAATGAGTTAAAGTGGTTCATAAGGTCAGTAATTAAGCTGTGTTGTTTTCAACCAGCCGTGCTGAACTGAAGTGACCTGTGCTGAAACTGAGGGACCTCATTCGCCATAATTCCAGGAACTGTGCTGCTGTGAACAGGCTTTTCTGCGGTAGTGTAGGGGGGTTATTTCAGGTAACAGGGTTTGGGCAACAGCCCACTAGGTTAAGTTTGAATTCATTTTTCTGAGCCCACAGCACACCATCAATATGATGCATCCCTTTGTGCTAGTCTGTGGTGCCTACTGCTTAAATTTAATCTGCCACCCTCAAGACAAATATGGATTAATAAAACAGTCAAAAAGTATGAGAACATTTTCTGTCTTTGAAAGAGACTACCAGTTTTTTTTGTACATCTTCTTTCATATTTTAGTAAATCCGAAATTATTAGTTACAGTTTGAAATATACAGCATCTGATATGATCGTGGGCTCACAACACCTCCAGAAAGCTGTGCGGTAGATTCTGCAGTGTTAGTGGCCATTAACTAAGCTCATGAATCCAGCTTCTTGGATTGCGTGGGTGGACATATGCATTCGTTTATCCTGTCTATTAAGTGGAAAAGTTGATACAGATATTTGATAATGGAGCAAGTCCAACAATCCCAAGTGTTTCTCTGGAGGCCACCCACCCACTATGTAGGTCAACTCAGCATTGTGTACAGAGAAATGATTAGTGAAACGGTACAAGGAAGCGGAGGGAAACGAGGTAGGGGACCCATTGATCACCAATAGATCAGCCCAGAATTGTAAACAGGCTCCCATACTGGATTGAAATTAGACAGAAGGAGGCCAGTGCAGTGTGCAGGGGTTTCGTGCCTCAGTAGGTAATGTGGTCAGATTCAAATAGCTGGCAGAAATACATCTACTCTAGTCTCCGATTGAGCCTGGTCTCTCGAAATTTAATGAAATGATACCTTAAAATGGAAATATGTGCTTTGTGCACTAGTGACTAGAGGTCGGTGAGAGAGATATGTTAAGGGCATTGTGGTTGGCGTGGTGGATCAATGCCCAACTCATGCCAAGATGGTGTTTCTCTTATTTAACCATTACCAAAACCTTACCCTGAGCTGGAAAATGTACAAAATGTAAAAAAATAACTGCTCTAATAACTCCCACTCAGATGTCAAGACTGCTTTCATGTGGAATAGGATCAGTTCAGATGTCGTCTATAGACCAGTTATAAGTAATGATTCATACCATACGTCCATTTTTTCCTAATAATTTAATTGATAAAAGCCTGCATTAAAGAATTGCTATTATAAGACATTCAGCACAGACAGCACAGCACTGTCTTTTTCACCCAGACAGTGGGAATCAACCTGAAGAATTCACCAAGGGATGTTACCAAGGTCGAGACGGGATTCATCAGTTACACATCTACCGATTCTTTCTCTCTCGTCTTGTGCGATGCAATTAAGAAATCACACAAAACTCTTTCAATGGTTGACTGAAAGACTAAAAGCACAATGCTGAAGGACAATGGTGCTTACTGTTGTTTAATTTAGTATGACAGTACTAATAATGATACTAGTAATTATTATCATGTCATTATCCTGTTAGCTTAAGCATCCCTTTCACAACACTTCATTAGTCAACAATGAATTACATAGTTGAATACAGTAGGGTGTTTATTCGGAACTGATGACATTTTTCAGGACTTAAAGGGAAAAAACATCCTTCATTTCAGAGAGACATCCATGATCCATCCAAATCATTCCATGACTTTCGAATGATGAAAGGAATTGTGTGGAACGATCACATAAGCGACCCAGGAGGCTCTTTAGGAAACAGAGAGTGAAGAGAAAACATCCAAATCGCAGTTGCAAGGTTTCAACACCACAGCAGCAGCAGCAGCAGCATCCCAGGCTGTCTACGGAGATTTGTCTGCATGAGGAACAAGCTTTGGCAGACGTTCAGCCATAGAGGTCATTACATGTAATGTCCCTGCTAAGTAATCACGGCACCCAAGGGACTTACTGCTTCTCCCGCTGGTGTCAAAATGTTAATTCAATTCTATCACAAGGTTTTCCTGACGAGGCCGGATACAATGCTTGTTGGTCCATGAACTCAATCGGATCGACTGAAGAGCAAGGGGCGTGGTCGCCACGGCAGGAGCACAGACACACAACGGATGTGCCGAATAAAACAGAGACATAAACATAAATGCACACACACACACACACACCAGACACTTCAAACACTTCACCCTCAGCAGGACTCAAACAATACGAACAGCCATTTGAATGTCCATTTAAGGGGAAATAACCCATCAACCCAGTCTCAGTGAGTCACAGTGGGACAGTGAGAGCATGCCGACGTATGCCGTATGCCGACGACATTGCCATCAGCCATTGCTCTGACCTAGAGCAATGACGATGGCAACGTCGTCGGTATACGGCATACGCTACCATGAACACGGGCTACCTCTCAGTCGGGAGCCATTTCAGAAACGTCGCACAACAAGAGACGTGAAGGTTCCATCAAGGTTGTATCATTTAAGATTGACACAACAACCTGAAGCTTCTTCTTTTTTTTGGTAATCAACAATGTCCATCTGTCTGCTGCTCTGAACATTTTCCAGTGCGAAGAATTCATTTGAGATGTAATCTAAAAAGATGAGGGGACACATTCTGAGTTAATTTGACAAAAGAGGATCCATGCCAGAACTTATGAGTTTTTTCTATTTGTGCGTGTGTGCAGAGTGTGTGTGTGTGTGTGTGTGTGTTTGCATGCACACCTGTGCCCATGCTTACGTATAACTGTGAAAATGAAAGGAAAGGGATGGAATTCATAAATCTCTCGGAGCCAGTTGGCTGTTATGTGTGGTAGGATTTAAATTATCAGAGCAAAAGGATTAGTGTGCAATGAATACAAACATGCACGTCTATTTCCAGGTAAATGAAATGAGCATATGTGTGCCCATAGGGGCCCCCGATTCAGACTTGTGTGACTTTCAAGCGCTTGCACAGTCGCAACCAAGACTTTCGGTGTTCACTATGAAAATAAAGGCGTGTCCACCTTCACGTTCTGACTCTGCTTTAAGTCCATTTGTATGCTCCTTTCCTTTACCCGTGCAAAACCCTGCAGTATGTCTGGCGCTCCCATCGGTTCCATATTATAAAAACAAATACTAATAAACCCTGAAGACATCAAGCATATGAGCTGTCGAGCAACAAAAAGGTGAAGGAAATGAATTAGGCCGCGCAACGCCAGTGGTCTCTGAATAACCGAACCGATTTAACGACTCGCCACAGCCAAGTTCATAAGACATCCCCCGCCGTTTATGTGCTCGACTTTCTGAGGGTTTATCTAAAGGCCTTGCCCAGGGTGCACAGAGGGTGCCGAGAAACAATTTAAACGTACGAGTTTACAGAACGCCAGCGCAGCCAGAGTTGCCGCATGGATATGGTCCGTGGGATTCTCAGCCCCTGTCCCCCGCTGCCTGGCACAAGAGCAAACACACTATAGAATATACTGACACTGACACACACAAAGATGCGTGATCAAGGACAAACTCCATCGAGCTGTTTTCCAAACGTCATCACTGCCATGGAGTGAACACATCTATAGGAATAAGAAACATTACATGACCGTTCAGTCGTGGCGCAGATGTGGCCGTGACATTTCAGTGCAAGGAGCAACGCGATTAGAGAGTGGTTTGTCGGCGAGTTGAGATGAAAGCAGTTATCATTAGTAAACTCATGAACTTTTGACGTTTGTGAAATAAAAAATAAACCAGCGGTTTCATAAAAGGGAAAAATGCAGAAGAGCCTAAGGCATTTGTACACCCCAGAAAAAAACCAAAATATAACTGAAACTAAAACTCAATTGAAGGTGCATAGTACATTTAAAGGCAATGCATTAAGTAAAGAAACACCCACAATCCCTAGTGCAGACACTAAGTGTGAATGGGAACAGCTCCCACATACGTAAGTCCTGGGAACTTTTCACAGTCTACTAGTAGGACATGTTCACACAGTCCTACTACTAGTAGTGGGGTCCGGATTGTGTCAGTCTGCACACACACACACACACACACACACACACACACACTTGTCCCACATCACCACTTCAAAACTCTATGTTTGCTTCTAATGGGTTCAGTTGAGAAACACTAATTGATTTCCGTGTGTTTCGGCCTCTGTGTCTCGTGTGTTTGATGTCTCCGTGAAGCCATCATTGTTTTGCAGTGACTGGCTCAGTGTGACTTCGCCAGAGCAGAACGCTACATCGAGGGATTACTATGGTCCTTTCTAGGGGACACAAAGAGCCCGGGGTGCACAAAAACAATATCCGTCCACCAGACACAATTATCATGTTCAAGCACTGCTAGACCCGCAGCAAATGGTGTATTGTGTACCAACTTAATGAGACGATCGAGGCAGAGCCAAAAAAAGATAAACAAATCTGAAAGCATTTAGAGGGCTGGATGGACAGAGAGAGAGAGAGAGAGAGAGAGAGAGAGAGAGAGAGGAGAGCAAATTGTAAATAGACAGATAATACAAAAGGTAAGTTTCACAACCCAGGTTGAATTGGGTCCAAACTCAGACTCAGAAGTCCACTCAGCAGGGCAAGACCTATTTATGGTGGATCTAATTTTCAGGAATCCCATGACAAATTCCTACCAGTAGGCTGCTTTAGTAGGAACAGATACAATGAGAGAGAGAGAGAGAGAGAGAGAGAGAGAGAGATGATCACCAATGGTTATTCTCATCATGTTCTCGTTTTTCTGTGCTTTGTCAATGTTAACTCTGTCAGGTTAAAAGACAAACAACCTTTTTTTATTGTATTTAATACCGAGAGGGGGTGAAAGAAAGATGGAAAAAGTAATAAAGCGAAACAAGAGAAATGGGAAGGACTGACATATAGATCTGTTTGCATGGTGGAGGAGTAAACACTGCTTGCTATTGACAAACACTTGGAGTGTAGGTCTTAAAGTTTGTGTTAGCTCTCTAAGTGCAACCAAGGAACGCTCAATTGAGTGAAAAGATCCATACACTTTACCTCCAGCGGCAGAGTATGCCATCCCACTGGCAATTTGTTTCCTGACTTTAAAGGGAAAATGCAGAAAAGAAACCACACCAAGACACTGTGGCGTATGCAGGGGACCCTCCCGTCCTGGGCCACATTTACCCAGTACACTACATGGGCTGCATCCAAGGGCCTCTGACCACTAGGGGCCCCTCAGAGCATGACGTCCAGTAGGAATTTAATTGATTATTTGCATTGCATATACCTTGACAGTAGCCTTTTGTTCTTGCTAATACTGTAGCTACTGTATGAAGTCCTACTGTTGACGCTCCCACTTTCCTCATGTTGCCTTATGTGGGTTGAGATGCACCGACTATCAGAGAAAATGGTCCCTAATTGGTTTGCTGCAGGGACACTAAACTGCATCTGTATGGTACGAAGAGCCCACGGAGATTAGCCCCAGGTTGGCTTGACTTTACAAGGCCCCGCCGCTATCTCCAAAACCCAGCCCCAGCACCAGGGAAACAATAAAACATATATACAGTATGCGTTCATATTTTTTTTAGCTCAGTTCAGGGACCAACCTTGATCTAAAGGCTGTCATAAAAACACACTACACTCAACGCAAAAAATGTGCCTGGATAAAACGTCTGCTCTTGCATCTAATCTATTGTTAGGCTCCTTGGATTGTTTTTTATACGGAGCTATGAAAAGCTTTACATTAATAATACAATGTTTAATAATGCAATGATCAAATGTTTTCAGCGTTCACAATTCACAAGGAGACCGAAAAGCAATGGAACCAGATAAATGTACCGGCACTAGCAGATAAAAGAAAAAGGTATGAAAGATTCCCAGGCAGAGAGATTTCATTTCAATTCATGTTTTCTGTATGAAAAGACAAAATAATGAATCTTGTTATTTAAAGGAAAAGAGGCAGGTGAAGCACCTCTACTGCCGCTGGGCTTGGTTCTCTAGAGCCGCTGTTGTAATAGAATGAATGACCTTGCGTGATGATAGGCTGATGTCTCACTGTGATGCACAAACTGCCGAGGCTCACTCGGTGCCACTGTGGTTTCCTTTTTAAGTAAGAGTCACACAAGGATAATCAAGCATTCCAGCAAGAAACGCCATACCCAGAAGAAACTCCTTTCAAAGAGGCCATTAAACAACACTTGTCTGATTAGAGGTTTTTATTTGATCGAGCAATCAGTGTTGCCAAATAGTCTCTGTCTGTGGGCCTCGCTACATTCGGCCTGTCCTTTTAGCCCAAGAGGCAAATTATTATTATTATACTCTTAATATTATATTAATGATGCTAGGGAATAGTTGTGAAAGTGTGTTTGATTTTGTTGTCGCCGAGTGGCGGGCAGGTCTCAGATAGGTTTGGTAGTTTGGGGGTTAAACCAATGTCAACACAATGAACTAACATTCTCTCTTTTTCTACTGGTTTACAATGGAACGACCTATGACCATCAGTTTGCCAATGGTTTGCAAGGGAACAAACTATGACCATCTTTTGGATCCGAGAAGAGAAGGAGATTTGCAGTGTTCCTGATTGCGATACTAGCAATCCTCTTATTGTAGCCTGCTGTAGCCATGGTGTTGGTCAACTGGTATTCATGTGGGAGAGAGGGGGGTCCGCCCATCGCTCGAGTATTTGACATCTGATTCAGTTCAAGTGTGACAGTCCAGTCAGGTGATTAAGGCAATGACTTGGCAGAGCACACAGTAAATGTCACCTCTGGAGGAAATCAATATGGCTGCAAGAATCCACCGCGCAACTGATAGATAGAGATGGAGAGAGCCACTACACCTGATATCTGCTGAGAGGGCCGAAGAGAAAGGGACTGAGAGAGGGGCGATGATAGTTGTTAGAAACGGTGTGTGTGTGTGTGTGTGCGTGCGTGCGTGTGTGTGTGTGTGTGTGTGTGTGAATACCCGCAATCAATCTCTGGAAGAAGTTGAAGAGAAATGGATAGATGGAGAGAGAAGCAAAGGGATGAAGAGAGAACTAATTTCTGTTTGTGTCTTTTCCTCATGCATTCTAACGTCCCTATTGTTTAGATTGATTTCCGGCCGCTTCATCGCTATCGGGCGGTATATAGCGGATAGATAAATGTGATAGCCCTGAACCACATGTGAACCCACAACACGAACGGTCCATCTCTGCTGTGTGTTCCAATCTAATAATCACATAACACACAAGGCCTCCGTTCAGCCCGCGGCCATTGCTCTTCTTATCCCCATCACTCTGTTCTGTTCAGTTTCCCCCTTTTGTAGTTGGTGAGCTTGTCAATACTTCCACCTCACACACCATGCATGTGTGTTCACCTGTGCACGCGTGTGTGTGTGTGTGTGTGTGTGTACGTGCATCAGTGTCTCTACATGCATGAGTGAGTCCACCAACCATCCAGCAAGTCTGCCAGCCAGCCATCCAGTGCCCTGACATTTCATCCAGCCACTGCCTCTCCCATCCCCACTCTCCGTCTCCTTTTCCTCCTAAATCTTGCTTCGCTTCCGTCTCCATCAAGGTAAATGTCAGTGCACACACCTCAGTATAGGTCTGGCTGACCCACCCAGGCCTGGCCACATCCAACAGTCCACGAGTCGGAGCCAGAAAGCCAGGGGAGAGAGAATCAATCAGGCTGAGCCTCAGCCACCTGCAGCTGGCAGGTTAGCCAGGCATGGAGCACCTGAGTCACAAAACCATCTGGTTCCTGGCTTGGATTCCCGAGCCCCGGCCACACCTGCTGGGCCTGCGAAACAACACCGGAGCAGTAAACACACAGCCGCACCGTCGAGGAGGGGGCAGCGGAGCAATGAGCGAGAAGGAAAACAGGTCCTTGCTGCTGGTGGCTGCTTGTTGTTGCTCTGTGAGCGTTCAGGAAGTAATGAAGAAGAAGGGGGAGAAAGGGAGGGAGGCAGAAATACGGTGGCCTCATGCACAAAAATGAGAGAAATACATATGTACGGCTGTGTGGGGAGGTATATCATGAGAAACAAGATATGATGATGGAAATACAACACTCAAATGTTTAATCTACTTTCCAGTGGTTAATATTTCATACACGTAAGATACATATTTTTTGAATACTATGTCTTCTTGTATGCCCATATTATGTGACATCTCTGCAGAAACTAGTTCGGGTTTCAAGTAAAAATAATTGTATTTGAGATGCACACGCTGAAAAAAGATGGACTCCAGTCATCAGGTTATGGAGTTAAACAAGCTTAAATGAAAAGCTATGCCGGTGCCGGGAGCAGGTTTCATATTGAATGCTAGAACATTGAGGTCATAGAGAATTACACGAGGATGAAACCAAGCGTGTGTTTACCAATCTATTTCTATTCATAGATCCCCCAACTCAGCCAAGCTGAGCTAACAGCGAGCACACTTCCCTGGCACATCAAAAGCCCTGCCACTTCACGAGCAGGGGGACGGCAGAGAATTGGCCAGGTGACTCATACAAAGCATCTGAAGAGCGCGCTGGCACCGCCGCCGCCACATAATGAGAACTTAACTTTTACACACCGCTATAAAACACATTTTGACTTTGAAACCCTCGGCGTTACATTTTTATTTTCATTCAGGCAGGCGGGTCCCATTGCGATGCAAATCCGACATCCCTGGGGGGGATGTAGCGTTGCGTGGTAAGTGAGCTGGCGTAACCCCGACAGTATCGTTTCCTCACCGTCAGTCTGCTCAAATCCCTTTTCTAGTTGGCAAGCTTGTCAATACTTCCACCTCACACACCTCTCACTTCACCGCGCAGGAGAGAGGTGTGAAGTGAGGGATTGAAAAACAACAAGAACATCAGCTGCAGACACCAGCTGCTATCTGGCAGAATTCATTTGAATGCACTTTATTTCATCCCTGTTGGGATTTGGCGTGTCAATCTGAGCACTTCCAGCTTCATCTAGATGGAATGTTCATTCACCTTGAAAGGGGTATTGTCTCTAATAGCCTCAGTAAGCAAACTTGAGAGAAGCTTGTTTTTAAATGCACCAGTGACTTTCTTCTGTCTTTGTTTAGATAACAAAGTTTTGACCAATGAACCTCCGTGCCCATGGCAGTGACAGATGCTAACCCGATACAAACAAGTGGGCCTCCTGAACTTAAAACAAACAACGCCACATAGACAGGGAGGGTCCGCCTTTTCAGGTGTTGTCATTCAGAGTCAACTGAACTGGACCGGTGATGCTATCGCGCCTTGGCCTTACAGGGCCGCAAATTGCAATCCAATCCCAGTTTGAATGTCTCTAATCGAGGGCCCCGCTCCTGGACACAAGTGTATCGGAGGCCGGCATCGGGCGGTGATGCACTGGGGGCGAACGAGAGGAGGAGATAAGGTAAAGGGATGTCTATGGAGGCAGATTCGCCAGGCCGGTGTTATCACTCAGCCTGAGTCTGCAGCTATTGTTGGCCTGCCGGTGGGCCCGGGCGGCAGGGAGCGGCCGGTGGTCGTTAGAGGTAAAGGAGTGAGGTCTGTGTTTGTTTCTCCTCGTGGTTTATCAGCCACTATCAGCTTATCTTTCTCCTCTCTCGCTGACCTCCATTCATCAAAAGTAACCGTTGCCGACACCCTCCTTCTCGAGCCGCCCCCCCCCACCTTCTTCCTCCTCCACCTTGAACTGCCGCCCGCACCTCCGCCTCTTCTCCTTTTTTTTTTTTTTGGGTTTTCCGAGTCAAGCGATCACTCTTCCTCCTCTCCCTCGTTCTCAAGCACTAAACCTCTCGTCGTCCTCTCCCCCTCCTCTCTCCTTTCACCTCCTCTCTACCTTCCTCCCGCTCTGCCGTATCTATATATCTGTACGTTACAGTCAGCCAAGGCAGTTTTGTGAGATAATACTTATCTCCAGCAGCCCAGCAAGGTTAGTCACTCCTCTTTAAAAAAAATAAAATGGTCGCTACAATCGCATTACGGCGGGATAGAGAGACCGAAGACCGAAGACAGCCGCTGGCCGACTGTATTTGCAGGGAAAGCGTCTTCTAAACAGCAAACATGTGCATGAGATCGTCCTATGGTACAGGATGCGTCAACGATAAGCTGGCGCGAGTCATTTTGGAGTCTTTCCCTCCCTCCATCAGTATTGTTGAACACAGTGATTACTGAATGCCGACATCACCAGCATCAATGCGGTACATCCTGATTAAGGCATCAATAGAAGAACCAAACTGACACTACAAAAGACATTATGCAGCACGCAGATGAGCACATCTCGTTATATCCTCAGATCTATCTGTTTGATCTCACTTCCCGCCCCTCTCTCTCTCTCTCTCCCTCCTTCTCTCTCTCTCTTTCTCTCTCTCTGTTCCACTTTTCACTCTTTCACTTTGTTGCTGTTTCTCACTCGCTTGTCCAACCGTCGTCCAATACGTTCCTAGTCATCTCATACGCGCAAAACGTTTTGATTTGATTGCATCACCGGAGCGTGGCGTTAAATGGCTGGGAGAACTCTTTGTGTTATCTGTTTTATCACCCTCACAGGAGGCGAAATCATTCTGACTGGATCGATATTTACCCAAAATGCCTTTCTCTACTTCTCTGCAAAGAAATTCTTTTGTTAAAACTCCCTTTAAAAAAACAACATATCAATACAAAGAAAAGTCGGTTAAACAAAGACACAAATGCTATATTAGTATACAAAACACAATCTGTCTTTTTTTTTCTTTCTGCCGCCGAGGGATTTAATTGCATCTACAGTTTCCTGGTAAACTGAACACACGCATTACAAAGGATTGTATTAGGGTGAATTTTTGTTTTGTCTCACTCGTCCTGCCAACAAAGAAGCAAAAAAAAACAAAAAAAACATCATAATTATCCACAGCAAACAGCAGGCATCTCAAGAACCAGTGTTTCATGTCATGCTTCACAGAACAGATACGGGCAAGACAGACTAAAGTGTAGGTTTAGACAAATCCAATAGGGATTTATGTAAGCCTTTCCATTTTCAGCCTTTGAATGAAAACATAGAGCACAACACTCACCGTATCTATAATACAGAATTCGCTCCGTAAAATATTCCCTTATAAAAAAATAAATTTGAAAAGCTGCAAATCTACACGGACAGACACGGGCCTTTTCAAAAAGCCGGTAGAAAAACATTTCCGAGGCACGACCGTCGTGGAATTCGATTCTTTTGATGGGGACTTCAGTGGGGAGCTCCTAACTTGATTTCATGAGGTAGGAAAAAGTACATTTTCAAATGCAGCGGTACATCCAATCCCATTTGATCCTGTCGAAAGTACATTGTAAATTGGGAATCATATTCCATGCTGCTTCGTAGCTGTGGGCACACACTCGGCTTCCGATGCCAAAGTGGATAGATTATTCTCGAGCGGGAAAGTGCCGTCTGGCTCTATTGCCCTTTTGAATACATAAAACACTATGGATAAATATGCCGTGCGAGATCTCATGCTGCTCCACCACCGTTGAATGATTCCCGTTTCGCTCCGTCGGAAAAAATGAAATACTCGAACGTCGAACTACTACTACTGTCGGTGTTCGGGAATGTCTGAGTGCTCTTTGCATCCGGGCCTGTAAAAATGACCAGCAGATGTGAAAGGTTAACCGGGTGATCATTACTTTTGAAAAGAAAACATGACGTGTGCGGTGAGTGTGGGCAGTTACATATGTGTCTGTGTGTTTATTGACTGATTGACACGGTCCGCTTATTTAACCTTTATTTAACAAGACAATTCACAACAGCTCGGCGTGTGTTTTGCCGACGGTCTGCAAATGATTGTGTAGCGTGAGCTGTGATGAAGTGACTCGGGGCCGAGGGTCATCTATACCTGCCGTGGATAGGAGAGCTACATCATTATGGACTTGGAGCGCAATTCTCCATCACTGACCTGTCGCTCAATACTACTTACTCTCCCTCTCTTTCTCTGTCTCTCTCTCTCACCAGAGGGAGAGGAGGGGAGAGGAGAGGTCTCGCCATCAGTCCTCTCCAGCTACTGTTGTTGATCACAGAGCTGGCAGGTATTGTCACGACCCCGCAGCCATTGATTCAGCCCTTATAGTGACAGCCAGAGGTGTTTCCCCCCACTGTCACACTCTGTCTTTCTCTCTTTCATCTGCAAGCTCTTCAGCGGGGGCCCTTTTGGCTACGCTAGGCTTACATTACCGAGACCTACATACCCTTCTTTGGGAACTGTTAGGAATTACTTCTTGGTCGCGGTGATGAACGTAAGAAGAAAGCAGCAACAAACTACGTCCGAGGATTCAATGAGTATTTAATGCAGTTCAGCGCTGAAAGGGAGAAATATCGGGCAGCATCTCTGCCTACGAGGATAATCTGAAGAACACCAAGCAGATACAGTTCATTTATACAGACATCCATGTGATATTTTACATGTCTGTGTTAACTGAGTTGAGTGGAAGTAGTTCTGTCTCACCTTCCTCTGGACCTGTGAACACCATGTCTCTTGTGCTAATTTCCAATAGATTAAAGGCAACCAAAAGGTCTGCATTGTACTGTAAAAGAGGCCTTAGTGTATTTTATTTCAGTGTATTGTAATTGTCTTGCCGAGACAAGACAATCTTGCCTCGGCCAAATATACAATTCCCAACAGAACCCATGAAGTTAGCGTCACTTTTACTACGTTGCATTATTTCTTTCTTGATCATTAACAAGTAACGCTAACATGCTTCATGAATTACTTATGAATCGTTGCACTGGACTGCACTCATGTATTATAAAGTATGTGTTAGTATATTTGTTAAACATCTGCAAAACGATCGTGCAGATTTTTAAATCAAAAGTTGAAATTTTTGAACTTTTTAAATGTTTTCTAATCATTTATGAATTTGCTGCAAATGTATTAAGAGGAATGAAAATAATTCACCTATTATTCACCTGTCCACCTGTTAATGTTTCAGCTGCAGTAGCCTTCAGCAGAGTTCGTCATATTGTTCCCCCAAGAATCGCTGAATTCTTTGCATTTCTCTGGTTCTTCATGTACCTTGAGGGAGCTGCAAGTTTGCTACAGATTGTACACCCTGAGAATGTATTATTATAAATGTATCTACCATATCTACTGTTATCTAATGTGGAAATAACACGTCTATAAAGATTTAAGAAACAAATTGGGTTTAAAGCTTAAACACTGTACACATGATCATTTGTACATGATGAACAGTCATGATGAGGTGCTGAGTACAGTCCAGTGCAAAAAGTAAACATGAATTAACCCAATTAACATTAGGCAGTAATGTACAAATCATGCACTTAGTATAGTATATTATAATAGAATAATAGTATTCTTCACTTATGAAGCATTTGTAACAGCTAATAGATATATTTTAGTAGCTGTATTTGTTATCATTGGACCATCGTCTGCACTAATTGCTTGTTAGTCCTCTTTCAATTGCACTGTGGCTATATAATTAATCAAATGGTGTATTGAATACAAACATCCTTGCCTTTCATGTGACATTTGTTTTTGTGATTTCAGACGCACTCGAGGCCAATTAGGTCTAGCACTAGACAGAGCTATATATAAGTTATACTGTTGGACCTGATGGCAAAATTATGGAAATTATTTCTGAGAGGCAGTAATTTCCGTGTCATGTAGACATAAGAATGTGATTAAAAGCATCGTCAAGTAATTTAATCTAGTATCAAGTCTGAACAAGGGATAAATGTGCCAATAAGATGAGATATTTTTACTTGTTTCCAATGCAGTTTCATAAAAGGTTAAATATGTACTGAAATAATGTATATAACTCCACTCATATCAAGATAATTTCTCGAAACAGGTGGGTGTATGTTAGAAGTGAAATTGAAATTGAAAAGAAAACAGAACCTTTTCTTACCCATCCCTACCCCATCTCTGGAACAGTCTGCCTGCCTCAATCAGAGAGGCAGGCTCTATCAAAGTCTTTAAGTCAAGGCTGAAAACCCATTTATTCTCTGTATCATTTGACCAGCCTTGAGGGAGTGGCTCAGTCTCTTCTCAGAGTAAGGCTAGACCAGTTAGCTCATCCTAGCTCAGGGTCCTGCCGATGGATACTAGCATCCTGCCTACATGTCCTGTTCTCCTGGTCTACCTGCTCCTGTCCACTGATGCTGGTCAGGTTTGTCTGTGTGAGGGAGAGTGTGTGTATAGGTGTGTGTGTGTGTGTGTCTCCTATGTTTCCAGGCTGCAGCTGGGCAGTGTTGGCGCCTGCGTGGTCCCCCAATCCTATGATGATGCTGACTGAGCTGTCGTTTACTGTGAAGCCCCACATCAGATCTGGATGTCCCGCCATAATAAACTTTTATGCATTGTGTATACGCTGCTTGCCCAAACTCGGCATCTATTGCACGCCCGACCGTCCTGGTAGGGGGATCCCTCTCTGAGTAGCCCCTCCTGAGGTTTCTTCCATTTTTTTCCTAAAGGTTTTGTGGGAGTTTTTCCTTGTCCTCTGTGAGGGTCTAAGGCTGGTAGATGTTGTGTACTAACTAAATTTATTGTTTTCATACATTTGGCACTGTGAAGCCCTTAGACACTGTAACGGTGATTAAGGGCTATAGAAATAAATGGGATTTGATTTGAAATTATTATGTTGGCATTTCAATGATTAAATGGCTTTTGATGGCTCTTTTTTTTTTTTTTAAATGACACACTTATACACACATTTTTCAAAACCTTTCTCCAGACTTTCCATTATCCAGTGCTCCATATAGCGTGGATAGCCTTTTCTGTTCTGTGTTTACAAAGTTATCTCCAGATTTGCTGCCAAATAGTTCAGCGGCTGCATTTTCTAAATGGCCTTCGTCTGCACCTTTTTAATGAATAATCCATAAATGTTTGATTTAATGATAACCCACAAGCTTTTTAGAGTTCTTCATGGGCTGCTGGCAACGGTTGGCCAATAAATATGACTGAGTATTTATGCATGCTGTATTGTAGTTGTACCAATCCAGATCCAGCAAGAGAGGAGGGCAGCTTACATGGATGAAGTGACTCCCACTCATCTTTAAATCTTCCACTGATTAAGTTGTTGCATTAACAAAGCATGATGAATGGATGTTGATGCTCTGTGAATTCAGTAAATACAAAAGGAAGCGCAACACCCCAGTCAGCTTGTACCAGCGCAGCCTTACTGCAGTGAGCCTGGACTAGAAGTGTAAAAGAGTAAACAATAAAACAGTACTAAATGCTTCACCATCCACCTACACTGGGAACGCTAATCTCTCTGATTGACGTGTGACTGACTGACTGACTGATGTGACTCTCGATACGTAGTTTGTGATTCAATACAGGAAATGCTTGAGCAGGTCAGTGATTTGATACTGCTTTCATCTTTGAAATTCAATAAAATCGCTATGAAGAGCAATGCAGAGTTTATTTCTCATGGTGTATTTTGACATGAACAGTTTGTGACAGATTGCAGTGACAGACTAAAATGCAACGGCAGGACACAAGCCCTTATTTTGGTTTGGTTTGCAACATAACATAAACTCATAAACTCATCATGAGCAACGAGAGTCTACAGTAAAAAAATCACGGGAGTTTGACGGCTTCAAATGGGTTTTGCTGCATGAACACTTCCAAGTCTCGTTGCTTTGATCTGTCAAGTTGTATACCATCGTATTCCCACATCGCATGAATGTAGCATAAGCCGGCGGTTCTCAGTCCCGGGTCCTCGGGGGGCCAGAGTACTGCTGGTTTTCTATCCTACACCAGGTAGTTATGAATTGCATTCCCAGGTCTAATTCCGCCCCCTGATCAGAAGTCTGGAATGAAAACCAGCATGGCTCTGGGCCCCCCGAGGACCCGGGACCTACAACCGCTGACATGCTCCCAACACAAGGGGAGTCGTGGTGGAGAGTTGGAACATGGCGGCAGAAGAAGAAGAAACACTAACAGAGAAATTGAGCACAGTTGGCCCGGCCTGACCGATTCCATTCAGATAATCACTACGCCCCTGATCTACGCCCTGGTAGTAAACGTTTCCTCAGTCCTCTACACCTGTACTAACACGGCACACTAACACAGTTACTGTACCGTGGTGTTAAAACAGCATTAACATTTAAGCGGCGGTGTCTCTGCAGCCCTCTCCACCATATAATATAAGATCAGAGTCGTAAACATCGCCGCAGTCCTCTCCCCTATTACACAGTAGTAAATATTGAATATGTTGGATATATTGTAGTCGCTGTATCGAAATAATTGTAACAGAGTAGTAAATGTTTCCTCATCCTCCCCCCCACCACCACCCTGATGACCTTCCTGGTGTCTCTGGCCCTGAGATGGGATGTTAATGCCCATGTCTGGACGGCTGCCATGCTGCAGCCTGCGCTCTAATGGATTGATAAAAAAGCTCTGATCGCAGAATCAATCATGATATAAACCTAGAGAGAAGCTTGTTAAACTCGAAGGAAAGTTCCTCTACCCTAATGCCCCTAATCTTCAGCCGTTTGCCGTCCGCCAGAAAGATTGCCGTTGTTAGCCTCCTCCTGCCGTGCATCAGGAGGCAGCGATCATTTAAGGGTGATGGACAACGAGGTGGATCCCAGCAAGGTAGGGTAGCTTGTTAAATAGGACAGGTTTTGTTGGTTCCCGCAAAAGGTATACTGTGTAAAGAGATGACGGGAGCTTGATAAACGCCTCGTAGTCAGCAGAAACGTCACTCCGCGCCTTCAAAACCTCCCTCCGCCTCCCTTCCCGTCCGTCATCCCGTGTGCTGCCAGTGTCGAAGGACTTCATCGTGCTTTCGTACACGTGTCAATAAAGCAAGCTTGAACTGCTCTGTTCTCACTTTCTCTCCGCATATGGAATCAGTGCGGCGCTCTCTCCGCTTTGGCAGTGACATGAATACCAAGCACCAAAGCAAAGGGACAGGTGCGAGGCGGCGGTGTGGATGTTGCTGCAGACGGAAATGTGCTGCAGGGGGAAGGAGAACTCCCAGTGGAGCCTCTCCTCCTCCTCGGGAATCCAGGACCATAACTGAAAGGCAGCAGGCTGATACTGTATATCCACACACACACACACACACACACACAACACATGGAAGTAAGCACATGTGTACACACCCTGGAAGATAGATGCTTGTGTGTCAGATAACGGGAAGAGGCTTATATATAGTGAATACCTGGGTTTTGACCAGGTGTGTGTGCGTGGTTGAGGTCTTCACACGGGGATGTTATCACGCCGGTTATTAAAACGATTGAGGGAACGCTTCCCTTTCCAGGATTGTGTTTTCATCATCAGGCCCGAGAAAAAATGCAATTACCCCCGAGGGCCAATGTGGCTGAAGTATATTTAATAGCGGGGGGGGGGGGGGGAAATGAAATGTAGAAGCGCTATACCCGGGCGGTTGACAGTCCCCTGTGCAAAAACATAGCAATCAGCCGGTGTTCAGAATGGGCAATTGTGTTGCAGAGAAGCAAATAAACAAGGAGGACTGATCTTGGAGCTGTACAGAAGACAACCTTATACAAAAAAAAAAGCGTCCAAGGCACAATCAAGAGGCAAATAAGGAAAAAGCCTTTATGACGAGGGCCCGCTGTGAGCTGGGACGCGATGATCATGTTCACGTTTGCCACGCTGTGTCACGATAAAGACTTTTCAAAATGTTAAAAATGGAATTCAGTGTGTGAAGTCTACCTTTCCCTTCAACCTTCCTCGCTCTCCATGCTTTCTCTGTTTATTGAATTCTACTTCAATGTAGCTCCGGGAACTAAACTTTCTATTCTTTTTATGCAGACGGGCCGCCCCGTTATTTAGAAGGTTATATCGTTTCTTCTCAATCACTGCCAATAGCTCGCGCTCCCCTTCGCCCTCTGCCTCCTCCCAATCGCTCACCCCGGTTCGCTTAAACACCCTTTCAAAATTCACATCCCCAATGAAAGGGTGAATAGCGGAGAGCGGCTGAATGGCGGAGCTGAGCTTATACGCTCCTCTCTCCCTCTATGAGCATTCAAAACTCCTCCGCGGTTATTCCAATGCGCTTCGTTTAAGCAGCGCACCTGCTGGCCCTAATTCCATTCCACTCCAGTGTCATTCCGAAAACAGAATGTAACCAATTCCAGGGAGCAAATTGAGGGGCTATCAATTGTGGACGGGGAACGTTTTGTCACTGTGGGCACTTCGGAGCGGAGATGGAGGGAGGGCAGGCGTGAGAGAATGGGGGTAGAGGGGGCTGGAGGGGGTTTAGTTTGGCAGCATTTCCGTGGGTCAGACACTATTCTATCACCCGACAATAAATCTGATTTAATATCTATTGTGCTGCGGATCCTGCTAGGGTGAATCGGGGGAGAGAGAGAGAGAGAGAGAGAGAGCGAGAGCGAGCAGAATAGAGAAGAAAAAGAGGGAGGGAGGCAGGCGGAGTGGTATAAATAAAAAGTGAAAGGAGAGGAAGCAGAAAGGGATATTGGGGGCATTGTTGTATTAAATCAGAATAATAAAGCTGTGCATTCACAAACAGTATCTAATAAAGACGTCTGGGACCGGGGGCAGAGCGGCGGCTCGCCCCGCCGCCACCGCACGGCGCCGGCAGTACTGCGGCGGCGCTGACACAAGGACACAGCTGCACCAGCCAGTCTTAATCAACACATAGCAATGCGACTGCCCCCCCCCCCCTCAAGAGAGGAAAAGTGGCTTATACCATAAAAAGCCGCTCTGCCTCCAGCCGGTGCCGGGGCTTAAAGTGTTGTTGTAAAATAGCAAGCACCTCTGCCGTGTGTAAAGTGTGTTGTAACCTGATGAAACGGTGTCGAACCCGGCTGCTACCTAAACATAGCGCGGGTTTTTGCCGAGCGGCTTGGGCGACGCCGATGCTAATAGCTACCAGTCACAAATGCTGCGAGTTTAATATCAGCGGTTTAAACTATATGCCCTGAACTCCATAACACACAGATGATTTACTACTCGGCGCTGCAGTATAATAGCCTCATTGCCTTTTGTAGAGAGGAGAGACCCATAAACCCCCACCCAACCCAACCCACCCACCCACCCACCCACCCGACACACAGACACACAAACGCAGCCTGTGACCTTATCAGTGGTCAAACAGTCCTCAGCACATGTATATGGCGTCCTATTTCAAATGGCAGAAAGGGGTTGGCAACAGAAACACTGTGCCGTAAATATTATAAATGATGTACGCAGATTTATGTCAAAGCGATTGGTTACAGGAGAAGCAAAGCACGCGGGTATCCTCCATGTAAACAGATTAGCTTAAGTTCCTTCTGCTACGAGTCGGGGCCGCCGAGATGGAGTAATGGACCCCGCTTCCTGGTGGGTCTCCGCATGAGCCGAGAGTATGCGTGGAGCTGGAGAATATAAAGCTTATTTGGGTCCCGGGCCGTAAAGGTTTAAGAACCCCCGCTGGATTAGGGAATTGTGTAAAACAGCTCTGCTCTGTATGAGGGGAAACAATTGTTAGACTGAACCAGAATAGAATTTCTCCCTCTCACAGGAAACAAAAATGGCTCAGGCACCAACGGTTAAAGACCTTGTGAAGGGCAAAATACCACCGCCCACTGTACGCTATTACGAGTTTGTTATTGTGTCGTAAGCCGCCCCCTTTGTTTGAAGTCGCGATAAGCATAACGAGAGCATTTCTGTTTGAAATTTGTGACCGATGGCGGCGAAATCTGAGCGATGAAACAGAATCTGGCGCTCGATCACACGGGAATGGTTCGCCAGGGACCGGCCGCTCGGCACGCCTGTGATTAGCGTCTCATTCGCGTGTCGCTGAATCCTCAGGCAGGTCCTCCTTTCTATTTTCTTCCTCAATGTCACACCTCACACCTCTGAGTTAGAACCTCATTTACGCAGCGTAGTGGATATAAAACCGCTAAAACCGTTATTTCCCAGCTTCCCGGCTTTGCTAGTTAATGCCCAATAATAAGCGCTGCGATGGCCGAACGGGGAATTTGTCTTTTGTTAATTGTTCATCCAAATAACTTCAATAAACCGAATGTCTCGAGGTAATGTTGCAGAGAAATGATTGTGGGTTTATTCCATATCCAGGGTTATTACAAAGAATATTGTAAAATAAATAGTTTCACTGATCAAAAAGGGAATAATTTGAAAGAGCTCTCTGTGTTTGTGTGCTCCGGTTACAGCCACGCCCCGGTGGTCTCCACCTCTCAGGACCATTAATCAACACACACATTTCTCATCCACACTGTACCCCAACTGATTAAGGATATCCGGTTCATAATTAAAGTAAGTTATTATTAGTGAATTAGTAAAGTGAAATCATTTAGAAGTCATATCATCGTCTTGGCTGCTACCCACAGCATCACACGGCTCACGCCACGCAGCAGCTGTTGCCGGGAGCAGCCTGTTTTGTGATCGCTCACAGTTGAAACGCCAAAACTGGTGTAGCTTCTATTACACTCAGTTGTATTTTCCCCTGTTGATGCTGTTGGTCACTTTACAATTTGTGCTTTCTCTCCCATTTTTTTTATGGCTTTTTCCTTGAATCCTCCAGCTAGTTTCTGCTATAATCTCACATCATATCTATAATCTAAGTTTACCTCAGCAAATCCTTTTACAAACCATGATGTCGATACAGTACCGCCGCTTAACCATGCACATTATGGCCACTCAGATGGTTACAGTGCACCAACAGGCATGGCAGGTCATCTGTCAGTACTCGATCACTGGTCTGCATTTGCTTATCATGGCCACTGTACATCAGCCAGCCCTTGTCATTTTAGATAAAAATGTTACTTCCTCAGAAATGTCTCCCTCTTCCCGTGACAGCAGAGTATCAGCTCTTGACCGTGTGTCCCTTCCTCATTATGGCCATTCAGACTGAGTTACATCAGCTGGCCCGTATCCAGTCGGCCTCGTCAACTCGATTTCTGATGACATGTTGGAAGACGTGAGGTCAACGCGCGCCGAGCTTGTCACTGCTCGTAAAATGTGTGAATAGTACACAGGGGTCAATGAGACGGGATGAAGAGAGACGGCACACCACACCACAGTATTGATACACAATACTGAATGTGCAGATTTTTATGAAAATGTGAGTAAAATAACTATTAACCTCTCATCCACCCCGCCCCCAACCCCCATGATAAATATACCAAACCGACAGCATATACCAAAAATGTATATGCAGCAGTACACAACACCACCTAACTAGCCGCGTAGTCACTGTGTCCATCTGTTCAAAATCATGCAGCAGCGCTAGTAGTAATACTGGACTGATTCCAGTTCTGGCACATTGGCAGTCTGAAGATATGAAACATAGACGGATCAAAATGATTCACGCAGACGCACAATTCAGTTGGTCTTTTCTTAGACGGCAGCAAGTGGCAAAACAATTCTTCATTGTTCTTATTGTAGTGCAAACATAGAAATGACAATTTTACAGTTTTTCTCAGTCACTTTAGTACATTTCTCGAATCATCCTTAAGATTTGCAAAACAGCATTTCTCGAAACAATTGGTACAAACAGCACCACATAATGGATTACCTGCAAAAGCCCGTAACTTGCTCAAAATCCTTAGTTCATCTCTCAAAATGAACATCAATGAACATGTCAGTGCCATCAGAATGACAAGTCCTTGTGTCATTGAATACAAGCAAGATAGTCAGAATGCTTAGCCATGTTGTCAATACAACAGTTACTCTGATGGAAACTATGGTGAAGGGTTTGATGACAATGATTGAAAATGCACAAGGCTGCACTTTTTCTGTATGGCATATATCAATTTCAAAAGACATATACAACCAATAAGTCATAATTGTTAGTCATTTGCCTAAATGTGCTAAAACATTTGCAAATGGTAACAAAGAGAAATGCTCTTTCTGTGCACAGGTAACAAAATGTTGTGAAGAATTTCACATATTGGTTTGACGACTTCAACTGTCATTGGAGAATTGAGTCAAAGCAACTGAGAAAAACTGGAGTGAAAGTCAAGATTCATCAATTCAGGACTTATTTACAATAGAAATGCTTGGCATGCTTGATATGCTTGACAGATTATGACAACTGGTTCAACCATTTTGCATGTAATGACTTATGCAATGAACAAGTGTCTAGATGTTCTGGGGTAAGACAATTCAACAGAGAACCAATATAATACATTTTGATCAACATGACATAAACTATTGATAATGTAGGAAACAGACGGTTGGACATAACCATTTGCATGAATGTGTCAAAGCATTTGCAATTTGTTCAAAAGAATGAGAAGTTGCTTTTATTTTAAGTGACTAGATGATGTGGAGGTTTTCAATTCTGATCTGAGAAAACGACCAAAGCAACTGAGAAAAACTATAATCCCTGCAGCAGACATTCTTAATAGCCTGGACGTGTTTGCAGCTCCTGGAATGAATTAGTTTACTGTTAAGAGAACGAAAATGACTATTAATGGTCACGTTCACAATCATTAATGGTTCTTAGCCTGGTTAGTCTTCCCTCAGTGTACTTTCCTTAGTAAAACACACCACCTCGGTCAAGACGCTGTTGTGAAACACGAGCAGAATCTCAACACGGACATTCAACGATCTTCAGAAAGTACGCCGCAAACTGATTCAATCTGTATGTAACTTGCTGACACTCGCTGATTTGTTATGTGCATAATCTCACATATATTCCAGAGGTGTAGCAAACTGAGTTAGACGGACAGACGGACGGACAGACAGACAGACAGACAGACAGACAGACAGACAGACAGACAGACAGACAGACAGACAGATTTATCCCGAGGATAAATTCTGGATGTGCAAAATACAAAATACAAAGGCCTAAATACTAAATACTAAATACTACAGTACTCAGTGAAATAGAACCAGGATGTACAGTGGATGGATGGATAGTACATGTATACATAGGGCAATGGATGAACGTGAAAGGGAGTGAATACCCCTGGATCTGGTAGGGATTCAATGTCTTGCTCAAGGACACTTAAGCAGGGTGGATGCTTTGCCAACATGACCCAGCCTTAACCCAGTTGAAAGATGGTGTCTCTAACCGCTAGTGGTTCCCAATCCAGTCCTCAAGTACCCCTTATCCTGCAGGTTTTAGCTCCAGCGCCGATACGGTAAACCTACAGGGAGTACTTGAGGACTGGGTTGGGAACCACCGCTTGGACCAAACCAAGAAATAGCTGTTTAAACGCTTTTACACAATTGGTAAAATCAGTAATAGGGATTTTTAGGAATTCCTTTCAAAATAAAGCAAGTAAAGACCGCTTTCCTGGAGAATGTTTGAATTTAAATTGTTTTTTTAGTTACCTATTGGCTTATCTTCTACATAACACTGCAGATTCAGGGAAACTAATCACACAGCCAGTTTTACATTCAGTAAGGCTCTGCTAGTTCATTTACATTATCTCACCATCCTCCGTGAGTACGTCCTAGTCTGTACATTCAGAGCATCCCAAAACAGTCTCATCCGGGCCTGCGCTACCTCCCGCTCGATGTGTTGTCTCTGTACAGCTCAGGTAACAACGCCTGAGTCTGCATCAGAGACTTCATTCACTGTATTAATTACAGTCAATATGTCAAATTGATTCTGGTGAGTCGTGTATCTCGCGTTACAGTACCGTGGAGCAGATTAACAGCCTTAAGTACTGCGGTGCAACACTGACCCAGCCATGCAGAGACACGTGTTGCCGTTTTTTTTTTTCCATATGCATCCAGACGACTGTTTCTCTTGCTCTAAGTCTCTCCCACTCAGGCTCTATGATCCACTTTGATTTGAAAATGACACTCCTTAATAGAACGAGGAACTCCTTCACACACCCCGGCTGGAGATAAATGAATGGGGTGTGAGACAGCAGCAGAGGTTGAACTGGGGGTCAAGCACCATTCTGCCAGACAGCCCAGGAGACCACGCTACCTGTCACAACACAGATACCCCAAGAGAAGGATGGAGGAGAGAGGGAGTAAGGGGAAGAAGAGGAGGTGAGGGAGGGAGAGAGAGACAGTATAGGGAGAAAACCAAGAGAGCAAGAGATAGGGAGTATTTATTTCTCCCAAGTCACTCTGGTACAGGTTGTTCAGCAGTGCCAGGCTCAACCTAACCCCACTCAGACCTTCATCAGTCTTCCTGGAGGTAGGGGGGAGAGAGACGGTGGGGGAGGTGGAGATATTTTTCCAGTGGTAGTGGTGGTGAGTGTTGGGGCAGGGAGGCGGGAGAGGGCAAGCCGCCGTTTGAGTGTAACCTCTGGGCAGCGTCCTTCCCCCTACTGCCAAGGCCAAAACCAGTAAGGGGGGCGGCTGATTACGCAGCCCTCACGGGAGGGTGGACCTCTGGCACTGACAAGCGTGTTATTGAAGGGTGGGGACGTAATTAGAGGGCGCGCCAGCGAGTACAGAATGTGGAACATCATTAACAAGCTCACATTGTTGAAGTGGGGACTGTAATTAAAGGGTTCCCACAGCACTGGGAGAAGGGTTTGATTGGAGGAGTAGAGGGACACACTGATTTTGCTCATCTACCACTAGTAGCCGGTGTGACCTTCACACCAATTGTAGCATTAGACGGTGTGTGTGTGTGTCTGTGTATGTGTGTGTGTGTGCCTGTCTGTGTGCATGTATATTCACTTGATGATGGAAGAAGAAAGATGCAAGAAGGTCAATTAGATACTGGAGTCTACAATCTATGCCATTGTTCTTCTGAATGGGGAAGAGACAGAGCGATCAGTGACTGGGACAACCATCCCGCTGTTCTCTATAAGGAAAAAGGTCAGAGCAGAAAACAACCAATAAAAGAGCAGAGAAGAAAGTTATGTTCAAGCCCCCCGAGGGCCTGAAACAGAATGCTTAAAGGCTGAACTGTCCACAGCCTTTCCCCTGCCAATGCTTGTGTAGCTATTGAACGCATGCAAAGCAACTTAGCTCCTTTTCTCACACCCTCTAACTGGCTTAAGTTGTAACATGGGCATTTGTGGATTTTCTGTCTCGGCCAATCATTTCATTTCTTGGGGACAGAGCGGGATCTTCAAGGGTTGAGATTCCGCTTGTAATTCGCACACACTTTTCTCCACCTTTGAAGCGAGCATGTCTGTATTTGTATGGGAGGCTCGACCCAAATGCTCTAAAGATCGAAAACACAGGGTGAGTCACACAGAAGACATCCAGGGTCAGAGCTCAGAGCCCGGGTGTCTGACACGGTTTGTTTCCTTGGGGGTGTTCTGGAGGTCCGAGGGCTAATACGGTATGCTGCCGTCCTGCTGCTGGTAGGGGAGAAAAGCGCTCACCGAAATACATCAATATAAGAGATGGACATAGAAGAAAACACCTGGCCTTGGAAAGTAGTCTCATGCAGTATTTCTACAGACAATGGGCTTGGGGTTTATTGGAGAGAGGAGTACCAGAAGAAACTCCACACACTAGACAGTGCCAACATAAGGCATGAATGCTGAAACAATGAAGTCTATTACATGGCTTCAGAAACACTCTCTTGTAAAAAGGCTTAATTAATCGGAGGCTTTGGAAAGGCAGTTTTCACAGCAAATTCCTGTCACCTCAATATGGAAAATCACAATTCGCCTACTGCCGACTGACATTCTGGTACGCCGTTAATTTAGCGCCGGGCGCTGCTGGTTTAGGATTGGAAAGGATTGGAAAGGATTTGCTAATGATTCCCCCAGCACCGCAATATGGTAAGAAGTTTCATAATTCATATTGCCTCAAAATAGGTTATTTATATTCCTAAAAACATCAGTTAAAATTGTAAGACGTTTACCCAGCTTTTTTTTTTTTAACAAATTGCAATTCTGTTTTTTGTTGCTCCCCATTTATGAAATAGGCTAGTTGCTGTCTTGGTTTTAAACCTGTTTATATGATAAATGGTCTTACATTATTTAAGGGTCTCCAATTAGTTGGATACATTCAATCATGCCGAAACGGTGTGCAGGTGATATAGTAATGGCTGCCGGTGCAAAATGCCAGTTAAGGTGCACTGATTAACACCGCTGGGAGTTAATTTTACAGCAGTCGGCGTTCTTTTGTCCCAGCAGGTGACGACAGCGATTTTATTGGTTAATACGCCGAAATATGACCCTTTTGGCTTTCCATACCTCAATGTCCTACATGTAGTGATGACATTTTGCCCCTTCCACACTCTTTTTTTCCTATATTTTCTTGTTCATTCCAGATAGTTCTGTCACTCCAGAGGACAGTGCTGAATAGATTGTTCTCCAGTGTAGACTTTATTGATATGTTGTTTATATGGGCTCTCTGACCTGTACAACCTTGAAAAACTGCACATGTATAAGCAGAAGTGGAGTAGAGGAAGCAGAAAGCGTCATGCTCCTAAACTAAAAAATCTCTCTCTGAAGGAACTGGACCCACCGAGGTGAAACCGTGACTGTGTGTGTTCAAGTATGTGCAAGTATGCGTGTGTGAGTGCATGTATGTGTGTGTGTGTGTGTGTATCAGGGGGTTTATTGAGTGTTTGTGTTTGTTAGTGTCTAAGGCTAACTAGTGAGGCTAGCACAGGGAGTCCAAGGCCTCAGCCCTTCAAACAGTGATTTTCTGTCATCTGTCAAACAGACGCTGTGCTGTCCACATGATGCCTCACACTTCTCGTGATCAATAAGGCATTATCCTCCATTGTGAGTTTTCATTACCTATTGCCGACCGCGTGGGACCCATGGAAAACAGGTGCAGACAGACCGGCCGTATAATGGCCATTCACATAGACGGATAAATGCCATAACACCCACAGACATCTAAGCCCTTCAGCCAATGCTAGCTCCATTAACACAGCCATTAGAGAGGAGCAATTGATTCATTTACCTATAGCGCTCCAGACAACTCATCAATTACAGCAACCCTCCCATATGCACTCCTCTATCAGACGCCCAACAGCCATCTGAGAGGTATTGACGGTCAAGGCTATTCTGCTGAAATATCTAATCTCACAATCTCACAATTACTCGGCGGTCCCTTCCTTCCCTACTTCCTTTCTTGAATTTCCGTTTTCCGTTCCGTTGCATTTCTCCTGTCCACATTTTGTGCCGTCTTTTTCCAACTTCATTTTCTCATAGCGGCCGGCGCATTAAAAATGTTAGGGATGCAAGACGGGGGCTTAACTCAGGAGGTAGAGCGCCTTCCTCTTCATTCTGTGGTTAAGTAGTAGACAGCAGGATGAGAGTGAGGCTGCACCGGTAGGAAGGATGATTTCCATGATCAAACATCCTGTGTTCCTAAAACGCAAGCAGTCACGGTGGAGGAAGGATCAAGGCAAAGTGCCGGAATAACAGCAATAGTGGAGGATACTGCTCTCTTTGAAAATATCCACTTTCTCCTTCCATTTCCTTTTGAGCATTACTCATACAGAGACTTTTAGCCTTACTTACACAGAGATTAGTACACCAACTTGTTACAGGCTGCGTGAGCATATGTACATTAAAGAAAGGGTTGTTGCATCCTTGCAGACATTAAAGACAGATACAGCTAGGAAATGTGAATGGGAACATCTATTTCAGTATAGATACACAGCATGAGAACACATATGATAACGCCTCAGAAGCAGCGATGGGTGCATGTGATTGTGCAAGACACGAGGGCTGGGGGCGGGGGGGTCAGCGAGGAGATAAGAGACGGAACAAAAAACGAGGATGTGAAAATGAGAGTATAGGAGAAAAGAGGCACTGTGCGTCTTTGTGTTTTGAAACAACTACAGGAAAAAAAGTTTTACAGCAGAAACGTTCCTTTGACAGCAGGCATATGAGAGCTGCCTAAATGCAATCAGATAGCGGAGCTGGCTGACACATATTGTAGCACTGCGTCGGGTTCCCCCCGCTCTGGGCGAAGAGCAGGCCGAGTTCAGATGAGACGAGAGAGACGAGAGAGACGAGAGTTCAGAAATCAAATCTGGACAGCTGCATCCCTACAGGCGATAGACTCTTTTGATCTCTCTATCACTCTTGTCTTTATCTTTTGTCTTTCTATATATCTCCTCTCACTCCTAAGGTCAAATGAGTTTATCTGTTCTACAGTGGAGGCTGAGTACGCGTAGACCGCTGTGCTTGTTTATTCGCTGTGCATCCTCTCCGTTTCCTCCTTTTCCTCCATTGCCTCATCCCACCTACAATCCCTCGTTCTTGCTACTGCCTCGTTCCTTCTTACCGATCTATCAATCAAGTGTTAAGGGTTATTACAAGACACGTTTGCCGACACGGCAATCAATATGCCCTTTCACTCGAGCAATTATTTCTTGTGTGTAAACAGGAATAACTGGTGGAAAGTCACTGATTCTGCACCACCCATTGACCTGTACAGGGTCTAGATTGACCTTCAGAGAAGCTTGATCATTCAAAGGCATGGGGCTCCAGGTGGAATAATAATTAATGATAAAACACCTGAAATGTTTTGATTAGATTTTGTGGAATCAAACTCTGCACCTGGTCCTCTACCAAGAAAGGATAATGTGACAAATCCACATGGTGAATTATGTGGAAAAATAGCATTATTTGGACATTTTCAGCTGTTCATCACATGAAAAGGTTAGCTGAGTTTGGGTTAGCTAGATTAGGGTTAAAATTAGGGTTAAGATTAAGCATATACAACAATTTTGGTTAAGGTTAGGATTAAGGATAGGGTGACGTTAAGGCAATTAAAACTGTAATGCAAGCACAGTAGAAAACCTTGCACAGGTCAGGAATCCACCACCTCGTTCTCCACACCCTTACTTTCCACCGCGTTATGCCACTCCACTGCCTGTTTCTAGTCGTGCTTCCTTCGTGTAATGCTTTTGTGGTGCTTTTTTCACATTCATCATGCAGCGAGCACGTATTTGCTTTTAAGACATCGTGCTCGGGAGACCAGGATCAATAAAATCACTTATCATGAAAGTGTGCACAGGGCCTTTACATGAAGTTTGCATTTTGAATCACAAATGCTACTCTAGTCCTGTGTATAGATTATTGGATGCCTGGCACACAAATAAGTAGAGACAGTATCGGTATAGATAAGTACTAGACAGAGAGATGCAGTGCCCTGCCTGTCTTGGGCAGGTCTTTGTTTTCCATTAGTCAGAGTTATGGTCCTTAAGGCGCTGTGTGAGAGCACTTAAGGGTGGTGATCAATACACAGCCGCTAAAACAAGGCTGACTGACAATCCAGGGACAACACACACCTCCATCCCTCTTGAATCATCTGCCCCAGGCTACACTGCACCACTCTGCACTCCGACGCTCTTTCACTGACTTAATAGAAATGGCCTCTCTATCACTGTTAGGGTCTATTCAGTGCCAATTCAAGGGACAGATTTCCTGCATCTCTTTTCCCGCATTAAAAGTTGAATTATCGTGACAAATATGACCAGAGATGGTTTTTTATCATTGATAAATCAACCGCCCGGGAGCCCGTGCTGTCGTCTCAAAAGCGCTCTCTGAATGACTCTCTGAAAGGCAATCACCGTCAGCACCGATTGAACGCTGTGCATACACTCAAATGTGTACAACAGACCCCGGGGTCAAACGACTATTTGAACAGTATTCAATTATTTTTCTGCGATTGACTGATCTCGCCCCGGCACGTACGAGATCACCTCATTAATCTGGCTCCCTAGGCAGGCTCAATCAACCACTCAAAACTCCCGATATTGGAGAGCCAAGTCAGCGTCGATGCCAACAATCACCGGCCGGGCTCGGTTCAGCGAAAACCGACGACGGACCGGTTAATTCGGTGGTATTTACAAGGCGGAGATGCAGCACTCTTATCTGATGCATGCCGAACGCAGACTAAGGATGGGCGCTGGCAACTGAATTCAAATCACAACATTTGATAGAGTGACAAGTGCCGACAGTCTGTTTGACACAGGTTAAATGCAGTGGCAACATCTGACTCTCAATTTGTACTCCCGTCTCAACTCCCACCACTCCGGCGAGTCATCGAGAGAGAGAGAGAGGCACCGAACATTTAGTTTAATGTTGAAATATGTAACATTATATTGCTCTCTCTTCACTCAAACTTGAAGCAGCAGCCTCTTAAGCAGCGGTGAGAGACACAGAGGGAAAGAGAGGAAAATAGAGATTTGGGGGGTTGGAAGCCGAATTGCCTTTGACAATGTAGCAAATCACATCTAGCAGAATCTTTCAGCGCTCAATGGGAGAGATTGGATGTAAGAGATGAGAACAGCGATATGTATTTAGCATTCACCAGGTGAAATCTGCTGCTCAAGCTGAGGGACCGATAGAAAGCAAAGAATGAAACAGAGAGAGAAGAAAGGATTATATTTATTTATTCAGGGGAAGAGAGCAATTGAGAGCACTTCAATGAACAAGCAATCAAATGGTGAAAAACACAGCTCCATTGTTGACATAAATCATAATTACACCAAAGCCTTACATTACATTTACAGATATGAAAGAGGTTTGCAATAGGGAAAATGAAATAAGGGTTGTTTTGATGGAGTACCTGTATAATCATAAATATATATGTGAAATTGATGTGTGTGTGTCTGTGTATGAAATGTACTTTTTACTTTTTCCACTCTTTGAGTTAAAGGAAAACTCCACCCTGGGACACTGTCGACAACCCCCAGAGACCAGACCTGAACCTGTTGCTTTCAGCTGTGGGTTAAACGTGGAGGTGGAGGGTGCAACAGGGAGCCATAGTATAGTAAGAGAAAGAGAACTTTGCCAATTTGAGTAGCAACCCTTACTCAAAATGCCATGTGTCTTGGGGCTGCATTGCTTTATGGTCTGTTGAGGCAAAAAGAAAAAAAAAACATTTTATCACTGTTAAAAAACAGCCATTAGCGATAGACCTTGCATTTCTGTTATTCCTGTGGATAAACAACAATGTGAAGTCGTGTCAAGATATTTCCAGAGCAGCTACAACGATAACATTTATTAGTATAATTTTTTGCTTCTGCAAAAAATGTTCTGCTTCTTCTATGACCGATTTCTCCCTGTGTGATTGTGGAAGTCCTAAAACAAAACCCAACGCCAAAACCTGATGTTTACGTTGAGGTTTTAGATAGCTGAAAAAAATTATACTAATAAATGTTATCGTTGTAGCTGCTCTGGAAATATCTTGACACGACTTCACATTGTTGTTTATCCACAGGAATAACACAAATGCAAGGTCTATCGCTAATGGCTGTTTTTTAACAGTGATAAAATGTTTTTTTTTTCTTTTTGTTTATTGAACTGAATTGAATTCAAACGAAATGCAGTGATTTGGATTGGATTGATTCAATTCAGATGAACTACACATACCTGAACTGAGTTGTCTTGAAGGGGAATTCAATTGTCCTTTGTAGAAAGTCTAAACAAAAAAGAGAAAAAGTAGCCAAGCCACCGAAAAGCTGATTGCCACCCTACAGCTCAATTCCAATTATAATTACAGCAATTATAATTTAGTCATGACATCAGGCACCACAAATCAGTTGAAGCATACCTTGGTGTGTCCGACCGCTGCACACAAGCCCAATTTAGACGTGAGTGAAATCGGAGACAGTGCTTTTACTCTCCGTTTTATAATGGGATGAAAGAGTTGTACGTTGTACGTTTTGAGGAGATTTCCTGTGAAGGGTTGAGTCCTGGCAAAATAAAGCACCTTTCAAATTCCCAGTGAGAGAAAGAGAAAGTGAGCAGTTACAACTACTGTCACCTCATCACCTGGGGACCATTCATCAGCTAACAGTGTGTGTGAGGGAGAGAGACAGGGAGGGCGGGCGGCTGACAGGTCGGTGCGGCGGCAGGGGAGTAACGGGCCCAGAAGGTCTGAAAAGCAGTGATCACCACTGAACCGGATACACACACGAAGCAGCTGTACCCCCAAAAAAACCCACACAGCACCTCATGCACAACAGCGACGTCAAGCTGTGCCCACTGTGCGTGTAAGTGCATGTGTGCACACCCGAGAACACTCTTTTTCTTTTCCTCTGAACAAGGCCTCGCTCGGACTGCATTACAAGGTGCGCAGTCCGCCATCGAGAGCTTTTACACATAGTTGTTGTTGCTTCGCTGGAAATTGCAGTTACAGGCGGCTAGATACTTTCTCTATTTTATGTCAATGTTTTGTTTTTTTTGATGAAATTATGGGGCACTATGGATTAGTCTCAATCCATTTGTTTCTTTGTCACAGGCAATTTCTCAGATGTAAAAACTTGGGGGAATGATGCATGTCACTATTACCCTGATTGGCTCAGAGGGGTACATGTTTACTGTTTCTTTTGGCTTTAGCAGAGAGAGAGAGAGAGAGTGTGTGTGTGTGTGTGTGTGTGTGGGGGATAATTTGGATACATTTTTTTTTGGGGCGGGGGGCGGGGGGGATGTTAGCAGAGATGTGGTACCCTATTCATTCCCGACCTCTACACATTCAGCAGTAGAATTGTATAGACCACAATACACAGTATTTTCTCGTCTCTTTTGTGTCCTTTTTCTAGAAGACTCCATGTGATTCATCGCTGCTTGTACTACCTTGGAGTAGCTTCTGTGCTCTTTCTCCATTGTGGGTTTGACTGTTAATGCAACTCATTCGAATGCTTACTCAAAGCTGAATGAGCAAAATGTGTCCGATATTATAATACTGAATTTCATTTGCATTAAATCCAATATGCATGGCACACTTTAGACGGAAAAATGACTAGATGATGATGAACTAATGCACTTTGTATAGAATTTCCCTGGAAAGCAGGGCATAAAGCATAGTACTGCTACTGTACTGACACTGACAAGGCATTTGATTCAAGAAATTGGCATAAACGCAAACTGTCCTCAGAGGCAGTGAATTGGATCTGTCACTCTCTCAATGGAGTAGGATTGGAAATATAATGCAGAAATCACTCAAAATCCTTATAATTACACACATGGGCATTTAAGCATGCATGGAGAAAGGCAGACATGCGCGCACACACACACACACACACACACATGCATGCACATGCACACAAGCATCCTCTGCCGCTATAGGATGCAGCCTGTCGGTTGCAGCCACTAGCCTGCGACTTCAGCATGCCAGAGCACAAACAAAAGTTAATGCACAAGAGAGAGAGGCAGGCCAATCCTTTTTTGTTTGGAGGGGTCAAACATTCACTCCATCTTCCAAAAATATGGTCTGCATGGCAAGAGGGGAGGGGAAACATTCACGTTGCTTCGCTAAAAAGAGAGTTCCCATTCAGCTACATGTTTCACACAGAAATGTTTTTTTTGGCATATAAAGATGAGAGACATGCAGAAACACACACACACACACACATACACACACACACACACAGCCTCCACTCTTCATCTACATTTCCATGGACATGCTTAATTGTGTTTTTAATTGTATGGGATTTTTTTGCATGTAGTCTCTTTTGATTCCAACTCTATTCATGATTAATGAAAAGCAATGAGGACTGAACCGTGTCAAGTAGTATCAACATCACTACCTACACACAAGAGCATTTCCAGTTGAATGGAAATAAATACTGCATAAAGAGGATCTAAACCACTCCTGTCAATGGGATGTTAGGCTTTGCTATAACTGAAACTCTAGGATCTAGGATTCATCCGGCCTTCAAACTGAATCTGTTTTTGTTGTTTTTCAAAACCTTCCTATTATGATTGGGGTCAATGTTTAATGTCTCTGAAAACATGATTCAAGTTATTTTGATACTTCATGATGTTTCATAATTTCATGGGGTAAACATAAAATGAACAGGATGATATATGTTCAATGTCTTGTACACACTTTTCATTTTGCTCTGTAGCTACATAAAACCTGAGAAAATATAAATGTTTTACACATATTGTTTTTGTATGATCTTCAAAAAGGTTTTCCACGCTTTAGGCTCCTAACATATAAGACATTTCCCACAGCCCTGGGAACTCTACCTGTATTAGTGTGAGATTGTTCACCCAACATGGGGGAGGGGCAAACATATAGTAAGGGCTGCACACCGCCCTCTCAGCCCTCAACTGAAGATTTTGAAAAAGACCACCCGGCATAGATTTTCTGTCAGTGAGGTTCTGTCACAGCTCTGAAAGGGATTTAGAGGAGAATGTGTCTCAGACTGAGGATAATGTTGAGGAGGACCATCCTCCTCTGATGAGAATAACCCTCCTGTTGTCTCTCAGCCACCAAGAGTCGACGCTGGTCACGGTGACATCCAAAAATGGAAAGTTGTTATGGTCCCTCTCCCCACATGAAAGTCAGGGTAGACTAAAGGCGGCGGTATACTCAAAAAGACGAAAGAACAAATGACGAAAGAACAGCGGGCGAACATGTCCCTGAACACTGGAGTATACTCAATAAGAACTCTTCTACTTCTTTATATGTCATTTCTTGCCGCAGAGTGATTTCCACGGTGAGTTGCCGGAAACAGGAAAAAACAAAGCGAGACAACAATGGCGGCGGTGAAAGATGAACAAATGTGACACAGCGAGAGGAGTTGGCAGTGGCTTTGGTGTATTTAAAAATGAACAGAAAGAGAAGGAGATGGTATGTTCATAAAAAGAGGTTGAACTCTTACGTCCCCTGCCATGATGTAACGGCATTTGGACCAATCGCCAACAAGGGGAGCTCTCAAAGCAAGAAAAAGACAAAAGACAAAGTTCTCCTAGGGGGACTTGCACCGAAAACAACAAACGAACCCATATCACTGTATCCTTTTCTTCTTTTCTTGTTCTGAACATGTCTTTTTGGTCAAAAAGTTCTACTTCTTTTTGAGTATACCGCTTTAGTACTGCCAATCTCCTCATGCCCAAGACATAAAATATGCTTTTGAACTGTCATATCAGCATCAGTGCAGAAGGATATTCTTCAGATGACTTGGAGGGGAGGCAAGTGTATGCAGGCAATTGGAAAGAATTGGATGTGACCCACTTGCAAGCCTACGTTGAGTTGCTTATTTTGGCAGGAATGTATAAGTCGAAAGGCGAAGCAACAGCAAGCCTGTTGAAGGCTGACACTGGTAGGGCAATATTTACAGCCACAACGTCTCTGGGGACATCGCATGGTGTCTCCCTTTGGTGACAGAGAAACAAGGTCGACGGGAGCTTGACAAATGGGTCCAGCGATCGCCCCTTCTTTACAATCCAGGCTCCCAATAAAATATGCTTTCCAGGAAGGAGACACACATAGTTGACCTCTAGACGTCTCTCTCCGTAGGTGTGTTATCATTCTAGAATTACAGGCATTTTGTTACATCTGTTCCATTTGTACACCTTACTACTAGTTGCTAGTGTTGTTGGTGACCTATGAACTAATGCTTTGTGAGTTGGTTTGGATAAGAGCATCAGTTAAAATGCCTTCATACACAGTGTGTGTGTGCATACTCTCCAATTCTCTGCAATCGCAAATGGAGAACCCGTATAGAGACTGACTGAGTTTTGCGAGATCAAAAGCTAGATTTTGGCAGAGCGCTCCCTGGCTCCGACGAGGCCCTCAACCTCACTGTTTGTTATAAGTTGATCTAGGTTGGCATGTACTATGCACTGATACTACCCATGTTTAACCTGAGGAAATGTACAGAAATCATTTTAAAATCTTTCCTAGCTCAAGGCAACACTGTGATGTTTTTTTTGTTGTTTTTTTCTCTTTTCTGGAAGGCTTGCTGCTTTGCTCCTCTTCCTGCCAAAGAGGAATTTTGGAACGTTGTAAGGGATGATAAGAGATGCTGCTCTCAAATTTAGAATTTAGCTACTGATATATCTCGGGTTGCACAGCCTGATCTCATGGTAGTTCATAGGATTTTGTGCTGCAAAGCAATGCACACTGGTTTCATAGGCTGTCTACCAGTATCAGGAAATGAAAATCTGTTACACGGTCAGGTTATGGCAGTGGTGTCCAATCATGTGCCAAGTCTTTTGCCCAACCTTAACAAACGTCGTTTCTCTTGCCCAACCCTAAGTTCAGCGATTGGCAGGAATTTACCATAACCGCCTACAGTAAGTAACCCTTTTTCCTGACCATCCTTGAACACATTTCTTGTTATTGCATGAACAGTTGACTGAAGACACAGCTTTAAGTCCACGCAACAAGCAACTCCAGCACGTCCGTTCATTCTCTATGACAGCCGAACATTTTGGCGTGGTCATGGATGCCACTGTTGCCTGCTTGTCGGCAATGAGAAGTAACAACAGCTTTTCTCTTTGGGCAACGTCTGTGTGTGTGTTGGCTAGGCCAGGAAAAAAAACAAAAAAAGAAATATGAAAGAAAAGCTCACATGTGTATAAAAGCATGTGTTGCAGAGTGATGTAGGTGCCCCTGCTTACATACATGTGAGCACACAGTGCAGAACAGTGTTGGGTTGTGGTCGTGTAGAGCATGTGGAGTCAGACTCCGACAGACATCACAGATATTGGCGGCGTAGACTTCCGCTCCCAGTATCTTGGTCCAGAGCAGATGGCCGTGAATCCATTCAGCCAAGGCCTTAATAGAGCCACAGCTGCTGGCAGACAAAGTGAATCTCCCTCCATATGCACTTCCTTGGAAAACACAGCTCTGCTCTGTTTGCTCTGCTGTGGGAGTGTGACACAGCCCACAAGCTATGACTCAGTCCACTGATAGCTCTCCATTCACACCCGTACGCACATGGCCGATTTGTTCAAAGTTAACAAATGGTGACAGTGGACAGGTACATTCTTGTCTCCCTCCCACTTTGTTAACAAGGTGGCAAGGACACATTCAATACTTTCATCGAACAAGATCCAATCCATCTACCACCTGCCAGCTGAAATACAGCTGCGACTTTGGGGTTTCAGATGCTTTTTTTAATATTTAAACTTTAATTCAGTGTTGGCTCATTGTTGTATCTACTTAACATTATCTTGAATTAAGCAAAAATTGCAATGAACTCCCGTTTCGTGTTTCTTCTTTTGTTATTTCTGGAGAGCTTTGACACATGCACCTCGGTTCGAGGCTTTAAAACCTTTTGTGTGCAAACTTGTATTGTTCAAAATGTTTTGTGTTAGTTGTTGTTTACCCAGTGCACCAGCATCAATAAACAAAATCATTATTAATGTCAATTTCATATGAAATACAACCAAAATCACTATCACTCATTAACTCATTGTTCATCTCGCCGTCCGACTGAAACAGCGCTGCCATTGTTGCTATTCAGGTACTCGCTACTTGTTTGCTTGCAAAAGTGCTTATGACTGTGATAATACAACATTACCATAAAACCACATTTCAAATTTCAATTAGACTAAAGCACCGATCCCGACAGGAGACTCTTTGACATAATCCTGCTACATTCCGGATGCTGCGTCTATCATCACAGATACATTTGAGCACTGAAATGCAGACGCAGCTCCTCGAAGCTCTCTGCCTTTTCAATGTCTCTCTCTCTCTCTCTCTTTCTAACACTTGGCAACAAATGAACTGTACAAATTACATTACACACACGCATGCAATCACTGTACTACTCCACCTTTCACCCATCAGGACTGTGAACTCCGACCTCACCAGGGCCCCCACCAAGACCCACACATTGCCCCTCTTATGCACACACACACACACACACACACACACACACACACACACACTTAGCTAACGATTACACATCATTTATATTATATTACATACATACAATTTCTCATGTAAATATTGTGTTGTTTTTTATATTAGAGCTCTTACTGTAATACTGTAAATATTGTGTTGTTTTTTATATTAGAGCTCTTACTGTAATACTGTAAATATTGTGTTGGTTTTTTATATAAGAGCTCTTACTGAAATACTGTAAATATTGTGTTGTTTTTATATAAGAGCTCTTACTGTAATACTGTAAATATTGTGTTGTTTTTTATATTAGAGCTCTTACTGTAATACTGTAAATATTGTGTTGGTTTTTTATATAAGAGCTCTTACTGAAATACTGTAAATATTGTGTTGTTTTTATATAAGAGCTCTTACTGTAATACTGTAAATATTGTGTTGGTTTTTTATTGTAAATACTGTGTACTGTTGCCCTTTGCACATTCCTGTTGAGCATTGCCAATTTTTCATTTCACTGCACTGTGTATGTGACAAATAAAGTTCTTGAATCTTGAATCTTGAATCTCTTTGTAGCCACAATCATGGGACAAAATGTCTTCTTCTTCTACTTAAGATATAGGGCGGCGTGTTTGCTCAGTAGTCGGTAATAGTCTCATCACAGCAAGAAGAGCCTGGGTTCAATCCACGGCCCGTTCTGTGTGGAGTTTGCACATTGTTCACATACCTTAATTGCCTGTATGAATGTGAGTGTGTCTGCGTTAGCCTTGGGATGGACTGTCCGGGGGTGTCGTTTAAAGTGTGACCGAATGAGGCGAGATGAATCTACAGTGCCGGTGTTAAGAGGCTGAAAGTGCTCGCGAGTGCAAAGATCAAGGTCGTCGAGGAGAGTTGTCGACTGATCTTGGGAAAGTGGAAGGAAAGTCTGAGAGGAGAGGAGAGAGAGATATCCAACTCGTACAGAGGAAGAGGACAGTAAATGAATCACTCTCTATTTACTGTGTGGCAGCCAGCAATCACAAATACACTGACATACACATACACATAACATACACATACATAGATGTACAATGGAGAACTTATTAAAGTGTGTGTGTGTGCGCGTGTGTGTGTGGAGAGAAACTTATCACCACATTTCAGTGTTTACATCAAAGTCCAAATAATCCATAAAGTGCTAATCTGTTTTGGCACTCCGCAAGCCAACAACTAAGAGACTGCTCACACACACACACACACACACACACACACACACACACACACACACACTTCAAAGTTTGGTCTGTTCATGCCGCAAGTTGTTATCTAGCTTGCTGCAGCAGTCTCATCCCAGGTGTCTCATGGTGAACACGTGACCGCTAATGGCTACGCTGCTTCAAAGTGTGAGTGTCTGTGAATGTTTTTGTTTGTGTTGTGTTGAAGATGTTGAACGCGCGTGTGTGTGTGTGTGTGTGTGTGTGTGTGTGTGAGTGGCGGGTGAAGTCACGTAAGGACGTTTTGTCAAGGAAGAAGATGGGAGCAGCAGAGGAGGAGTTGTGATGAGGAGAAGAACAGGAGGAGGACAGCTTGATGGCATCAGATGACGAGTGGGTGAAAATGGCCTGTCAAGAGTGACTGACATCAAGAGTGCAGAGGAAGAAGAAAAAAAGAATACACTGTGTAGAGCTGTTGACAGGAAGTGAGGAGGGGGTGTGAGTAGAAGGGGTACATGTGCAACCAAACGCCATGAACCCATTTAACTTTACAGGGGAGCCCTTTTACACGGGGGAAAAGTTTGATCAATGTGCATTTTTCGATGTAATAATTCATAATTCAAACCAAAGATATTGACTCCTATCCACAAATGACTGATTAACGTGTTAAGATGGCAGAGAAAGTGTTGTGAGTTTGTCTTCATTCGTCCCTTCTCTTTGATCCATCCTTTCCTGTCACTCTCATGGCATGCTGTCTTATGAAAAAAAAGAAAAGCTATTAAAATAATCTTTAAAAAGATGATTGGGTGTGGTGCAAGAAGGAGGCAAAGAAATGTGAGATTTGGGTGTGAGGAGGAGGTAAAGCAAAGTGAAGTGGCAGGGTAAAGAGGAGGGTGTGATGAGTGACTGATGCAATATTTGCAGCCCAAAACTATTTTCAAATTATCATTATCATATTATAAAAGTGTTAAAATTAATTAAAATGACCACAAAAAAAAAATCACTAAATATATTACCATAAAAGAGATGTTTATCTGGTTGCCATGGATACAGGTAGTGGCCCGAAACCCCTGAAATTCATTAGGCAAACCCTTCTTAGATCGCTGTGCAGCATTGATCCTGTTTGTTAGTCAATACACGACAGAGAACTTTTTATCATTCACTTTTCTGGCTTATTTTGTGTTTGTTTTTTTCCCATTTTGTTTTGTCTCTGTGTTTGCAAGATGAACTAATGACCCATATTATGTATAAATAATGCAGTAATAAATAAAACATTTTGATAAAGTAGTTAATTGTTTTGCATTTCAGCCAGATATTATTTATTAGCATTATTAGTATTAGTAGTAATAGTAGTAATAGTAGTAGTAGTAGTAGTAGCAGTCGGTAATTGTATGAATTTAAGCAGCACAATTCAATAAATGAGTCACTTTCACAAAGATCACAAAGAAATAATGCCCTGTCTCTAATAATAACCTGTTTCTAATGAAGGTCTCTCTTGTTGAGAAAAATCAACACTTGCACACATGCACTGTAGTATGATGAAAAGGATGAGCTGGGGGGGGGGGGGGGGGGGGGAGAGAGGGGTGAGGAAAAATGGGAAGGATGCTTGAAATCAATGAAGTGGATTTTTGGAGTGGTGACGTGGAGGGGTGTAGAGCTGGGAGCTGATGGCACCAAAGACAGATGGTGTTTAAACACCCTCAATGCTGGGAGTGCTGGAGAGGGTGTCAAAAACCCAACAAAGGGAATACTGGTGTTCAACCTCTGCCATGGTATATCCATATGCCGCGATGGACTATGCCAGCACCCCCGGGGCACGAGTCTGGACAGGCCAGCCCATCTGAGCGGCATGGGGAGCAGTCTATTGGTCTAGGCATGCTAGAGAAACCATTGAGCCACACAACACACACACAGAGAAACATAGTGGTCAAAGCATCATGAACACGCCCACATGTGCACACAATTCCCTGCAATAATAATAAAGAAAAACACATGTTACTGCTGCAAGGTATAGTAGGGATACAAACATGTTGCTCCACTTTAAAACAACAAACACAGCCCCGAAAAAAAAGCCTGAATTCCCTTTACAGGGTAGGAACAAAAAACAAAAAAAAATATCATGACCTGTTGTTCCATCAAAGACTCCACTCGATGCAGAAACTTGGCATACATACAGCAGAGACCAAAGCAGACACAAAAAAGTAGGCCAGTCAAACTCCCCTGTCGATCTCTCATTCAGTCACACCTTCAAGTCATTCCCACCACATCAGCTAAACAGCAGGACTCCCGGCAGCTTAACTCCGCTGTGACAGTGATGTTTACCGACCTCTTACACAGAAAGACATGCATCAACAGTACATGTCGGGTTTGCGAAGTGCATTGGGACAGAACTGTCCTCCAAACAACACAAAACACAACAACAGTCAAATTCTGCTGATCCGTATATTACCTGCACACTGAACAAGCTTGTTGAGCGTGTGAAGATATGAACAATTTAATGGGGAAATGAGTGCAGACGAATAGACCACATGCACATGGGAATGTGGAGGTTTGCTGTAATTGATCTTACGTCACTATACCATTTTCAACCTGGACTCTATTTTCCTGGACCCATCTTTTTCCATCATACCGATTCTAATAAAAACTAATAAAAACTACTAATAACTTCTAATAACTTCTAATAAAAACTAACTTCTAATAAAAACTACTACTCTTGTCTTGTTTGCCTGTGTGCACCTCTCTCCAATGCACTCCTATAAGCCCAATGGACACTCCAAAGCTCTTTCTCTGTCTCTTTCAAACACATTGCACACACTACAATGAAACAAAGATGTGAATGAAAATGATCCAGCCATGCCTTTCTCGTACAGTTTTGATGCTACCTTGGCTTTAGCGCTTCCTAGTTTTACTCTTTGCCAGCTGGCTGCAGGTGCAACTGCCTGGCTACCTGCACCGCCGTGTAAAATAGAGCAAAATAGATCGTGGAAGTTGTCAGGTCATGGATAAACAGAGAGGGAGCATTAATATCTTTAAAAAAACAAAAAAAAACATGGTTTGGGTGCTTTTGGGGTTCATTTTTGGAGTGTCCATTGGCCCTATAGGAAACCAAGACATAAATAGATATATTGTGAGGGAAATTGTGATCAGAATCAATCAAAAATAGTCAAAATTATCTTTAAAAATCAAACAAAAACTGTCTTGGCATCACCCACAACATAAAATGCTGGATATTTATAATTATTTGTGTGAACTGGATGGTGTAAAGCCAATATCAAGATGGTGGATGTGAGGACTGGGCATTGCATCAAATATCCGACTACACACACACACACACGCATACATGCACAGACCCATCCCACCCTGCTAAACAACCCCCGTGAGAAGGTTTACCCTCTGATCAAGGTCTCTCACCTGGGAAGCTTCAGGAGCACATCAGGCTGACTGAATTCAATATAGATATGGGTAAATAGATTATGAATTATGAATAGGCATCAATCCAAAATGTGCAAATGCAATAGCTTTCCAAATTAAAATGGATTTTTCTGGCCACGAGTTGAAGTAATAGTCCTTCAAACTTCACACAGATGGTCGAGACCGACACGTGCAGGCGGACGGACAGAGATGGGAAAAACCAAAAGACTGGCATGGGTACGCAGCTCCCTCACTCCTTCTCGCTTGCACACGAAGCCGAACACAAACTCTTAAAGTACTTCAAAGTAACATTGGTTAAGAGTGAAATGGACGTGACTGCAGTAAACACACACAAGCTGGCAGGGCCCTCAACGATGCCATGCATTATACATGGTATTGTTTGATATATAATGTTGATGTGGCGTTGATGTATACAAATAGCCATACAATCTGCAGTGAAATGTTAATATATCATCATGACCAATTCTGGTTTATGGATTTTCATTATGCTCTGAATACAACAATATACAATATTCTTATCATTTGGAACCTCCCTAATCCCCCCTCACTTTACTTTTCAAGTACATGCACATGGTAAAAACTAAAAATGGTTTCATGTCAACATATAAAATAATAATAAAACACAATGAAAAATAAAAACGGTGTGCCTTTTGTACACTTTCCATATTTGATGAAAGTACCAATACTAGTCTTTTCTTCCAGTTATCAGGCGCTTTGCCTGCAGTGTACACACATCAATGAATGTGCTTGTCCAAGAAGACCAGGAGGATCCACGGACATTTGAACAGACAGAATCTTTTCAATCATAAAAACCACCTCCTCCCAAAAACGTCTTCATCTCATCACATTCTGCCTGGTAGAAAGTTGTGCATTCTGTGTACGTAATGCAGCAGCTTCACATGTAAAAGCGCTGGGGGGGATGGGGGTCTAGTATGACACACTCTCACACCTCACACACACACACACAATACTATCTGTCAGCGCTATTCCCATGCAGGGACAGCTGAAGTTGATCTCATTAACTTCCCCTTCATTCAAACAGCTAATTACACACAAATACACAATCACAGCTTTCACAGCACAATCAAGCCCTGATGGAGGGAGAGAGGGAAAGAAAGGGAGGGGGGGGGGGGATGAGAAAGTGTGCAACCGAGGAAAAGGCAGAGAGATAGAGAGAGAGAGAGCGGGCCAAAAAAAAAGGGGGAGAGAGAGAAAAGAGAGAGAGAGGCTTCATTACTTCTAAGCCTTCTACAAGTATTTTACTTGAGTGTAAGCTGATTTCCCTCTCTCTCACGTACAGACGTGGATTGGCGCCGAGTCAGATTCTTCCAGAGCAGCGATTTGTTTCCAATATCCCTAATAAAGGAATTAATGTTATGTTAATGACTCTTCAGCCTATTACTGCACTGCTGATGGATCCATCTGTACTTGAAAATGTCTTTTCGCCCAGAACCCCCGCCGCATGGTTATTTGTGTCACAGTCTTTGTCAGGTAATTTATGAGGGGACATTAAGCCGTTAATACATTGTGTTACAAAAAAGACGACAGTTTAATGGCATCGCGTAGATGAGCAAACTTGCCATCAATAATGCCGTATGATGAAGGCTGTTTGAAGGCCTGCTGGGAGTGGAAAACAGTTGCTGCTGGAAATTAAAAGGGAAGAGTGTGTGTGTGTGTGTGTGTGTGTGTGTGTGTGTGTGTGTGTGTGTGTGTAGGTGCATGTTATATGGAGGTGGTATGAACATAAAAGGAAGGAAGATGTTGATGACATGGAGGAAAGAGAGAGAGAGTGAAATGGGCAAATTGGATTAAGAATAATAGAAGAGGGGCGAAGCTGGAGCGGGACAAGAAGGTGGAGCGGGAGGAGGAAGGTGAGATTGGGGCAGGGAAGAAGTGGAGACAGAAAAAGAAGAAGAAGAAGCATAATGAAGACAGGAAGAGAGACGTTACGTAAAAAAAAAAGGATTATGAACGAGTGGATTCCAGTCACGAAGCTGTTTATTGCTGTCGTCGTTTGCCCACCCTCTCCAGCTCGCTCCACATATCCCCCTTTTGTCTCCTTCCTTCTGCTCTGTCTCTCACTCTCTCCAGTGTGTGACGAGCACTGCTGTTATGAAATGTTGCTGTTCAATGTGAGAAATGCCTCGTGTCGTTCTCTCTCTCTCTGTCTGTCTGCCAGCCCGGGCCTCTCTCTCTCTCTCTCTCTCTCTCTCTCTCTTTTTCCGTTGCATTGTTGCCTGTCTGTTCCAATCAGACTCCAGTCAATGTGTGACAGGTAGCCGCTTTTGTAGCCATCTTCCCTCAGATACCGGGAGCGTTGCATTGATTAAACAATCCATTCAACGGGGCACACACACGCATGAAAGACGCATGAAAGATGCACACACACACACACACACACACACACACACACACACACACACACACACACACACACAACCTGTTCCCAACCGCTGAATGCAGAGCTCAATGCTCAGCTCAATGGTTGGACAAGGATGAAGCTTTGTCAAAAAAAGCAGAACATTTTATCGAAAGCGTTGATCATTTTCTTTGACATTTCAAGGCACGGAGAGATTTGAATCCCTATATAGGAACATCACATTAAGGAGAAGAGCCTCGAGAGCAGCCTCAGCTCTTTCTCTACCAGCTCTGCCCTGGTAGTCGTTCAGATGACTGGGGATAAAAACGAGCCGAGCAGCGGGAGATTAAGGGGGATTATACCGGGTGTAGCCAACCATCTGAATGCTGTCATGTGACTGTGGAGAGGAAGGCTCATTATGGTATGGCACTGTATGCCCCGCGCGTGTGTTGGGACCATGTTCAGTCAAGTATTTATGATGGAAACCACAACAACAGTTTTGCAAAGGGGAGGGATGAGGAACCGAAACCCCTACAGATTCACCATCAAGCATGAAATACTGCGAGCCAGTTTACATACTGCACTGCTGCCACGTGAAGAAATTCAACAGTGCTCATGCTTGATCAGCGCATGAAAGCAATGTTTCACCTTCGGTAGAGTTATTTTTGTGTCATTAACTATACACATGACCCTAATGGCCACACTCACATCTTTTCGTGGAATCAAACCAACCCTGCCTGACCGTTTGCTACGATAATTCATCATTTCTTAGGTTGAAAATTTCCACACGGCACACAAAAACCATACCACATGGCCATAGTTTTCAATTAGAGGCAGGATGTTGACAGCAGGTCCTCAATATAAATCGTATTTTGCACATTAGGGGTCAAACAATTATTAATTATTGAATTAGGGTCTCCTGTAAAGTGTAATCTAACGCTCTATCAAAGTGAAAAATACTTGGAAGTCAAAATCTAGCATCTCTTGAAACCTTTCAATCTCTGTTTCTCTCATTCTTGTTTTGTCTCATTCTCCGGTCTTCATCTCTCCTCTTTCTCCTCATTCATCAGGTTCAGAGAGTGACAAGGATCCTATATAAAAAGGTATTGGAATAAATGGCCTCCCGCCCCGCTATTGACAGGCACGAGTCAATTGAGTTTAATGCATGGCCGCCCTCGTGTTTTCTCCCTCTGTCTCGCAAACAAACTCATTTGTCCTAATAGCACGATGTCGACATTTGCATCTGCAGAGCTCCAACGTCGAGTCGTGGCACCCTCGTGCGCGGGCCGTGCTACGGTGGCAGCCGATAATTAACCGGTTAATCAGAACCAATTAAACTAATAATTAACGGCGTGATTAACAAAATCACTATAGGCATTTCAAAACAAGGTACCCGATATCTAACGCAAATAGACCAGGGGAAAACGGCAGGTAATCGTTCCCTGCCACGTTGAGCGAGCGTAGACGGGTCACTGAGTTATGTGGCTATATTGAGCTTGAATGGAGGGAGACAATTATCTTGTCAAGCTGCAAGCGATGACAACCGCTCTCCGCATCTAAAGAAAAAAAAAGGAGACAAAACTGGCCGACCACATGAACAGACTCACATTAAAAGGCAGAGAGGATGGAGAGGATGGAGAGAGAGAGAGAGAGAGAGAGAGAGAGCTCTGAGTTATGCCCTCAGACATAAAAGCTAGCAGCACTAAAAAACGCTCTGACAAACATACATACGTATCATCCATATTGACACACACACACATAGTTAAGAGGGAGAAACAAACTCTCTTCCTCCCAATCTAGGCCATTACATCATCCCCACCTCTTTTTATTTTTCCATCTGTCTGAGAGGTGCCATTTATCAGACGACATGAGGGGAGGAAAAGGCTTTCTCAGCTAATCCTCCTGTCTTAGTTATGAGAAGGGATCCTTTTCAGACTGAGCACACCTGGGGGCGACCATTCTCTCTGCCTCCATTCGTACAGCGGTGAGAGTCTGCCAGTCTGCCTTGGAGGAGGAAAGAGGATCTGAGAGAGATGGATTTATTTATCACTTCTGTCTGGTACACTAGCTATAGCGAGCTGGCTGGTTCGTACAAATATAAAGAAACACACTCATGCACTCGCCTGCACACGCACAGTGGAACTCAAGACTTTCCACCCCAATCTCCCTCAGAACACTGCACTCAATAACAGCAAAACCAGCGCCGCAGAACAGTACAAACGAGCGAAAGAAAATCCCCAAATCTGGGAGCTCAGCATGCTGTGGCGTATTTTCTGCCTTCCTGGATCACTGCGTCGGAGCATTCACTCCTGCATGGCAGCCAGGCTGCTTGAAAATATACACACAAGAATGCACATGCATACACACACACACACACACACACACACACACACACACACACAGAGAGTACACACACACACACACACACAAAGCAACTGTCAATCATTCAGCTTAGCGTTGCTCAGATACTCAGAACAACCAGCCACTCAGTCAGACTTAAAGAACTTGTTGGTGTTGCCTCCCCTCAGAGGAGCTTCAGGCAGTAGAAAACTAAAATGGAACATATGAGTTATTGATCAGATCAATCAAAGCAGCGTTCCAGACACAAAAACACTTCTTGTTTCGCCCAGAAAAGAGGGAACTGAAGCAGAAACGTGGACTTACACTGGCACTTTTTCTCCATGTCTCTCTGCAGGAACCAACAAACACCCAACTTCCAGAAACACTCTGCAAATGTTTTTTTCAAACGGTACCTACAACGATTTTCAAGAGAAGGGCCATTAGAGGAAACGAAAGGATAATTCTTTCTGTTTGTCGATGTAATGGTTAAACAGCAGTCTTGCATGCCAATATGCCATCGCTAGTTTTGACACATTGAACGTTTTGGCTGAGCTATCGATGCATGGACAGTATGTGACAGCTTAACATGGGTTGTATTCTGAAGCTGTTGTGGATTATTGAAGTTTGCATAGCGTGTAAACATTTTCCAACAGCAAGCTTGGAACAACGTGCGCGTAATCATAATCTGTTTATTTGACCTCTGCTCATCTTGTTGTTTTATTTGATTAACTCAAAATCATTGTACTGTGTAATTGTGCCGGTCTCAAATACTTGCTACTGTAATCATAAAAATGTGCTTTTTGATGAGCTCATGAAAACACGGTGGTCGCAAGCCACTGTAAAATGCGATGCCCATCCTAAGCAGCTCTGATGGGAAGTTGATTGTTGTTGTCAAATATTGTCTTGGAGCAGACCGACCATAAAATGAATACAATACGGTGATATTACACAACATTACTAATGGGCCTTTTAAAAATGTGAGACTCCTATTTTAGTTTAAAGGTCACACAAACTGCACATTTGCAACTTAATTTGTTTTAATTTTCAATGTAATTTATCCTGTACAGATAGAAGAGGCCTCTTATTATTATTATGATTAATTATTATTATTAATAATATTATTAGGTGTGTTGTTATTATATGTATTATTAATTAGTATTAATTATTCATTGTTAATGAATAATTATTGTTATTAATTATTATTATTAACTATCAATAATTCTAATAATAATTATAATACTAATAGAAAACAATAATTAAACTCTGATATCAATAAAACTGCCAGACATATGTCGCTTTACTAACTGCAACCGCAGCCGCTCCACAATGATCTCCAGCCGGAATACCTCAACCACTGTCACTACTACGAACAGAATGATCACCATGGCAACCATAACCCTAAACACCAATATCTGCATCTACGACAACGGATACTGTTACCATGACATTCTGCATGTTGTTAGGGGCTGCGTATGGAGGAGAGGACGGACGGCGGCGGTGCCTCAGTTGGGGCTGCTGGGTAGATCTGCGGCGCTCCAAGCAGAGACTGCTTCATCAATAAGTCACATTTCACCTTACTGGGTAGCGACCTCCACACAGACACCTCTTGCAAAGCGCCAGACAAATGTGGCACTGCAGAGGGCTGGTTAAAAATATATAGTCTCCAGAGAGTAATGATGGGGGGTGTTAATGACAGAGCACTCATTTGAGAATATATAAGCAAGTGAGTTTGCCACTGATTTTGTGTGTGTTCACGAATGCATGTTCATGAATGTGTGTGTGTTAGATCCTGCTGGTTCGCGTCACAAAGTGTGCCCATGCCACGTATATCATAATGGCGAGGAGGGGGGGGCAGATAACGACGCAGGTCCTGTCATGTTTTATGCATCCAGATAAGGCAGGGAAGCCAGGGAAGGAACGCTTTAAACAAGGGAAGCAGTCTACAGGGATGACAGGTTGCAACTACCAGTGAACCATGTTGCTACACGGGTACACATCTACCTTGCATCTAACTTGCAACTCGTGATGTAGCGCCGCAGAGTACACAGCATGGATGACACATATCCTGTGCTCTCCGTATTGTGCATTGAACCAAGGGCACTTGGAATCATGCTCTCTCTGGATGGAATCCCTTCCCGAGGCACGAAAACACCCAAAAGAAACAAAAAACACCATTGCTTATCAAGGGACTCCTCGTAGCGAGATGCTAGCTGTCCGAGCACATGAATTTATCATGCTTCTCAGAATAGGAGGCCTAACTGGCTGGCTGAGTCCATTCTTTAGAGTCGTCTAGAGGCAAGGCTAATTTGCTGTAGCAGTCTGACTCTCGGCGGTTTGATAAATGTGGATTTGACTGGCATTGCCAACATAAATAATGTGGATGGTGAGGGGACTAAAATAAAGGAGGGCACCTCTGTCCAGACAGAGAGCATTAGCCAGTGACGCAGACCACTGACCCATGAACTTGTCCATCTGCTTCTTACTCTTCTCGCTCTACAGTATCTCTCTCTCTCTCTCACCCACATACTCTCTCCATCCCATTTCTCATCCCTCTCTTGATTCAGCTCTCTTGACCGATTATCTTGTCACCTCAGAATCCTGTGCCCCTTTTCTGTATCTCAGTCACCGAGGGCAAAATGAGAAATCATGTCTAATATCACACTGCACTGCACTTGGCTAATGAAAAGGGGGCTTGTGTAGAAACAATCAGTGTGAGTGTGGTGTGTGTGTGTGTGTGTGTGTGTATAAGGGGGAGGGGGTTGGTTTGTGTATCACTAGGCTGCTCACATCCTTAAGACCTTGTACGTCTTGTCGGCTCTCTCGTTAAGTGGCTGTTTCTTTGTGTGTTGCCAGCTGAGCATGAGGTTTCCAATATGCGGCAGGAGTTGCTGGAGTTCAGTGGAAGTCGTTCTCACCCTCCTTGCCCTGTCCAACCGCTTTGTGCTGACTGAGATGCCTCTGACAGAGCTGGCTTAATAATTCATTCTGAGTCATAGCAAGAGAAAAAATTGATTGCAGCAAAACACATTACTTTCCGGATGGAGGAAACCATAGCTGACATTCAAGTCTTCAGCATGAAGTAGGAGTTCATAGGGTACAGTGCTGCGGCTAGCTGCATTCTAATGCGTTGTACATGCTAGGATATAACAGAAAAACCTGCCTAATATTGAGTAGGTCCCCCTCGTGCCGCCAAAACATCTCTGACCCATCGAGGCATGGACTCCACAAGACCTCTGAAGGTGTCCTGCGGTATCTGGCACCAAGACGTTAGCAGCAGATCCTGTAAGTTGCGAGGTGGGGCCTCCATGGATTGGACTTGTTTTTCCAGCACATCCCACAGATGCTCGATCGGATTGAGATCTGGGGGATTTGGAGGCCAAGTCAACACCCTGAACTCTTTGTCATGGTCCTCAAACCATTCCTGAACAATTTTTGCAGTGTGGCAGGGCGCATTATCCTGCTGGAAGAGGCCACTGCCATCAGGGAATACCGTTGCCATGAAGGGGTGTACTTGGTCTGCAACAATGTTTAGGTAGGTGGTACGTGTCAAAGTAACATCCACATGAATGCCAGGACCCAAGGTTTCCCAGCAGAACATTGCCCAGAGCATCACACTGCCTCCGCTGGCTTGCCTTCTTCCCATAGTGCATCCTGGTACCATCTCTTCCCCTGGTAAACGACGCACATGCACCGGGCCGTCCACATGATGTAAAAGAAACATGACTCATCAGACCAGGCCACCTTCTTCCATCGCTCCATGGTCCAGGTCTGACGCTCATGTGCCCATTGTAGGCGATTTCGGCAGTGGACAGGGGTCAGTATGGGCACTCAGCATTAACTTTTTCAGCAATTTGTGCTACAGTAGCTCTTCTGTGGGATCAGACCAGACGGGCTAGCCTTCGCTCCCCATGTCCCCATCAATGAGCCTTGGGTGCCCATGACCCTGTCGCCCGTTTTCCGGTTGTCCTTCCTTGGACCACTTTTGGTAGGTACTAACTACCACTGCATACCGGGAACACCCCACAAGACCTGCCGTTTTGGAGGTGCTCTGACCCAGTCGTCTAGCCATCACAATTTGGCCCTTGTCAAAGTCGCTCAGATCCTTACGCTTGCCCATTTTCCCTGCTTCCAACACATCAACTTAAAGAACTGACTGTTCACTTGCTTCCCAATACATTCCATCCCCTGACAGGTGCCACTGTAACGAGATAATCAATGTTATTCACTTCACCTGTCAGTGGTTTTAATGTTGTGGCTGATCGGTGTAGAGAATATTGGATTACCATTGAGTCAGAAATGAACGATATTGTGCAGCCACTCGATGGATTTCTCTGTTGCTGTGTGCATTTGTTTGTTTGCATTCATGCGTTTGTTTTGTGAGGGTGTATAATATTGATGCAGCGTGCGTGTGCGTATGTGTGCGCGTGAGGAAATGTATGAAATGTAATATTACTCCAGTCTGTCTCCAGTACAGTAGCGTGCTCCCCCTTTCATCTCCGTACCCCCTACCTCCAACCCCCGCAGCGGCCCAGCTTGGCGGCGGCAGCCCTCTCGTTAATCACACAGTGTCAGGCCTTTAATAAGTCCTTGACGGGGTTTTGCCGTGAACGACACTCTTTATCAAAGGTTTACACTGCCAGTGTGTCCTGGAGAATGATTGATCCCACCGCGCCCAAGTCTGCCCTTCATGCTGACTGACGGAGCGACACCCACACAGCCAGGCCCAGCGGTATGCAAGTGTGTGTGTGTGTGTGTGTTGGTGTGTATGTGTGACTCTAAATGTAAGTCCATGTATGAGGGCATGTGTGTCTTGTGTGCGGTGGCAGGCAGCAGGCTGGCAGGGGCGCTGTGCTGGCAGCAGCTAGCTATGCCGTATAGTGATGGATCCTTCTGCCTGGTCCATTCCTCTCCCCACCAACCTCCTCTACATGCTCCGGCATCTCCAAATGCAAAACACTCCCATTATAGATGGCGTGATGAAGTGATGTTTTAACCTTGCCTGCCACTTGCTGGAAAGGAAGCAGGCAATCCACTTAACAAATGAAGTAATATCAGCAATCGGTTGGCCTTGTCTCTATGCTTATGGACATTATATATGAAGCATTATCTGGGATCTGCTGGCCTTGTCTTGATGGAGGATGGAAATCTGTATGAATTAGATGAATATCAAATCCAAACTTTGCTTGACCTTTCCTTAAATCTGCTATAAGACATACTGTGGACAGTAAGGGGGGATTTGTTTGCTAGCCTGCGCTCCGTCACTGTCCTGGGCGTAATGCTAACCTCAGCCCCCTGAAACATTTGAGCTTCAAAGATTAGATTAGATGAAACGTTAACGATCCCTCTGGGGAAATTAGGTCACTGCAGCAGAAAATAGGATATAAATAAAAAATAAAAACAAATAATCACTGCAAAATGATTATAACAAGCAAAAGCAGGTTTATAAAGGAATCAAACAGGTCGCTAATATAGGACCAATCAACTTTAAGATAACTGTGCAAAAGGTCTTAGGCACCTGAGATTTCTTTATATAAATTTTGTTTTAGATGTTTATTGTTTCGTTTTCTGCATTACTGTTTTACATTTCTGCTCTTTATAGTACATATCTTGATATTTAGAAACTTTTCATTTCATTATGTTTGAAAGCATCTTCGCTTTACATAATTGTTTCCATGTGCCTAAGACTTTTGTACAGCAGCATATGTGTTACAGGTGTCAGTTATGCTAGCAAAGGACTACAGCTGCCTCTCACTGTCAGTCACCTATACCAGTCCCAAACTGAGTCCTGTACTTACCTGGCGTGAACGAAGCACACACTTGGATATTTATATAGTATTTCTGTAAGAGAGTCGAAAAGGCTGTTATATTAAAGGTCACGTGGCTATTGTGTCAGCCGCAAAGCCGTAAACCCACCATCAAGCGAATCTTTCTCCAAAAAACATGCAATTAAAAGGACGCCAGTAAAACAGATCACAAATCTCTCTTTTAGAATAACTACAGAGCGGCCTGTCATATTAGTGTCTCTTAGTACAGCTTAGCGAAGACCTCGACTAATCTTAGAGAGAAGTGTCATGTAGTGTGGCAGGTACCAGGGCTTTGCTTTGACAAGATGAATAATGCTAGGACGTGCTTACACACACACAAACACACGCACACATGCACACATACACAGCTCTCAGGCGCCCCTGCAAGTCTCAGGGCAGGGTTTTTTGCGGCAGGCATTTTGAGGAAAAGGGAAAGAAAGAGGAGGGAAGAGTGAGGTAGAGAGATGAGAGAGGATGTGAAAGAGAGACATACAGACAGAGAGAGAGAGAGAGAGAGAGAGAGAAAACAGATGAGGAATCCCTTTGATTACATACTCCTTGATTTTCCATTAATCGCTGAAGCCAATATTGTGCAGAGGCGATGATCATGATATTTGGAAGCTCTTTGTGGAAGGTGATATGAAGTGAGACTAAGCTTTGCCTTTTGGGTTAATGCAGCAGAGACAGTGTATCCGCTGTTAACACCCAAGCAGGGACTTTAATAGTATTCTCATGGTGGTCATCACTGATCTTACCATTATAATTAGAGCGCTCACCACTGGGTCCAATAAAAAAAGAATTGGTTACACACTCTCTCACAGCCTGCCATTGGCGTATTAACACCGGGAAGCCGTGATTATAGAATTAGCAGATATTTGCCCAATTAATTCTTTGTTGAAACAAAGTGCACCCCCTTCAGATTGTGAGGTTACCCATTGGTACTGCACACACTGCAGGTTAGAAAAACAATGTATTAACATTGATTCAAGTGCTTGCAACAAACAAGACTGTAGCTCCCCATAAACTGGAACACAAGACAAAAAAAACAAACGTACACACAAAAACAAATTCAGCACAAAAAAAAAAGAAAAAAAGCAACTTTGATGAACAACTTTTGTCCCGTCCCTCCGAGAAGAGAAATCACATAATGGCCGAGGATACTGCTGCCAATTGGACTAGGGGGCCCGTTTGTAAGTGGCAACACAGGGACATGAATAGCTGGGGGAATTTCTTTGAATGAAACTGAAAGAGAACAATTTGGTATTCTCTGGAAAGATGCCGCAGGCCACAGCAGCGATTTGGAGGCTCGCTGGAATCTGTGCTTCTCTCTCTGACCACCACCCCGACCCATTTCTTATATGCACACACACACAAAAATACACACACATGCATACATCTGGCAGAGTGGGCAGGGAGATAGAGACAGTTGGGGGGGGGGTACATAAAAGGAGTGTTTAATAGTCTGCCGGCTCCGTCCATCTGTAGCTGTATTTCGCCTCCCGTCTCCGTCTTGGCTGTGAAGTCCATCCCAGCTCCCAGCAGCGCCCCCCCCCCCCCCCCCCCCCCACCTCCTCCTCCTCCTCCTCCGCCCCTACAGGTCGCTACCACTCAATCAGCCTCTGCAGACAGTGCACCCAGATAGCCAGGCGCGTTGTTCCAAGAGAAAAACAGCAACACCTGTTCAGCGGAGGCCATTCTTATATTGTTCCTCCAGACCTTTTAGCCGAGGCCCGCCCAGGTAATCATCGCTGTGACAGTAGAGGACCATAGTGTTTTTCCCCCCCTCTGAGCAATGTTCAAGCTATTGGTTATGGAACAGGAGAGCAAAGCAGGAAAACAACAGAACACATGGTCGGAAAAATGGTTGTGTCTGCCTTTCCATCTAACGCGTCGGCAAGATAAAGAGCAAGGAGGTGTGTGTGTGTGGGGGGGGGGGGGGTGTTAAGAGCTGAAATGTACTGTAAACTTCCTGTACGCAACGGAACAACGCCTGATCAAACAACTGCTATTATGTTTCAGCGAGACACACATCACATCACCACATCAGCTGCGCTCGCTTTTGTTGTGCGAAGGAGGTTGAATGTAAATTGAGCAATGCGCACACAGAATAATGGATGGCAAGAGGAAGAGGAAGAGGCAGCGGTGGTAAAGGCAGCATCCAAAGACAAAATCGCTACAATTCCCCCACTCTCAAAACGCTGCTCGGAGTCAGCCCCGGCGTTTTTTTGAAAGGGAGGGTGCTTATCCGCTGGCGAACAAAGGGACTCTCATACTATTATGGCCAAATCCAAATTGAATCAAATTTGTTTGGTACTCAGATGTACATTTTGAAGAGGTAGTTAGAAGGAGATGAATGGAGAAGTGGAGGAGCGGGAGATACTGTTGATGAGGTAATAGCTACATCGCCGAATGATGGATCTACATTCAGCGAGGTTGGCATGAACACATGATTTGGGAACAACAAAGAGTACAAACGTGTGTTATTTGTTGTTTTGGTGCTCCAAGTGTTTCAGCCCACATTTCTGTTTTTGTGTCCTTGAGTGTTTGGTTCTTCCTCCATGTTTGAGATTGTTTTGTCCCACATAAACAGAAAGAATGCTGAAGTATTGCTATTATGTGTACAGCATCTTGGGGGATTTAGCCCTCTTACATGGAGTACAACTAGACTATTCTACAGCACCTCTTTCTAAACAATGAGCTGATGCAACGCTGGGAAAAAGCTCTTCAGAAGATTCAGAAGAACCTTTTTTTTTTTTTTTACGAAATCTCTTGGAATTCTTTTCTTGCGGTATAACCGGTGCAGTCTGCCCTGAGGGGGAGGAAAAGGGGGTGCACAATGCCATCATTCAAGCATCCCTTCCATGTGCGGTCACACAAAACCAGCTATTCACAGATCTCCTTTAAAATCCGCAACTTCCTGCATGCAGCAACAGTTGTCCTATGTAAGAGACAAAAATGGATTTATGGCAACGTTTCAGAGAGATAATGCCTCTGTTTTGTAGCATTCGCTATAATGAACAACCTAGGATTGTGCCTGAAGGCAAATTCCAGCTTGAATTACAGAAAAGAAGAACAGAGGCTTATGTTTCTCTCTCTCTCTCTCTCTCTCTCTCTCTCTCTCTCTGCTGCTATTTGTCAAATGTGTTGCATTGTTCTGTGCTGAGGATGGCAAGTGGATGGCATGCATTCTCTCTCTGAGTCAGCCACCTTGCTTTCTCTCTGCGCTCTATCGTTTAGTACTTTATTATTCCATTGCGTATCGCTTGCTTTCAGAGTGCATATGAAGTGGGGCCTCGCTGCATTATTGTCTACTTGAGCTGACTCTCGTGACTCTTGCAGAACTTGCCTTTTTATGCCAAGGTTGTTGTTTTTTTGTTTTTTTTCTTCGAGCTTTTAAAAGTGGAGAAAATGTTCAGGATACGCGCTTCAATAAGATGTGATTCGTCAGGTTTGAAGGTGTGGTTTTAGTGTTAAATCTGGTATGATGCACCGTAAATGACAATAAGTATAAAACCAGACACTAAATCATACATTGTGAGGCATATCCCACCAGTAATAATACAATAATACTCATGTGCAGGTACAGTAATTCCTAAACAGACTACAGGATTTTATTTTGAAGGTGAAGTGTTGTGTTTACCACAAATTCCCAACATACTGTCAGGCTAACTCTTGGCTCTTAGGTCACGGTATGTAATTGAACTCCTTATATCATCTGTTAGTATTTTTCCCCCTTTGCACTGTAACTGAGCAGTCTATCTTTAGCCCCCCCAACCCAAAACCTCCTCTGCACAATCATGACCACCAGCATTCCTGACTCAATTTCACAGCCAGATGCCACCCACTGATCCCATCTCCCCCTCTGCTGAGCAAACACCTTCCACATTCTATATTCATGGCCAATATGCAGCGAGAACCCGGTGTGGCGGATGGCTTTTTACCACCATTAACACCAGGGCCACACCAACCCGTCACCCCGAGAAACCTGTCATCCCTATCGTCCGGAAGCCTCAATTATGACAGCGCCAATGACAGGAGATCGTGATAGCTAATTCAAGGTCTTAGGTGCGCGTCGGGCGATAATGATCGATTGCCGCCCGTCGCGTGTTTTCAGTGAAATAATGGACGAGGATGACGGTCGCTCGTTAACGATCAAACAAACCGTTAGCCGCGGTGGTGTTCCATCTCGGCCCTGTTAATCTTAGAGCTGACCTAGTCATCAGCTGGCTGATGTATGTAGCGGCTGTTAATGGATGTTCCCCGAGATCCTGGCATGTCAAACCGCCAATCGTCTCCGGAGCCTCGGGCTGTCACACCGCCACATGTCAAAATCCTTGATGTATGAGCCACTTTCTCTCTGCTTTAATGCATTTAAATGGGGCTGTGAGTCCAGCAGGATCGGCCCAATTTCAGAACCAGCGGTAAAGGCTCAATCTCATCTACTGCCCTGGTGGACGGAGCGTGTACATAGGAAATGGAATTGAAAATCCATCAGGAGCACACACACACACACACCGGCATCACTCACACACACACACACACACACACGGAGGGCTGTATCTCACATTTCAAAGCGCTAGAATAATAACATATGTGTGATGAGCTGCTGTCTGATGAAGAAAGCTAATCCAAGCAAAAAAAAATAGATTTACTAGAGTAACTGAACTACGGTCAAAGAATTATGAGGGTGAGAGAGCTCGAGACTACGCTCCATATGAAGGTATACTAACCTTGGATTGAATTAAAAGTCATTTTCTCTCTCTTAGATTCTTCACAGTGTGTGCACTCTGGCGATCATACTGTCAAGCCTTACTAGCGTGACTTGATAAGCACTCATTAGGTATGTCATTATTGATGTGCTGTTCATTTCAGCACCGTTACTTGAGAGTTACCATTATCTGCATGTACAATATGGGGGGGGGGATGCATTAAACTGTAAATGAAATAAGTAAAAGAGTAACGAGTTGGCACTGTGTTCAGCTAAACCGATGGAGGAAACATCCGATCGGTGGAATTGACAGCAATGTGTTTTTGGAAGTCAGCCTGACAGATGTACCACAAGGCCTCAAAACTCAGGTATTGCTCTCATAACCAAAACACAGCCGAAAGAAAATATGGGAGCCGGATCCGGGAGACCTACAGTCTGCATCATAAACCCGGGGTCAATAGATTCAGACTTTCTGTACGGTTGAGTGGCCACATCCTTTCTCATTCTGTTCATGGAATCCAAGTAAAAAACAGATTTTGTATTGACACTTTATATTTGTGCTTCCCCGAGTTGACTATATTTTACTGTCAAAATCTATAAAGTACACAAGTGTATGCTTATCCAGTCACAGGCCCAGCTCCATTCTTCATACGCTGATCTCAGATCCGACCCAGCCTCACACAAACACAACAACACCAAGCATCGGCTCCAAGCACCGTAGATGCTGAACCGAGACCCAGGAACCGATTTTAATGGGTGAAGAGGCTCGACTGTTCTGCGCTGATAACAAACGACAGACAACAGGAGCTGTGGGCAAACTCCCCAGACACTGGATTGCCAAAGTGTTTGTGTGTGTGTGTGTGTGTGTGTGTGTGTGTGTGCATGCGAGGACATCCCCTTTCTATGAAGGAGCTCAAACAGCTGAGAACCTGTCGCCATCCTGCCAACACCTGTCTTCCAGACTGACGCGGTGGACACATCCACAATGGAGCCGAAGGAGCAGGAGGAGACATCAAGAGCCAGTGACATGTTGGTTTGGCTCACTGTCAGTGTGGAAATGTCAGCAGAGCACACCACTGGTTCCCAGTTAGGTGAATGTCTTGCTGGCAGGAAGACGGTTGGACGGTTTGGTTAACCCTGCATCTGTAAACCACGACTGGGAGTGTAATCTCTGTTGTAGCGTGCAGCTCTGAGGCCAAGGTTACGATTGATTCCACTGAGTCATTCCAAGCATTCGACATTGAAATGCATCTTCTAACACAGCGCAAATGTTTGTGCTACAGAAGGATGCCGCTTCAGTTCTCGGGTATGCCCAGGGCATAGCTCCAAAGTATACCGGAGGATCAGTCATGCAGCCATGTTTGTTCCACTACTGACAGCAGTTTACATGGCCCACCTCGACAAATTCAATTAAACTGCACCCCGATGACCAGGTAACACAATCACCACGGTGGCTGCAATGTCCTTGATAGCAACAGTCAAACTATCATTGTTTCAAATCAGTATACAGACCAAGCAAACACACACTGTTAATGGTTATCTATAAAGTATGTTGTTCTGCAGTGTCGGGTAAATGCCTGAAATGTAATGTAAGAATTGTGAATGCCATTCATATGAAACCATTACCCCGGTTCTAACAAAACACACCATCATATTATTCTTATTATAGTGACGGTTTTGATTTTGCATTTTTATTTTGCCCCAAACCGCTAAAAAGTTTTCCAATTTGTCTCTTAACTGGAAGCAAACACCCACAACCACGACCCAGACTTGATATTGAAATTGAATTTATTCACACTGACATCAACTTTGGTGTGAAACCACAGGTCTTGATATTTAACATTTGCATTTTCAAGTGTCTCTAATTGGCTTGAAGCTGAGCCGAACACAGTGCACTGCGTTCTGTAATCAAAAGAGGAATACACACATGTCCTTTAATTATTTTAAAGAAAAGACTAAAGGAGACTTTTGTAATGGAGCCTGGACAAAAATATCGGCACAGTACTTTGAAATGTCGTACTTCTGTGCAAACATCTGCAGCCAGAATCAAGAGGTCCTGCGTTTTAGAGGCTGCATGGTCTCCAAAGACCAAGACTGAAAGCTCCAATACCGGGCGAGGGCCGATAACTCAGTTCCTAGTACCGAGGCGATTTGTTGTCTAATTATGAGCCCAGATGCTTTGCAACAATTAAAACAACATCTTAACCCCTAACTCTTTGCCTAACCTCAAAGCTAACAATGGACAAATGTTAACCCTTTTTTCACCACAGTGTTCCAAGTGGAAAAAAATAAACAACCCTAACACTACGCTGATTTGTCTCATTTGTTTAAATAAAAAGTAGCTAGCTAACTTATTTAACTTTTACCTCAGCGCTGGTTCTGCTCTTAGACGCTTGTTCAGGAAGGAAATGCACTTACGATTTCTGGTGACTAGTAGTTCTCTACCAACCTGTGTTGAATGCACTTATTGTAAGTCGCTTTGGATAAACACGTCTGCTAAATGACTGTAATGTATTTTAATGTAATGTAAAATCTTTGTTCCTTAGCCTGAAGGTGACAGTTCCTTCTTGCCCAAACCTAACCTGCATTTCAGATATCATCTAACCCTTTAGGAAGTGGGTATTGAAAAAGGTCCCCAACTGAAGATTACACTTCTTCCTATGCATTTTTGCTAAACACTTTGTACATCACTAAATGTTACTACACTATTGTTTACACAGCGCGGGGCACAACTGCAGCGCCGTCTGATTTGTTCTAATTCAGACGTAATCCTTCGTATCGATTATTGTTTCGCCCACTACGAATGCAATCATGGAATCACATTGCCCGCTGAAGTGCACTACCTCCAGCCTAAAGGGATACATCTACTCAGTGAGCTATGTAGCTTGGGGGGGGGGGGGGGGGGGGCAGTGACCGAAGCTGACGAGACCATTCCTCCCTGTGCTTTTCTAAACTTTCCCCAAGAGAGCAAGTCTCTGCTTCCTTAAACAGGGTAAATTGAATTAGGACATTCTAGCAGCCAGCGAGTGTGAAATTGAGTTGAAGTGTACCCCGAGGTTAGGCGTGCGAGATGCAGGATTTAAACACCCCAACAGAACAGAGTGGGATCAAGCTTTGTCTGCAAGCTGAATTCTAAACAAGCAACGAGGAAGCAGATAAGGGACAGCTGGAGCTCCCTCGGTTGGGGCAGTAAGGAGGTTCCTGTCTGCGACGAACCGGGGTATGTGTACGATCGTCGATGTGCACTGGGATTATATCACCGCAGGGACAATGAAGTCGGCGGAGTGATTTGCAAGCTATCTGGAGAGGATTTCCCAGCAGAAGCCTTAATCTCGTTCATGTCGCGGCTCATAGCGTCTAAAAAAACACAAAACCACAGTATCTGATAAGCTGAGAAGAAGTACAACTACACAGAGAAATGGTAAAAAATACTTTGCTGGCCTACGTTTACACCACGAGGTGCTCGCGTGTCAATCACAGCTCAACGTCACGCTCTTCGGTCGATTCTGCGACATCCACACCAGCCCAAGAAACTCAACAACCCTGCAGCAACACCATAAGAACTAACACCACTCCGCTCAATGAATGTGAAGGAGGAGGAAGGAGTAGGACTCTGTATTTACTTTTCTTTCATTCTTCTCGCAAAAAGAGAGTCGTGAAAGAATCGTGGACGCCGCGCAGGATGTACACGTGCGCGGACTATTTTCTTTTCACCGCAGAAATAATGGAGTTCATGTCAGTTAAGGATTTCATCCGTTTAAAAAGAGCAGCGGCACCTGAGAAGCGCTCGCCTCCCCATCCATCCCGGCGTATGTGCGGTCTAAATCATCTGTGTGACTGTGCCCTGGCCTCACACAATGCTGCCATTCATCACCGCGCCGGCGTGGCCTTCTCTCCACAAATCAAAACACTGCATACAAACGTCCTCTAAAGCCCTCAGCAACTTCCCTCTCCCACTTATCTCCTCCTCTCCTCCTCTCCTACGACTCGCTTTGCCTTGCCAACCGCTTTTCTTTCCACCCCTTCTCCTCCTCTGTTTTTTTTGTCCTCTGCATGCTTCTTTTTGACCTTGGTTCCTCTCCTTTCTTTTTTCTTGTCTCCTTTCCCCCCTCTCGCTCTTTTTTTTTTCTTTTTTTTTCCTGTGTTTTTTCACCCATCGGATCAGCTTTGTCTCGCTCCTTTTTCCCCTTTGACCCCTGCAGCCCGCGGCGGCTTCCTCCATCTCTCGTTTCCAGCCTGGATGCCAAAGTGTTTGCTTTATCAATCACATTTTCTCATCCATTCTTTCCTTCTAGCGATGGACCGTTCCATCAGTCACTGCTCAACACCCCACCACCAACCCCCCCCCCCCCGTTCTGATGGTTAATTCCATCAGTCACACGCCTCTCACACGCCCTCACCAGCCCCAGCCACTTCCATCAGAGCGTTAATCCATTTAAGAGGGAGAGCGGCTTCATACTCTACTGGTGTGACTGTGAGGTGAGGCCGAGAGAGAGAGAGAGAGAACAGAGATAAATGCCATGCCACAAAGCGCAGAGAATAATTAGACTGAATCTGACACTATGTTATTGTCAAGCTGAGGGCAGGATCAGCTGGACGGAGGCTGAAAGTCCATCTGGGACCCGGGGACCGATAGTAGTAAGACTAGGGATCCGACGGGAGCCACAGCTTTTCAGAGTGTTATTGTTATTGCTGAGGTTACGCAACAGCTGAGGCAAAGTTATGGACGGGTTGGACTAAGACTAAGGTCCTACCAGGCTGTCTCCAGATAGAGCTATAAGTGTATCTCTGAAGTAATACCCCGTCGCCTTACCATGCCCACGCACACACAGTTGAAGACCACTGAATGGGTTTCAAGCGTGCATGAGTATGTTTTTATTTTGTTGACGCTCAGCTTTAATTTGAAGGTTATTTTCAGGCCAGCTGATTGAACAAGTACAGAACTGCAGTCCTTTTTTTGTCCTTTCGTTCCCATTTTATTGTGCAGGATTACATTCAATGAAGTATAGCCACTCTTCACAATGACACCTAGAGGACTGCAACACCTGAGCATCGCTCTTGATGTCTCCTCGCAGACCTTTTTCATTTCGGTGTATCTGCGTGATTATTTGGCGGTAGCTTTACTCTGAAGCAGTAAGGAGTACGTTATTGAGTAGATAATTAAATTAAACAAGGGTGTGAGTCATCAAACCAGCCACACACCATCATGCCACAGCTATAAAAGTTAAAAAAGACACAGTCGTTTTTCCGTAAAAAGGTGTCACTATTGAACTAAATTTTTGCACTGTGCATGGCTAATGGGCAACACTGCACCAAAAGGCAAAAGCGATATTATGTTGTCGAACGTGTCGTCCATCACCTCTCGGTTTACAGTATCACCGCGCTGGCGTGCTCGGTGATTGATTCACTTACACTGACTTAAACCAAGCGTGCATTTCACACCGCCGCGGAAGTAATTAAGGGCCAAGCGTGGCTACAGCTGACTTCTGGAATACAAAAA